>CM062295.1:400954220-401460527 GCA_031216915.1 Pictodentalium vernedei
CCAATGCGGGTCAACTTTGAAGAATTAATAAATTGTGTAAATTTTGAGAAATATACCCCAGGCCAACATAGAACTCCAAGAGAAAAAGATATTCACACTAGAGAAATGATATGCCATGTTTACTCTGTTATACAGGGGGTTAATCAGGAGTTTCTTGAATCAAGTGATGAAAGTTTGGAGGGTGATGTAGAATTAACATATGACAGTAGTAGAGGCGGTGAAAATCCTGGAGTTAGAATTAACATGGACAAAACAACTATCAAACATGAGGCAAAGTCCAGGGAAGGTATATTGTCACCCCCCATTCCCCATCAAATTACTATAACCCCTTCAGTATTGTGTGACAGCAGGCTAAGTGTTTCACCCTTATCTGAGGACTCTGTAATTGATGATGATCTACCATCCTTTTTAGGTCTCCCGCTTCCAGCACATTCAACCAGGGGGCGAAAATTTAGGCGTTGCAATACCCTAGTGATTCAAGGCGGGTATCCCCTCGTAAACTCTTTCAAGATAGTTCTGAAGATGAACACATAGACTATTTTGAACGAGAATATCGTTCTTTTACACCCCAATCTAGGAAGCGTGAGTCTATGGAGCCTCGTTCTCGACAGGTAGTCTTCAAATCCACCCCTCAGGATGAATCAAGACTAGACCGTTTAGGCCGCTATCGGCGTGAACGCAAAAGTCTGAATGAAGTAACAACCAGTTCTCGTCAATTATTTGATCGAGAACGGTTGTCTTCACATTTTGAGGGCGATAATGGGAGACATTTGTTCAGGCGAGAAAGGGTGCCTTTGCGCTCCGAGAAAGATAAAACGAAGGGGCTATTACAGAGCACAGCAAATTTATCAGATTCCGACCAGGATGACCAGTACAACTATTTAAAATATGATGCTGGAAAACATAAATTGAAAGTGCCAACTAAACATTTTAGTACAGCTGCAGGACTTAGATTTGATGGTAGGAGCAGCATGGAAGGGTTTTGGGCTAAATTTGAATGTTTAACCCAAGGCCTGGATGATGATCAAAAAATCCAAGCCCTTTGCATGAGCCTGGAGGGGAAAGTATTAGATTATTATGCTTTTCTAACCAAAAATAAAAAACACCCCTCATTTATTTATATTAAACAAAAACTCGAATCCCTTTTCGGAAGCCATCAACCTCCCCAGACTTTAAGTGCTGAATTTCATGCCCTGACTCAGGGTAAGGATGAGGATTTACGGGACTGGGCCAGCAGAATACAAGTTATGGCTGACAAGGTCTGGGCGGGTGCAGACGAGTATGTGGTTCAGACCCATGCTGTTTCAAGATTTTGTCAGGGGCTGTACGACAGAGCTGCGGGGGAGTATGTTGATGGGCTCCAGGTCAATACTTTGGACCTGGCTGTTGACAAAGTTGAGTATATTCAGGCCACACATCGTGGTCGAAAACAAGTCAGACAGGTCCATTTTGAGAAAGAACCATCAATTATGCAGGTAGAAGTAGAAGCTCCCGAAATGGTCTCCACTGCCTGTAATACAGAAGATGGGTACTCTGTCCTTTTAAAGCAAATAGAATCCCTGAAATTACAAATTGGGGAACAAAAACTGGGTCAACCCAGCCCAAGGGGGCGGGGTTTTATTAACCGGGGCGGAAGGACGTGTTGGTCTTGTGGAGGTAAGGGCCATATGTCTAATGTGTGCCCAAGTAATAGGGGGAGGAATAAAATGGCCAATAGGAATGGGGATAACAATGACGAGATGGCCCCAAAAAACGCAAAATAGGCGTCTCGCGGGGTCGGAGACGTCATGGGAAGGATACAGGCCCCAAAAATAAATCCAAAGGTGTTCGGACAGTTGGCTAGAGTGATATCTCTCCAGGAAACAATGGGAATAGTTCTGGAGAGACGAATGATGTTAAGATTGAGGTGAATGGAGACGACTTGATTGGTTTCACTGACTTTAGCTCGGTGAATTCAAGCAAGTCAAAACCTGAAACCTCTGAGGCAATTGATTCTTTGGGGGGCATAAATGTAAAGATTGAGGTGAATGGTGACAGCTTGATTGATTTCACTGACTTTAGCTCGGTGAATTCAAAGCCTGAAACTCAAAAGGTGGATGTTAACAACGAACCGAATGATGATTTGATTGATTTCACTGACTTCAGCTCGGTGAATTCAGTCAAGTCAAAGCCTGAAGTCCCTGAAAAGATGGATTTATTTGGTTGTGATTTGAGCACCCAAGAGATGTATGGCGGTGACTTGGTGGATTTCGCTGGCTTATGCTCGGTGAAATCTTCTAGGCCAGTACCCGGCACGAGTATGGGAGATAGAGCTGAGGAAATGTTTCATCTCCACGCAGTCAATAAACAATTACCCTCAAGACTCCACTCCACTTCTCAAAATGAGGATTCTAAGGACTTTACTGACTTTTGTTCGGTGAATGACCATAGATCTACGTCTGGAGAGAGTTTTGGGCATACTGCAATTTTGGAAGAAATATTTCAATGTCAAAACCCCTGGGAAAGTAAAGATACGTTTGAGACATCACTGGTTAAAAATCCTGACCCAATCTTCAAAATGGATAGTTTAACGATACCCAGAGGTGCATATGAAGTGACAGAAGAACGGTGTATAAGGAGGGTCCAAAAACCATTAATCACTCTATCAGCAGTCATAGGCAATGTAGACTGTGAAGCGGTGGTAGATTCTGCAGCCGAGGTCTCCATAATCTCTGAAGAAGTATTCAGCCAACTGTGCCCTAGGCCTAGTGTCTGGAGAACGGTGGGGTTGAGACTTGCAGCCAGGGATTCTGGAATGACGGCTAAAATAGTTGGGCCTATTAAATTCCGTCTTGGTCAAAATCATTTTGAAGAATATGTTTTCGTAGCTCCCATAGCGGATTCTATGTTGTTAGGATACGATATTTTACGGAAACATGGGATGGTGCTAGATTTAATGATGGGGGAACTGGTGATCAATGGCGAAGGTGTAAAAGTAAATTGTGGGGAGCCATTAGAAATCCACATAGACACCCCAGCGTCAGTAGGAACTTGTAAAGAGGGCCTAAAAACAATTGAAGCCTCAGTAGTGGCCACAGTAGTCAAGAGTACTAGCTGTGATATGCCCCTGTTTTATAATGGGGGAACTGAACTTGAAGCTAGTGATGATTTGCGTCCCTTTGTGGGCTGCGAATCGAAAAAATTCCCTAAGTGTACTGAAAAGCCATCCAAATTATGTACAGCGCCAAAATACCTAAATGGTGGTAGCACGGAAGCAGATGTCAAAGTAGCGCAAAGGTGTATTCTAAATGCCCAATCGGTAACCCTAGTAACTTGTAAGACTGAAAGATTCACCCAAAATTTTGCAATCAGCCCACAGTTTAATAATTATGTAGTTATAGAGACCGTGCATACGCCCCTGGTGGGGAGGGTGAGGTGTTGTGTAATTAACCCCTCCGAACAGCAGATAATTCTTAAGAAGGGCCAGGTTTTGAGCCAGGCTTATGTGGCTGAGGTGTGTCATGCAGATGCAGAAATTGTTAAATCACAAGGGCAAGTGCGGCAGGTGTCTTGCGGGGAGTCAACTGACGAATTGCCTCCGCATTTGACTGATTTATTTGAAAGGTCTATTGCAAACATAGATACAGGGGACCAGTCTAAGTTGCGAAAACTATTGATAGCATTCCAAGATGTTTTTGCGCAACATGAGTATGATTTGGGCCATTTCATTGCGATTGAGCATAAAATTCCAACTGGGGATGCTCCTCCTATAAAACTGCGCATGAGACGCACACCTGACGCATTTGTGAGCGAAGAGGAAAATGTTTTAAAAAATCTATTGAAAGCTGGAGTTATCAAACCATCTGAATCCGAGTGGGCCAGTGCACCGGTGCTCATTCGGAAATCAGATGGTTCGGTAAGATGGACGCTCGATTACCGGAAATTGAATGCGCTGACGAAAAAAGATTCATTCCCTCTTCCTTTGATTGATGATTGTCTAGCTTGTATGTCTGACAATGTGTTCAGTTCAAAACTTGATTGTAATCAGGCCTACTATCAGCTTCGCATTTAACCTGAAGACCAACATAAAACGGCGTTTGTGACCAGATATGGATTGTTTGAGTTCGAACGTCTTTCTATGGGGTTGACAGGGGCGGTAGCAAGCTATTGCAGGGCAATCAATCTGGTTTTGCATGGGCTACTCTGGAAGGCAGCATTGGCTTTCGTTGATGACTGCCTGGTTTTAGGAAAGTCAGTTGATAACCATTTCACAAATCTTCGATCAGTTTTATTGCGTTTCCGGCAATATGGTTTAAAGCTGAAACCGAAAAAGTTCATTTTATTCCAAAAGGAAGTCCAGTTTCTTGGCCGATACGTTACTCCTCAAGGAGTGGAGATAGGAAATCATGCAGTTGAGGTTGTTAAAAATTGGCCCCGTCCCCAAACTGCTAAACATGTTGAAAGATTACCGGGTCTGTTGAAGTACCACAGAAATTTCGTGAAAAACTTTGCTGAGCTAGCTCGTCCCATGTATGCAGCAATCAAGTCAAAACCCTTCACCTGGGGTGAGGAAGAAGATCTTGCATGGGATAAAATTAAAGATGTCTTGACATGGCCCTGTGTGTTAGCTTTACCAAACAAGTCTGACGCCTTTATTCTAGATACTGATTGTTCAGAATATTGCGCTGGGGCTGAGTTAATACAGGTCCAGGGGGGTGTGGAAAGGGTAATTTGTTATGGTAGTTTAGCCTTGTCAAAAGAACAGGTGAACTACTGTACAACCCGGAAGGATTTATTGGCTGTGGTTCTATTCACCAGACAGTTCAGGCATTATTTATTAGGGCGACCGTTCACCCTGAGAACTGACCACAGTAGCTTAACTTGGCTTATGAGTTTTAAAGAGCCCGAAGGTCAATTGGCTCGGTGGCTGATGGAGCTGAGTCAGTTTGACATGAAAATTGAACACCGGAAGGGAGCAAAACACCAAAATGCTGATTCTCTAAGTCGTATTCCTTGGGATACCTCTTGTGAGAATAAGGTGGGAGCTAGCTCCCTTCCTTGTGGTGGGTGTCATTTTTGTAGCCGAGTTGAAGCAAAGTGGAAAAAGTTTAAGGAAGATGTAGACGATGTGTTGCCCTTGAGTACTGGGAAAGATCGCGAAAAGGGTGGTTCAGGAGTCCGGGCTTTGACGTGCTTGGAACCTGAGTCCCAGCGGTCTCCAACAGTTAAGGGTGACTGAAAACAAAAATTCCCTTTTTTCCGGGCTTCTGTGAGGGTGATTGGATTAACTGGCCATTCTGCAGATGAGTTAAAAGAAAAGCAAGCAGATGACCCTAATTTGAAATTTTTAATAAATTGGTTTAACCACTCCACAGAACCCACGGAAAATGAATTATTTATGGCTAATCAAGCAGCCAAATATTATTGGTTAAACAAGGAAATCTTTGTTATGGACCATGGACTGTTGCATAAAATACGCAAAAATAATGGTTCAAAAGTGCTCGTTGTCCCACAGTCCTGCACATCTGAGGTTATGTCTTTGTGCCATGACATCCCTTCTTCTGGTCATCAAGGTATGACGAGAACCCTGCAAAGGGCAAGAGAGTCATTTTATTGGTACAACATGGGCTCGGAAGTGCGTAGCTGGGTGGCAACTTGTAAAAACTGTAATACGGCCAAGAAACCAAACAGGCAACATAGGGCCCCAATGCGTCAGTTTCAGGCTGGTTCTCCCATGCAAAGGGTCCACCTGGATTTTTTGGGACCACTTCCTGCTACAGATAGGGGTAATGAGTATATTCTAATGATGATTGACCAGTTCACGCGATGGGTTGAATGCATCCCATTGCCATCGCAGACAGCAGAGGATACGGCGAAAGCAGCAGTAAATGAATTCTTTTCAAGATTTGGCTTCCCATTTGAAATATTCACAGATCAGGGTCGAAATTTTGAAAGTTCTATTTTTAATTCGATCTGTGAGCTCTTGCAAATTCATCATGCAAGAACAACCCCGTATAGACCATCAGGAAACGGGCAGATTGAACGATACAATCGGACTTTAATGGATGCCGTTCGATGTTTTATAAACAAAAAACAGAAGACGTGGGATATTTATTTACCCCAAATTGCTGGTGCACTTCGTTCCTCTGTCTGTCAGCAAACTGGTTATACCCCGAATCAACTCATGTTGGGGAGGGAAGTGAATAAACCTGTGGATTTAATGTTCCCAACCCCAAATTCAGCACCAAATATTGATAAAACTGTCCCAGAATTTGTGGTAGAGCTGGAAAAGTCCATTAAGGAGTCTCATGAGATAGCCAGGGAAACATTGAAAGAAGCCCAAAAAAGAATGAAACGTGATTTTGACACACGAGTGTACTTAAAAACGTACTCCGTTGGTGATGCAGTGTACTTAAGAGATACCGCAATAATTAAAGGGAAAAATAAAAAATTGGCTGTGAATTGGAAGGGGCCAGGCATTATTGTCAAGGTCCTATCCCCCAGTCTGTTCAAGGTGCGCCTGCGGACTACTGAGGTCACACTGCATCATGATCGGATTAAGTTATGTAGAGATAGAGAATTGCCAAAGTGGCTATTATCAGTAGGAAAGAAGTTAAAAGAACGTGGTGAAACGGGGGCAACGGGCGTCGTTCTATACTGTTTGTGCAACCAACCCGACGATGGTCAGTTCATGATTCAGTGTGATAGTTGTCGGGAGTGGTTTCATGGCAAATGTGTTAAGATCACGCCTAAAAAGGCTAAAACCTTAACAGAATATTTCTGCCCTGAATGTGTAGAATGACCCTGTAAATTGAATAGATTTGATGTTTAAAAACAGAATGTTTTGAAAATGTGCAATGTGTTCTGGAAAAGTACAGCGAGAAATTCAAACTGTGTTTTTAGAATTTTAAATAGAGAAAAATTTAATAAGAAGTTTTAATAATTTTTATGGAAGAAAATGTGGCGCTGCAAGGCATTTTTAACGTTATATATACATTTTTTATTCAGGATGCCACGTCAACAACAAAATGTTAAAACACCAGCCAGGCAACAGTGTGACAGGTCCAGATCTACCCTAAGAAGGGATCAACCAGGTATTGGTAGTAGTAGATTTGGTAATGGTCGTACTGTTTCTGGGACTTGTGATCTTTCAGAACCAGGGGGAACAAGTTTTGGTACCATTGTGGGGAGGGCCAATTCTCAAAATAATTTATTGCCAGTGGATGACATTGGCTATAAATTGGCTATGGATAAGTCACTGAGTCAGAAACAGCGGGAGGAATTGCTATCAAGACAAGTAGCCATAGCAAAACAATTTAAGAACTTCCGCTGGATTAATACATTAAAGCGCTATGCCTTGGATGTGTTTGATAGACCTTGGTTGGAAGCTAATCTAGGGGAATATATTCAAGTGGCTAGACCACGCAAATCTTCCGCCCCTACCAGTACAGCGACGACAAGGGACATAAGAACCGATTGTCCGAGGAAGAGAGAGATAGTTGTCAATGAAAATCCTAGCTCAACAGAAAAACCTCCAGAGTGTTTGTCGCTGGATCCTGTGGTGTCACAAATGCAGGAGCCGGTGACAAACACTGAAGACAAAATTACAATTTTTGGTCAATTACCAAAAGATAAACCCGGGTGTGTTGTTGCACGGACTGTTGATCTTGCAGTAACAGCTAGCTCGGATGAAACAGATCTTGTCAGTGGTAAAGATCTCCTGGTCACGCTATCCAATCCCCAGTGGGTTGGGTTCCGTGAGCAGGTTAAGGAGGTAACAGGGGCAGCTTGTAATACTTGTCCTGTTTTAATTACAGAACATAAGCTTCCTGGACAGTCGGGAGGAGACTCACCCAAGGCAAGTAGCAAAGCTTCTTCCCGTCAAGCAAGAAATAAAAGACGCCGTCAGAGGAGGAGAGAGAGGAAAGTGGACAACCCAAAGTGTGCTATATGTGGTAGGCGAATTAAGCGTTTGAAACGCCATGTTTTGGGAGTTCACGTGCCCGAGTTTTTGTGGGAGCCAGTTCTTTCTGATGATCTGTTAAAAGTCAGTCAGTGGTTTTACCTGGCTATTAAAGAAATAGTTGGGTGTTTATGCAAAGTAGAGCCAGATAAGGTTGCTGCTGAGCAATTTGCATCTGTCGTCGAGGCTCTGAACTCAGAGGGGGCTATCAGTCATTCGACTGAAATGTCTGGGGATTTGTACCTCAAGGCTTTTGCTGTTATGGTCCGAGAGTATGGATCTGTGTTGGGTGCACCTGATGTCGGTGTACCTTTTGGTGTACTTCCACTTAATTCGGCGGCTTGTCTGGCTTACTGGAGGGTCGCCATGATTTTGTGGGCTAGGTTGGAGGAGCAGGATAGGGCTGCTATCATGGAGAAGTGCAGGGAAGGCATCTTAGGTAGGGATGACCTCTGGGAGTCCAGGTATGGTCAGGTTTTGAATGATGTTCCGGATAACTCTGGCTCAGAGGATGAGTCTGGAAATAGGGTGCCGCTCCTGCATGTTTCCGTGGACGCAGAGAATGTGTTGGATTTGGAGGATGACAGTTTGGAGGCATGGCAAGCTGAGGAAGCAGTGGCAGTAGAGTCTCAGCGTGAATACGTAGGGAATCCAGCCTTTGCTGAAGCATGTGCCGAGGTCTCGGAGGTTTCGGATCTCGTTGAAGTTTTTGACACTCATTTCCACATGGACAGGACCCTCAATATGATGTTCAGTTGCAGTGATGTGTCCATGTGGTCCCAGTCATTTCAGGCTGTCGAGGAAGGTCTCATTCCTTGCAAGGTTGTTGGCGGCATAGCTGTATTTTGCGACCCGGCTTCTTGGCCAAGTGAATTTTCATTTGATGATCGCTGGAAGGTTGCCATTGGGCTTCACCCAAAGCACTGGAGGCAGGTCGATGACTCTGCTTATAGAAGGGTCAGCCAATTGCTAAAAAACCCTGGCGTCGTTGCTTTGGGGGAAGTTGGTTTTGACTTTTCCAGGGGTCTGCAGGGTTGCCGGGTGCAGGATGCTATGTTTCGGCGTTTAGTGGCAATGTCTCGGCCAGAGTAGCCCCTTATTTTACACCTTAGGGGTGAAAAGTCTGATCTCTATTCTAGCCGCGTTGGATCTTTGGCTCGTGATATTCTTTTGGAGGTGCGTCGGGAGTCCCAACCTATCCACCTCCATTGTTGTACTGCCGATGTTTCGGAGGTTCAAAACTGGATTACCTTTTTTGAAAACTGTCATTTTGGTTATACAGCCTTTGTGAATGGATTCAATGTCAGGCAGATAGAAGGTTTGAGGTGTGTGCCCTCAAATAGATTATTATTAGAAACAGACAGTCCCTATTTTGGTGGTTCTAGAATCTCCACTCCCAAGTTGATTGGTGAAGTTGCCCATAAGGTTGCTGAGCTTCTTGGAAGTAGTCTGGAGTCAGTCTGTAGGCAGACTCTCCAAAATGCTAGGGAGTTTTACAAGGTTTGAAATTAGATTAATTGTGAGTTTCAAGGGTGGTGGTTAATTTCAGTTCTCTGTACTGTTTTGATTCATTGTTTGATCACAACTGTCTGTTGTTGTAAATTAATTTTTCAAAGGTTGTAATATTGGACAAATTAAGGGATAGACTGGAAGAAAATTTACATGAGTATGAAAGTTGTTTTTACGTTTTAATTCCAACACTTCACTTGGTTGTCTGCTTGCCACCATTTATCTCTCGAATTCCTCTCAGGACAGTTGGATAATTGATAACTCTACGTGGTTTTAATGACTTTATATATTTTGTTATAGGGGAAGTTTAAGGTTTTTAAGAATATGATACACCCCTCCAAACAAGACGGGAAGGAGTGTTGTATCCGCCCACCGGTGACGTAATGTACAAAGATGAAACTGAGTATAACTGGTGGCGGGAAAAGTAAGATCTTCACCTGTGAACTGTGACCTTACTATGAAAAGAAACGTGAATTGCTGGCTGGTGATTGGATGATTTTGAATGCAGCGCCACACCGGAAGTTGAGGTCGCTAGAGACGCTTGAATGATAATTTCTTCTGCATCTTGACCTAAAAGAGTGAAGAACGAAGCTGTGATCCGGATCCAGACTACGATTTCTACAATCTTACTTAGAAGAAAGAACTTAGGACTGACTTCATAGATTTCAGGTGAGTGTGTACTTCTTAACACATCTCCAATATCTTGTAACCTGTTTTCTCCACCCCGGGAGATCTCGACCAGGTCCGAGTTGGTCAGGGCTGAACTACCTACGTACGAGGCATGACGACTGGAGTACGGAGGAATAGTTTATTTTTATAATGCTAAATGCTTACTTAGTCCAACGAGTCTGACTCTGAATACTTTTCGATTTATCTCATTTGGTCTGAAATAAGCATAAGTCTCAAATTTGATTACTCGAGTCAGTCACTGCCTCAGCGAGAGTGTTCCAACTGGAAACACCCAAACCGTCCTCTGGCTGAACCGTTCTCTGCAATTTAACCCAAACCGGCCGCTACATTTAGCACGAACCGCCCTCCACAACAACGAGTAAACATGAAGAATAGCCTGCGGACCCAACAAATTATGCAAAAATTACCAACTTTTCATGATTTCCCTACATTCTTTAGTGTTTTTTCGGTACTGAAGGCCAAGAATAGAGGGCCGCGCGTTTTTTAAGAAGATAAAACATTTTTTACAACTCTTTTGGAGTTTCTTATCATTCTAAGACATGTTTTACACAAAATTAGCCCAAAACGCCGATACCTACTGACAAATATCATCACTTTTAACCCTTTTTACTAGTATTTATAAGACTGTGACCCGGGGCCCTCGTGGCCCTCACAGTGGTAAAGCTGGAGAATGGGGGACTTTTCCATTTACGTAAAAACTACGCATTTTTCTCACCTTTTTTCTACATTTCCTATTACTAGTCATGTTTTTGATAAAATGACCGAAAGATATTTAATTTCACTGGCAATTATAACCGCCCAACAAACGTTTTTTACCTGTACTATTTGTGACATTCGCATTCATCTTTCCTCCATGTTTTTGGTGTTTTTCGGCGTCTGCTCTGTGTATTAGTTGTTTTTGGTACGCTTGTTTGTTCTGTTCCCGACATGGTCTAGGGTCAGTGTAATGAGGGCTAGGGTTAGCTTACCGGTAAGCTAACCCTAACCCTCACTACACTGACCCTAGACATACAATCGCCAGCCAAAGAGAAAACGAAAGTTATGTAAACGCGCACTTCAAAATGACGAGAATGCAGAAGAATCTCTGGCACCGTAATATTAAAAGGGTTTAAATTATCTCTAATCTTAGTCAAAAATGAATATCTTTAAGTCATTTTATCGACAACATGACTAGTTATAGGAAAATGTAGAAAAAAGGCGAGAAAAATGCGTTGTTTTTACATAAAAGGAAAAGTCCCCTATTCTTCAGCTTTACCCTCACAGTCTTTGAGAAACCCGGTCAAATTACATCTGACTAAAACTGAAAGAAACTGGCCGCATTTGGGTCGACTCAGTTCATGCTTCATATCGAAGATAAAAATCACATAATCAACATTCTACATGTCGTATTCAGCCCAAATATAATTTATTTACGAGTTTGCATCATTATTTAACGCAAACACAGCATCAAACTCAAGAAATGTTGAAAAATATCCTACTTCACCACGTTAAAAACATCATGTTTCAAAAATAAACAAATTGTACCACGCATGCGCACAGATACATGTAGTACAATTTGTTTATCTTTGAAATCGATTTTTTTAACGTGGTGAAGTCGGATATTTTTCAACATTTCTTGAGTTTGATGCTGTGTTTGTGTTAAATAATGATGCAAACACGTAAATAAATTATATTTGGGCTGAATACGACATGTAGAATGTTGATTATGTGATTTTTGTCTTCGATATGAAGCATGAACTGAGTCGACCCAAATGCGGCCAGTTTCTTTCAGTTTTAGTCAGATGTAATTTGACCGGGTTTCTCAAAGACTGTGAGGGCCACGAGGGCCCCGGGTCACAGTCTTACCAGGGCTCGCAAATAGGGTCGCCCGACGTCCCGGGACAACCAAAAATTTTCTCGGGCAACCAAAAATGCTTTTCCCTCTGCCCGACGGGCAGCCAGATTTTTTCTGTCCGATTTTAAAAGATAATTCTTTGAGAAAATTAAAATATAAAAACGAGCGGGAATTAATGATTAAACAACTGTTAAAATGGTTGAATACGCGTTCCGCTGGTTATGGGAAGTACTTTTCAGACAGTGGCGGCGACTGTCACTCATAAACTTCAGCAGTCAACAGGTACATAATTACTTTTCTGATCTGGGATATTAATCATATTATCGATGGCACGTGCTGGGATTGGTCGTCAATAACGCACCGCTTTAAGTATTCAACAAACCTAAACAAATGGTCACCACATTGGTACTGTTTAGCCCTGTCCCACTGATACTGTTAGCATCAGACTGACAGCCCCCCACCCCCCCCCCCCCCCCCCACACCTCCCACAGCAACGGACATTCGAGGCAAATTTTGATATTGTTCAGTAATGCTCACGAGTGGAGGCTGGTTGTATTTCAATCAATGTTCCCAGATATCGGGTGTGCACCGGTACGATAGGCAACCGAGAACGGCGTGACGTCATGTCCCTGTAGAGACAATACTGTGCACTCATAATGTCCTGAACAACGATTCAAACACAACCATTACCTTCCCAGAAATCGTTTTTCGAAAGTGAAAGTGGAATCAGCATTGTAACGGTCTCTTTTGTTGATCATCCTTCCTCTTGGTCAGGTATTTATTTATTTTTTTGTTACTGTGTACAACAAACGATATAATATGTTTGAGATTAGTTCTCAGTTGAGATAGTAAGTTAACGTAGCGCAGTGAACCAGGACACTTTCCAGACCGTAATAGTGGTGGTGGGGGGGGGGGGGGGGGGGGGGTACTATGGTGCCATATCCAACGTGTCAGTTGTCAGCACGCATGGCTTTTTTTTGCACGACTGAATCTTGATCTGTCCCCGTCTTTCAACACCTGTTGTTATACACCGTTTGTTGTCATATCTGATAGACTGTCACTCACATTGAAATGTGTATAAATTGAGCAATCAAATATCAGTCCTAACGCCGGGCCACCATTTTCTGGGGCCGGCAACCAGATCTCAAAAGAAGCCTGCCCGACGGGCAATCACGTTTTTTCACTATTTGCGAGCCCTGCTTACAAAGACTACCTTTTCAGTCCTCGGAATTAGGAAATATTGTGACGGCACAACA
The DNA here is from genome assembly GCA_031216915.1 of Pictodentalium vernedei. Taxonomy (NCBI): domain Eukaryota; kingdom Metazoa; phylum Mollusca; class Scaphopoda; order Dentaliida; family Dentaliidae; genus Pictodentalium; species Pictodentalium vernedei. The sequence continues at coordinate 400,967,452 of CM062295.1, forward strand.
TTGCCGTCGCCAGAAATTCTGCGACGGCAAATTTTTATCAGCGACGGCACTTTTGAATTGAATTGTTTGGATGACAGTATTATGACACTAAGTGAATAATAATCATTAATCAGAGCAGCTGACTTCGAATGGACAAGAGATCACTGGCGGGTGGTCAGTTGGACAAGCTGTAGTTCGATTAAGTGATCAATTGATTGACTGGTTGTCCTAATTTTAGGGGCTGGTTGTAACTCCCATCCATCCATTATTAGCCTATCGGTTTTTACAGTAACTGTTACAGACAGAAATATTTGCATTGCGCATCAACCCGGAGCGAGTTGACTCTGACCCGATAAACACAACAAGAATTATTTTCCAACTCACCCTTGTTTTGTGCTGAATGCGTTTATTTTTTTATTGAACTGATTGATTGTTTTCCAATTCAGTTTGTTTGAGATTGTACAGTTTACATATGCCACGAGTGGAGAATGCTAAAATTAAAATGGAACATGACCACATGCTCTGTTGAGATTACATCAATGACCAATAGAACTGCCGCATTGTCGCAGTACACCAATTTAGCATACTTTCATGAAACGAAGAATTCGATTGGTTGTATTTATGTAAGGTGTGACGTCAAAAGGGAATTGCCCAGGAATTCCTGGGTTATTTTAAACGTGCATCATAGTCAAGAAGGGGGTTCTTTCGAAAAAACACAAACAAACGAAACACAACTGGTTATGAACAGTTTTTCAACCACATACATTTTGTACAAACTTACTTTCAAATTAATTAATATAAGATATTTCCTCAAATATTGATTTTATACACCAGTTACGACTATAAAACATATGTTATGTAGGGTTGGTTGATCAGTTCTGACAGACTTCAGGTGATTGGGACAAGTAAAAAAATATTATGGCTGCCAATTTGCGACGGCAAGAAAATGCTGCCGTCATGCCCCAGGGCGGCGGCGTTTGCGACGGCATTGCCGAATGCCGTCGCTAATTCCGAGGACTGCTTTTTACACTCTGTTAAGGGCCTATATAAGTAATGAAATTTTGTTTATTTTGAATATTCTCACCTCCGATATTCCTTCAATTCAGATTAAATGTACACAAAATGTACATCAAAATGAAGGTTGGGATGTATAGAACACGAAACATATGGGGAATCAACTCACAGAGTCGACTGTAGGCACCACTGGTTCCTGGAAGTCTGCTGCCGTATTCGCTGCAGAACTGATAATTTAATAATATTTCACGAAAACAACTTCTGGCCAAATGTGCATTACATATCCAAGAACAAAGCTAGGGGATGAAAAATTCTTCCAAACATGGCGACAGAGCTGCATTGGGGAAAATTCCAACGCTTTTGCTTTTGTTTACGCAGGCCTGGCCGTTTGAGGAGAGCTATTGCTCCGGCTCTCCTTGGCTCCCCTCAAATCATATTAGGGAGGGCCATAATTGCCCTCCTTGAACTGTAATGGCTCTCCTCAAACTTTCAATTCCCATATTAAAAACCGTGTATAATTAATATAAATGTGGAATAGCTCCCCTGAAACAGATTTAGGGGAGCCGTAGCGGCTCCCCTGGATTTTTCAAAAGGCCAGGCCTGTTTATGTATGAGTATACTTTCGATTTCCGGCCGACGTCATCGGACAGAAAAAGCATGTAAAAACAACGCCGTCTAAAATCAAATAATGAAAAAGATCGCCTTCATACAGTATACTGTTATTAGATAGAGATTGCACAGTTGCCATATTCAATGCAAGGTATCATGATACCTGTTGAAATTTCTTAGAATTACGATTTTGTTTTTTGATGGAAATTCGTGCGAGTGATTTGCGCATGTCTGTCGAGCATGGGAACCATCTTCAATAAAAAATGCAGACAGTGTTGTCCTTGTCCAAAATGCAGACCTATCGCTGTATTCGAAAGTGTTTTGAATGCCTAGCATTGTTCTTGGATATATGAAGCACATTTGGCCACAAGTTGCTCTGATGAAATATTATTTTATTATCAGTTCTGGTGCGAATACGGTAGCAGACTTCCAGGAACCAGTGGTGTCTACAGTCGACTTTACTAGTTGATTACATATGTTTTTCATGTTCTATACATACCAACCTTCATTTTGATGTATAATTTGTGTATATTTAATCTGAATTTAAGGAATATGAGAGGTGAGAATTTCAAAATAAACAAAATTCCATTACTTATATTGACCCTTAACTTTATTCTCCAAACAATTTCAACAACAAAACCTGCGGTAAAGTAAAACAGGTACGCGATTCTTTGTTTTTTTTCTGCTATCGTGTATACTCCATTTGATGGGAGTATCCGAGGGTGTAATTACAATGGGAGAACGAATTAGGGTCAGTTTGGGATGGATACGGGTTAGCTAACCCGTACCCATCCTAAACTGACCCTAGTACGCAAAGAAGGCAATGATTAGATTACGGCGACCAATGCATTAGGGTCAGTTTAGGATGGGTACGGTTAGCTAACCCGTACCCATCCTAAACTGATCCTAGCATGCAAAAAAAGGTAATGATTGCTCCCCTGTGACGTCACATCGAAACATCCACAGCTCCATTTCAGAACGCAATCAGAAATTCATTTTGTTTCAAAAAACCATCACAGTGAAAAGGGTTAAAAGTGATGATTTTTGTGAGTGGGTATTGGTGTTTTGGGCTAATTTTGTGTAAAACATGTCTTAGAATGATAAGTAACTCAAAAAAGTTGTGAAATATGTTTTATTTTCTTAAAAAAGACACGCGATCCTCTATTCTTGGCCTTTACTGTTTTTTCTTCACATATGTACATGTACCAAAAAAACCCTGAGTTTTTAATACATTTAGACATTATTTACTAAGTTTTTTCTTTCCGTAATGGAGGCACGGAAAAGTCGTCTGATCGTGTTTATCAACAGCGACGTTCTTTCAGTGGAAACTGTCAAAGATGTAACGTCACGGTGGGTGTCTCCTCCCATTTGTGGAGAATTCAGTATCACATCAGTTCCAAAAATCACACCATGTTCAACAGATTAGGTAGGGACAGTGTAGGAAGGGTTCAGGTTAGCTAACCCGTACCCTTGCTAGACTGACCCTAACCTGTCGAGCACGGTGCTATTTATTACATAATAACTTACCTTAATAATGAAAAAGTGAAAAAACCACTGTACTTACCGTCTTCACCTTGTGGTACCAGTGCAGAACAAGTGCGCTCCAAAATCGAACACACACTTTTGAGAGAAAAGATGGTCGACGCGCAAGTTGTAAAAACAAGCTAAAAAGTGATTTTTATCCTCTTAAATTTATGAATATGTAAATAAAAAACACTAAAGAATGTAGGGAAACCATGAAAAGTTGGGAAAAGTTGGTAATTTTTGTATCATTTGTTGGGTCCGTTATTCTTCATGTTTACCCAGCAACGAACCGTCCTCTACAGTGCCGGAACCCTCCTTTATGCAATTTGGCCCATACTGTCCCTCTAGAAGTTGTGGTGACCATTACATTAAGCATTACTGGCAGTGGCATTACTAATACTATTACTGTCCTTTCCATAACCCCCCAATGGTAAATAAACTCTGGAATAATACAAAATCAAAAAAATATCTTTTAGTTTTTTGCTCTCGATTATGTGTAATATATTTAACTTCGCCGTCATTACGTTTCTGTGATTTTAGCCCGCTCAAAAATTCTATGAAGAAATTTTTTAATTCTCTATGGGAATTTGTGTGTATTTTCGGAAGAGCGTACATTTTGCAACAATGCACAAATGACGTAACTGGGACGGTCCATTTGAGAACAGGTAAAATTTAAATTTTCACTGCTTGCCTTTGCAGAAGGCGTGTTTTGACGAAGTTGGAATATCAGTTAGTCGTGATGATGGTTCAAAATAAAACCCAAGTCTTGTTCAAAATGCGTTAGTGAATTAGTGAATAAATAAAATATACATGTATTGTAGTCATGACGTAAATTATTTAATTAATATGTTCCGTACCAGTTTCCAAATTTGTCATGTCTTGCCGACAACTGCCCTCCGTAGTACAGTACGTGGAGAGTGTATTATCACTAAATCACCTGCAGAGTGGAGATTCCACCCAAGCAATAATTGCAAATTTGTTGCAAAGCATAACCAGCACAAGCAAAGTTTCAGCCAATGGACCTCTGGGTTAAAACCGGAGGTCCATTGGCTGAAATATTGCTTGTGTTTTTTGTCGATATGTACAATATTTGAAAGTTATAGCTTGGGTGATAACTCCACTCTGCAGGTGATTTAGTTACAATCCACTCTCCACGTACTGTATGTTGCTACAGACCCCCCATTTAGGCTCTGATTGTTTGTGTGACAGTGACACGGGTACAAGCGAAAACAGCACCGTGTGAAATCCGGGTTTGGCCCGAATTTCGCAACAAACATACTGATGTTGTGGAACGGTTCAGATTTATGTTTTGATCTGTATCCAAATCCATCAAAACACAACTCCTTGCAACAACCTTGAAACCCTCAGGTAAAAATAGATTTTGCTATCCGTTACGTCATTGGTAAACAAACATGTCAGCTGCTGGGGTAAAATGACAACAACGGTGAGCTTTTGAGTGAAATCGGGAGAATGAAGACCCACCGATAAGGTAGTAATGCAAAAAGTCACTCCTGCATCTATTCTTTAATTTGAGTGGTTGTTTATAATTGAATAACAAACAGAACAGGAGATACGCGATATAGTCTAACCAGGCCTCGCCTTGAGTAAAATGGTCGGGGCCTTAAAAAAAGTGCCCCACATATTGAGGTCGGGGCCTTTTCAGGACTGATTTTCCATTTTGTCCATTATTGTTAGTGCTTTTTTGTGGAAAATGTCAGGGCTTGAAAAAAAGCCCCCAGCAAGTGCTCCTCGGGGCTGATCTCGGGGCCTGGGCTTATCAGCCCCGACTCAAGGCAAGCCCTGTCTAACTCGTAGTATGATATGGAAAAGACAGTAGTTCAGCGATCTGAACGTAGTGGCTACCCCTCTATATTCAGATTCTTCCCATTCAATCCTCTTTAGAAAAACCCGGTGAGCGATTAAGGTCCCTTGGGGCCTCTTGTTTGTGTACTACTTTCTATTCAGGCATCTAAAAGGCCGATCGTAAAAAAGTTGGTTAACCGATAGATCCTTTTGGTTAACCTACAGTCCATTCGTTTCAATTTTTGTTTGCAAAACCTGTAGGGGAACGGAACAATCGTTCGTCTGAGTTGTCGAGATGTGGTCCAAAATTCAGGGTGACTGTCAGCTGCCATTTTGTACCGAAATAAGGTCCAATCAGTTTTTTGTATACAACTTCTATATGGCTCAGACTAGAGGCCATATTTTTGAACCGATCTTTACGAAACTTCTTGGGTACCATTGTCATCACCGTGGGACGAAAACGAGTGTTTTTGGGTGCGGTCCAAAATTCAAGATGGTCACCGGCTGCCATTTTGTCCCAAAATTAGTGCAATCAGTTTTTTGTACAGAACTTCTATATGAAGGTTTTATTTGAATAAATTTTTTGTATGAATGTTTAGTAACATCGAATGGATCACATATAATACAGGGTTTTTTCTTGCTCAGAAATTATGCAAATTAGATGAACTTTGATTTATTCACTGCTACTTCTACACAGTAAGTGCACATGCAAATACGGCTCAGACTAGAGGCTCTGTTTATGAACTGATCTTCCCGAAACTTTTTGGGTACCTTTTTTATCACCTTGGGACGAGAATGAATGTTTTTGGGTGCGCTCCGAAATTCAAGAGGGCTGCCGGTGGCCATTTTGTGCCAAAATTAGGTACAATCAGTTTTTGGTACAGAACTTCTTTTTGAAGGTTCTGATTTGAATAAATTTTTGAATGATTGTTTAGTAACATGGAATACATTACATATAATACAGGTTTTTTCTCATGCAGAAATTATGCAAATTAGATGAACTTTGATTTATTCATTGCTACTTAAGTGCAGTGTCAATACGACTCAGGCTAGAGGCTGTATTTATTTTGGGTACCTTTTTTATGACGGGACAGGAATTAGTGTTTTGGGGTACCTTTGTTTTCACTGTTCTAGGAGAACAAATATTTTGGGGTTCCGTCGGACCCACTCTGGGACTCAAAGATTTCTTTCCTAGTTTAGCATCTAACTGTCACCCACCTTTACAATACTTTACCTATACATTTGTTACAGGCTAGAGACGGGCGAGTTTCAGTTCCGTTTTTTTATGAAAACCGAAAAACCGACCAAGATTTTCCTGGAAAACCTTCTTCATGGTTTTCTGTGAATTTCTGCCCAGAATACACCAATCAAACGGCAAACATTCTGACTTGTACGGAGTGTTGCCCTTTGGGATGTCTTTATGTTCGTCGATCGATTGATATTCTTAACGGTTGTTGATTTGTTACAGGGTTAGGTGACCAATCAGAGAAAGGCCTGCACAGTATATCGATAAACCGATACATACCGGTATTCAAACCAGTATCAATTGAATACCGGTGTAATTACAAAAATATCAGTTTATCGTCATTATTTACCCACAATTTAATTTTCAAGATGTCTTGAGTTTTTTTTAACTGTAGCTCAGAATGAATAATATTATCGCTTTACCCAAGGAATCATCCGCATATGCCCACGTAATATACAAACTCAACAGTTGAAAAAATAATTTTCAAAAATTTCGACAAAACTGTATCATGTGACCCTTCATTGGAACGAGCTCAAGGACCTCATTCCAATGAGGGGGGCACTTGATATTGTTTTATAGAATTTTTTGGAAAAATTTAATAAACTAATATTTAAAATAATAAATTTTGATATCGTCTGTGTTGTATCAAGGTTTTTCTATCAAGGCATGCTGATTTGTTCCATGGTATTTTTTTGAATACCGATTCCGGTATTCTGTTTTGAATATCGCGCAGCCCTAGTCAGAGAACTCACAAGGCCAACTAAGTGGATTTGGCCACGCACATTCCCCCCCCCCCCCACCTCCCCAAACAAAAAAACGTGAATCTTTACACCAAAAATGCACAAAGGAAAACTTAAATGTTCAGGTTGGTGACAATGTGTGCTGGAAATAAAAAAATACTCACAAAATCATTTTAGGGAGTGTTTGTTTTTATTTATTCTATCTGTCCTAGAAAGTGATAAAAATGGGAAACATGTTGATTATCGTTTCATCGCTTTAATTCTTTTACTCATATAATCCCCAGAAAGAAACTAAGAATAAATTCAGATACACATAATATTTATATCTTGAGTACTTAACCCTCGAAGATGATGTAGCCCCGCATCACAGGAGGTGCAGTTATGGTAAATGTGCATATGAATTACAGACAACTCGGACCAAAGACCACTCGGCTGAGTCGGCTCAAGACCAGCCAGACCTGCTTTGAAGACAACTCGGACCAGAGTTTAAGACAAGTCGAACCTATTTTGAAGAAACCTCGGGCCAACATCAAAGACAGGTAGAAAGTGTTCCAGGGTCTCCAGTGAACCTAGATTTCATATTTTGCATGCATTTTCATTTTCTTTCCAAGGTTTTCTCCTCCTAAGCTCCAGCGACGGCAAAGTCAGCTTAAAAACAGAGACCCCCCACCCCCAACGTGATATCAAGGCACTCTTCAAAACCTGACTTCTCCTTATGCGGCAGGCCAAAAAGGCCTCATTGCTTTCACCTCCTCATCCACTCGCCAGTTAATATTATAATCCACCATGACTCTTCTCTAACGATTTTGGTCAGACTTGTCTAAGAAACTGGTCAGAGTTGTCTTTAACATTGGTCCGACTTGACTTTAATGTAGGTCCGAGTTGTCTTCCAAACAAGTCCGAGTTGTCTTAAATCTGGGTCCGAGTTGTCTTCAAAACAACTGGTCCGAGTTGTCTTCAAAACTGGTCAGAGTTGTCTTTAAAACAGGTCTGATTTGTCTTGGAAACGGGTCCAAGTTGGTCTTGGGTCCGAGTTGTCCTCCTTCCTGTGCATACACATGATGGAGAAACAGAAATAAAGATAAAGAGAAGCCCCACAACACTGATCCTTTAAGACATTAATAATGACAACTTAGTGAATATTAATAATTAACAAAAACAAGCCACTGGGCATATCTATTAACATATCTCTTTGTCACGTATAAGAAGAACCACACAATGGAGATCAAAACGCAGACTACGAAGCGCCCACATGATCCATAAGGCTTAGCAGCTGCATTAATTAATATTCATAAACAAATGAAACTCAGTGACTGCAGTGACGAATTGTGTGATGTTGTTTTCGAACTTCAAAGAAAAGGTCATGGTACTTAATTATTTGTCCATATCTTGTGATTTTAAATCAAAATAATAAAATAACACTGCATGCTTACAAAAAAGATACCGGCGCTCAAAGTGTGAAACCTTACAAATAGATCTGCGTGAAAACATCAAAATATTCACTCAGTCCTTGGAAATTGTTTTTTGGGGATTTTGGAATTGAAAAATTTCCTGTCGCGGGCAGAACCATGGTTGGTCCCTGGTATATCGACATTTCTCCATCGCCCCATCATGGCAGCCTCATTTTTTCAGAAGCGGATAAACTGCCAGTGATTGTGTTGGGGGGGGGGGGGGGGGGAGGGGGGTATACCAATCAACAATTCTGACTTCCCTCCCAATAAAATGCCAATTTCTTATTTGAAGTGCTTCGTCTCTCAAGTTCTCAATGCTATTTTTCTCGCACAGAAATTCCAAAACAAGCTATAGAAATGTTGTACTCTGTTTTGTATCTGCTCACCCGATTATCCGAAATATTCTGGAAACGAAATGACAGCAAGAACACATGGATTGAATGGATTCGATTGTTTTATTCACTAATTTGTCAGATAATACGTAGGTGTCATTTCCATGACATTTTTAGCTCAACTTTGGCGAAGCCAGATTTGAGCTTATGCCATGGCCAGTTGTCCGTCGTCCGTCTGTCCGTCAACAATTCAATACAGCTCGGGCTAGAGGCCGTATTTACAGTTGAAAGTTGAAACTAGAAGTCCTGTCACGGACTGTGCACTTATGTAGGCTTAACTGCGCGCTGTTGTCATACCGAATGGCATCCAAACTTCCAAAGCACGGCAGGTTCTCCTGGTTACACATAGCAAACACAGGCAATGTTTCTGTCAATGGACCTCCAGGTTACCCGGAGGTCCATTGGCTGAAACATTGCTTGTGCACAGGCCTTATGTGCAGAATTTGATAGCCTTACTATGGTCATAACGTGTAGATTAGCGCGCAAATCGACATGCTATTTACGCACATTTCATGACAGGACTTCTAGTTTTAACTGTATGAACCGATCTTTACGAAACTTCTTGGGTACCTTTGTTATGACTGTGGGACGAGAACGAGTGTTTTGGGGTCCGACCCAAAATTCAAGTTGGCTGCTGGCAGCCATTTTGTACAAAAGTAGGTGCAATCAGATTTTTGCGCAGAACTTCCTTATGAAAGCGCTGATTTGAATAATTTTTTGTATGAATGTTTAGTACCATGGGATACATCACATATAATACTGGTTTTTTTCTCGTGCGTAAATTATGCAAATTAGACTAACTTTGATGTTTTTTGGTGTTACTTTCAGCACTGTAAGTGCAAATGCCAATACGGCTCGGGCAAGAGGCCTGTATTTATGAACCAATCTTTACAAAACTTGTTAAATAATATAAAGCAAACTGTTTGACAACTTGTTCTAACATTATGGCTCTGTCGAAAGCTAGGCCCTATATCTTGATTGCCACTGTCGATTATTCAATTACAAATTTTCCTAGAATAAACCTGTTCATAATACATACATCCTTATATAAAAATTCTTCATACAGTAAACCGAAACCGAACCCCAAAAACGAAACTGCCAGTCTCTATTAAGGCTACGGTCAGCATTTACGTACAAGCCGTTACAATACTTTATATGTGCCTTTGTTATCCGGTCATTACCTAGCTGTGTGTCACATACTATACACGTACATGTCTTACACAAATTGAGCTACAGTGTCATTGACACTTTCATTGTTATTTTTACATACAGGTTGTTATCTTTATTTGGCCCAAGACGGTCATAATCCCTTGTACGAATCGTGCTAGCTTGTGTATGAAACGTCCTAAAAGTTTGTGTATGAAACATCCTAAATTGCTGTGTATGAACGCCTGTGCATGGAATGTCCAGTTCCCCAATTTCATCATGTTTAAATTGGGAAACACTGTGGCATCAACTGTTAATGTGTCGGTATGTTTGAAGTTGCGAAATAGTTTCCGGACTTCTTTTGAAAGAGCAACCTACACCGCGACAGTACCATCACTACCATGTTGTTGTTTATTACTGCAAAAGGCCATGCGCACATGGTGTCGATGCTTGATGAGCATTAACCCCACTTGTGTTAAGGTAATTCGAACATTCAAACAGACGATCAAAAAGTGCACTACAGCTTTTTGCCAAGGTGCGGCATTAGTGGCGCAGAGCTTTTCAAAATTGTGTGTACGATGGTGTGCAAGGGGCGATGACACACCTCAAAATCGAAAGACTGATGTTTGTTCCTACATTTGTCACAACTCTGAACTTCAATATACCGTCAGCTTCTTTGAAGCTAAAAATGTTTCGTTCGAAGAATGGCAGGCAGACACATAGTCAAATTTGGTTTCAAAAGAACAACGGCAATGACAAAAAATATAATGTGCAAACAAACTATCAGTGCAAGGTACAGTACTGTACAGCAGATGCAGATGCCATTTTTAGTAACAAATATGAATGGCTCGTTTCGACGGGCATATCTAGTCTCGGATGCACGATATTAGGTATTAGACTGTCAAATTTTAATTGATAAAATCGGGACGAAAAAGAAACTTTCAATGCCGATCAGCAGTTCAGTACACGTGTGATCAATGTTGATAAATAAAGCCGGTTTGTGGTGGGCGAATGAAGTCCAGGATGTAAGATGGCAGAATGTAAAAGTGGTCTATTACCCGTAATTTCTCCAAATAAGGCCATTTTGATTATGAGACTGGCGTGATGGGTCTAATTATTAGTTCATTTGAGCCTCCATAAAATAAAATTCCCGGATACAGGACATGGAACTGGAACACTTGCCCATTCTAAGAAATGACGGCACACGTGAAAAGAATGTTGTGCCTACTGAATGCAAGGCGAGTGGGCGTGCAAGGCGATAAATAATAACCAAATAGTTGAAATACTGTACAAAAAAAGTGGATGACCATTGTGTCAGAATGTGTCTCACACTCCTCTCATAAACTTGATACAGTATATTGAAAGGTTTGCCGACAAAGAGTCAAAAGCCGGTGACATTAAGCAAGTTGGTAGTCCAGCGATCTGAATGTAGTGGCTCCTCTATGTTGAGAATGAGATTCCCCCCATTCAAATCTCAGCATTCTGAAGGTCACTGCAAAGCTGGGTTGCTGTGGCAAAGCGGTTCATGTGGGCCTGAATGATCAAAAAACGGTCCTCAGCTGCAGATGTTGCCCTGTCTCTGGCACCACCATGCCGTCTTACTGATGTGCCATACTGCAGAAATCTTCCCCAGGCTCTGGTGATTTGTGATAAACCGATTAACAAAACTTGCTATCAACCAATCACCGGTTATTTCTCTGCCGATTATTCCGATGGTTGAAGTAGGACAGTGAAGGAAATTTGTGGTGCCTGTTTGCAGTTGGTAAATCCTGTAATATTTCTGCTCTGCAAACCCCGAAATTTCTGCTATGCACTACACATGTTTTTAATGGGGAAACTTTATTGAAATGGCCAGATATCAAATGGATTTTTAATAGTCAGTCAGTTATGAGCATTACGTGAGGTCATTTTATTAGAAGTTACCATTTCTGCATCAATATTCTTTTCGGCAATAAACATTAATACAGAAGCTCAAACTCGTAAGAAAAATGCCCCATGCAATACTTTTTCATGTAATCAGTCAGCTTTCCATTCCCGCATCAGCATTGGTTTCAGCACAATTTTTCGTTATTAATTTATAGGTGCACAATTAACATGGATGATGTTAAGGCTGTGATCGATGCTTCACCCATATCCAAATCTCGATATACGTGTAGAATACAGGATAAAACATACATGTAGTCTGAATCAATAGACGCTGCACAAATGTAAAAGAATACGGTAGTATCAAATTCAGTCGGTAATAAGGGCGACAGCTTGATGCATATTCCTATTTTTGTGTTTTGAATGGGAAGAATCTGAACATAGGGGAGTAGCCCCTACCCTCTGATCGCTGAATTAGGTATAGGTCATTTTAGCATAGCGCCATCTTTCATCCTGGACTCCGAAGAATGGATGGCAGACACACAATTAGATTTGTTTCAGTGGGACAACAACATTGGCAATAAATATAAAATGGAAACAAACGATAGTAATGCAGCGATCAGTACTGTACATGTAATAGTATAGTGTACAACACCCATGGATGCAATATTAGTAACAAATCTGAATGGCTGGCTTGAGTGGCTTCGGCAGGCATATCAAGTCCCAGATGTAAAATCACGCCATTCTAAAATGGTCTTCAGACTTCTGTCAGACCATTTTACCATAGCACCATCTTACATCCAGGACTTGATCTGCCCATTAAAACCCACTTTATTTCTGATCACTGCATACTGGGGCTGGGCGGCTTACCGTTTTTGTTTTCAAAACCGAAACCAAACCGCCACCTTAACAAAAAACTGGGACTTTTGGTTTCAACAGATTTCCCAGATTTGGTAAGTTTATGGCCTCTCAATCACTGCATTCCAAGGGCTAAAATGTTGGGCAAAAGTAAACGCTGTGCCATTTCTGCCAACTTCGGGAGGAATGACAACAAATGCCCCCAAAATAGTGGTAGCAAATTTCTTATATCTTAAACGATATCTACAGAACTACGACCAGAAGGATTATGAAAAATTAAAAAGTCTTTTACGTAAGAATCCACACATGCAATTCAAGAATCATTAAGTAAATTCATTGAACAGGGCACAGCCTCAGACTCACTCATATTTGACCAAATAGGTATTGAATGTTACCTGACAATATATGGTGTAAAACTTTAAAAAAAAATGAGTAATATAAATTATCTTTGACCCCAAATCATCTGCATATGACGCATTGTAAATTAGATTGGAAGTAAACATAAAATTTGAAATCTCAAAGTGCACATTGGAAAAATGACAGGTAAATTATGTTAATTAGCCAACTTCTGGCACATACTGAAACTGTCACATGCTCAGAGATAATGCTGCACATCTAGGGTTTCCACTATACTGGCACAGCGGCCGTCAACTGGCCACATTTTCCCACCACTGAACCTTCCAAACATTAATCAAGATGTTAAAATTCACCTTTGCCAGCCCGATCCCTGAGAGATAATTGATCCACGGATTGTTGAAGTGCTATTTCTAGACTTCTTTTGAATATTTCCGTACATAAATCTCCTTGAAAAATGACTGAAAAAGTGTACTCTGATAACGCGTTTGTTCCATGAATCCTGCATAACTTAATTAACCCCAATGAAAAGCTAAACAAAATGTAAACAATAACCTCATTGAATGTTAAATGCCTCACCTTACAGAACAATGCAATTTGTTTGGTTAGTATATGTGCACTACGTGATGCGAGTTATCATATATTGTATGACATTTTATTTCCTGACCAATCTTATTACTCCAGCACCTGCGGCAACCGCGTTGTGTCCTTGGGCAAGACACTTCGCTCCCATTGTCCACGTGGGGGGCCCGGTGACGCTGTGTACTAAGTCGTACTGCACGTCGATGGTGCACATGTCTTCAACCAATGCTAACCCTGCTTGTGTAGAGTTAGTATGTTGGGGAGTTGACAGTTGCTCGCGGTTGCTCGGTGGTTCTCTCTGGGTACTCCGGCTTCCTCCACCCGTAAAACTGTCGTGGTCATGATCAGCCATTGCATAAATATGTGACCTTAAACACCAATAAATAATAATAATAATATTACTCCGGCATTTACCCGAAGCAAGCATGTGTTGAAAAAGCTTGAACCTCTGTTGATGTACTTCCACTGTCAGCGTTAATTTAATTAAAATTGCACAACAGTTTGCAGGTACGCTATTCACACCTCATTTGTGCATTTTAATTAGCATAATGGAATCTTGAATCTATTGATTGAAAATTATAAAGCTCGAAAAAGAGAGCTTCTTGTTTCCAATTTAGAAACGCGAAAAAGCATGAAATCGACAGCATTGAAATTTATTTGTGTAAATGAATGATTTTCACCTGAATTTCTCCCCTTTGGTCCTCATTCTTACACGATTACTGGCTCTCTGAATGTGAAAAACCTACATACATATCAACGTTGTCAGAGTTTCAGAAACTGAGAATGTCAACACTAGGACTGCCTCGACTATTCAATTAATCTAATAACTGTCGTAAAGTACTATAGTGTACTATTATTTTTCATAGTCGACTATTTTTTTTAGTCGTATACATCATGCCACTGAATGATAATATTGGTCTGCGTGGGAAATGTAACGTTTCTCGGCACCTGTTATCCTTCGTATTCATTGTTTATTTCACGAAAATGGGCAGTAATATTTACTTTACCCTCGCATATTATTTCATGAAATGGGTGTTGTCATACCTAAACTCTGCTCTGGTTCAAGCTATTGTGAACAAATTGTTGATCATCCATGTTAATTTTTTCCATTTTTAGCTTAACTTCACAAAGTCAAGATAAGCTATTGCCATCACGCGTGTGGAAGTCTGATAGTCTGTGAGTCTGTTCACATTTTCCTTTAGCACAGACTACACCCTGTAGTTCTTGCCTGATCGTCGCAAAATTTCATATGCAGGTTTGAGTTCATGTCTAGATGAGAACGTCCCCCTTTTGGTCGCGATCGGTCTACCGGTATGGCTGCCCGAGCCCAAAACCCGAAAACCATCAGCACAGTCTGCAGGTTGTATTTATGAAGGGATTTCATTGTAACTTGGTAGGATGCCTCTGTATAATGCCTAGGGGAGGTTGAATTGTCATGTAGCTCCAATGCGCAAATACAGTAACACTTTAACAGTAAATTATTAAAATTAACACTGATAATCTGACATCAGCATTGACAATCGGCCAATTGTATCTTCAAGACATTGGCATTTGGATGACGGGCATTCTATTTATTTTTATATAACGTGGTAGGATGACTCCAGATAATGTCTGGATGAGAACGTCGCCTTTTGGTCGTGATCATTCAACCGTAACGGCTGCCCGAGCCCAAAACCCAAAGACCTTTAGCACAGACTACAGGTTGTATTTATGAAGAGATTTCATTGTAACTTGGATTGCAATGGGTCAACCATGATGCGAAAAAGGTCCGAGGTCCAGAAACCATTAGCACAGTCTACAGGCCATATTTATGAAGGGATTTCTTAGTAGCTTGAAAGGATGACTCATTTTGGAATGATTTCACTGTAACTTGGTAACTTTGGTTGACATACATGTACATTAACTATGAGGGCCACATTAACCCACCTTCTATTTAGTACAGAGGGCCACATTAACCCACCTTCTATTCTTTAGTACAGTCTACACCTCAAATTATTTTTATTGAAAACGTAGAATTCCCAATTATCACAATTCTTGTCTTATTTCATAATCCTTTCATAAACATTGAACATTATCCTTTTCATTAAACACAACACACAGTCAAGTTAAGCTACAGTGTCACTGCCACTTTCAGTTTTATGAGCACTCCGTGTCCCATGCAAGATGGCGCTATGTTACAAGGGTCTATAACAGAACCACACAGAACAGACCCTCTAAATTACTCTCCAGTGGCATTTTTTACGGTCGCTCATATGAACGAGCCGTATTATGGTATGGCAATGTCTGTCTCCCCGCCCGTTTGTTCGTTAGCTTTTGTTTGTCCATGCGATAACATGAAAAAAATACATCCAACAGATACTGTTTTTTTATGGTTGATTAGTCATGACTAGAGGATGGTTCTTTTCGATAACCAGCGTTCTGGCATATCCAATATGGCCACCACTGCAGCCATCTTGGATTTTCGGGGACTTTTGATTGTCCACACGATAACTTGAAAACTATAAATCCAACAGATGCTAGTTTTTTTAGTCTATTTCTTAACCATTGCGAAATGAATTAATGATGCTGTATCAATTTTTTTTTAATTTATATGTTTTTTCCTAAAAAATATAGCCTATATCCCTCTCACTTGATAGGCACATCCCAGTGAGGGGTCATGAGCTATTTTTTAAGAAAAAATATTGAGAATTTTTCGAAAATTCTATTTCTTTGCAGGTGTAATAACTCTATACATGTCAGATGACAGAATCAATTTTATTTCTGAAAAATAAAAAAATTGGCAAAAAATATTTTTTTCTCCTTTCAAATATTAGCACATGCCCCCACCCCCCTCCAATGAAGGAATGCAGTGTGAACATTGTAATGAGGCATCATAAAAAAAAGTATTTTTTTAAACTGCAGGGCATCATAGTACTCCCCCTCCCTCCCACCCCCATATGATGGCAAGGTGAGCTAGCTATCCACACACTCCTACCAGCAGATACTGCATCAGTCAGCATGTCTTGTACATGTACTTCATCCCAACAGGTTTGAGATGACAAGTTGAAAAAAATTCTTGTAATTAATTCATTGGCATAGGATTGTCACATGATTTCTTGAGTAAGTTTACTAGTTTAGGCGAGGCAGTCATTGACTCCTTGGTTAATTTATAATATTTTCTGTTAATTATCGGCATCGCTTTTATACCAATTGGAAAAATTATACAGATCTTCGTCATTCTGATGAAACGGTTTTTGAATCCCACTCTTTTCCAACATGTGGAAAGTGTCCATTTATAGGCGTATATTTATTTTACTGTTACTTTTTCAACAACGTTCCCTGGAAACAGCTGAGTGTAAGCTTTAAGCTTGCTGCTGAAACTATTTTCTTATTTGACTTTGTTGTATTGTATTGGAAATAAAAACAGTGCTCACGGCGACAGAGTCATGTCACACAGCTTGCATTCAAACATCACATTTCGAATAGTGATGGTTCACATACAATACTGCTATTGTTTTCAGACAAATGATTACACTGGCTAAATATTTTTAGGGGAGCTTTACTAATCAATCACTTTCTGCCCGGCATTGTCCAGCGTTAACTTTACATTATCGACTTTTTCTCACAAACTACTTGACCAAATTCAACCAAATTGGGTGTGCATGTTCCCTATCATATGTCAATTCAAATTTGTTCAAATCAAGTTTCCCTACTCTACGGAAGGGCTACGCCCGAAAGTATGCCTAAATCTTAAAAAATCTTCTTTTCGTGAACCGGCTGTAGCAGAGACTTGATATTTGGGGTGCAGTTCCTTTTGAGGTGTAGACTCAGATTTGTTCAAGAGAAGTTCGAGGAGCTAAATTTGTCGTCGTTATGAGAGGGGTAAGAATTTTTGCCCCATCCAAAGTTTCTATTTTCCAAACCGAGAGTCTGGGTCAAACATGTAAGTAGTTAATTTATGCCAGAAAAAATGTTCCTGTTAGCCCATGGGAACAGCAGGAGCTAGAAATAGAAAAAAAATTAAAATGCCCATATCTCCAAAACTACACTGCACTGAGAATTTAAAAAAAAATTGATATGCATTTTATCATAGGGTACTTTTTCGGGAGTTTGAAAAAGTGCTTAGGCAGCATTTTTTTAACTCTGGGTAATGGTGAAAACATTAAAGAATCTTCTCCCAAACCACTGCTCCAAAAGTTTTCATATTTTACATATAGCATCTTTGGAAGATTGCTTCACATATTTGTTGAAATCAATTCCCTGGGTCCCAAATGTTTGAATTAGTGCAATATGAGAAATATTCTTTAAAAATCTTCTTCTTCAGTTCTACCAATCAGACTCTTTTGATATTTGATATGCTGCATCCTTCTTGGGGGAGGGGGGGGGAGATTCAGATTTGTTGAAACCAAGTCCCTAGGTTCATATTTGGGCTCACTATGGGAGCCCGAATTATAATTTAGTTCAAAATGAGGAATTTTCTTTAAAAATCATCTTCAGATCCAGCGGTCAGAATGTTTTGATATTTAGTATGCAGCATCCTTAAAAAAAATTTTCTGTCGCCTGATGGGAACCTCAGAACCTAAAAAAAGAAAAAAAATTCAAATGCCCATATCTCAAAAACTACAATGCGCTGAATTTTTTTCATTTTTGTGTGAAACTTCCTTTGGAACAGCAGAAAGAAATGGTCCAAAAAAAAAATTGCCACTGGTTTGATCAGAGGGTACTTTAACTACTTTTCCAGGAAAAATATCATTTTTTTAACACTGAGTAACGGGAAAAACATTAATGAATATTCTCCCATACCACAGCGCCAAAGGCTTTCATATTTCATGTATAACATCTTTGGATGATTCATTCACACGTTTGTTGAAATCAGATCCTTGGGACTTTTATGGTTGCCCAAATGTTCCGATTAGTGCAATATGAGGAAAATTCTTTAAAAATCTTCTTCCGATCCGGCATCCATAGTGGGGTGAGATTCAGGTTTGTTCAATTTGAGTCCCTGGCTTAATATTTGGGCTTTCTATGGGAAGGGTGAGGGGGTTGTAAGGGGTGCATGTTAGGTTCAGGTTTGTTCAGATCCATTTCTTAGTGTTTTTATTCGCCAGTTTTTGAAAAAAAAACGGTTGGATTATGGTATACCGCTGACCGCCTATCCGCCCATCCACACTTACGACAATAACTCGAAAACGCTTCAAGCAGTTTTTGGTGGAAAGTATATGTTGATGGAAGGAAGCTCCCTTTCGGTTTGTGTCGCTGTCCAATTTGTCATTCCAGAGTTATGGGACTTTATTCGTCAAAATATAGGCAATTTTCCACATGTCGGACAATTACTTGAAGTGCTTTGAGCAATTTTCAGGGTCCGACATAACCTATAGGTTAGGTTATGGAGGAGGTTACATGTTTCTATAAACTCGAGACCTATTATTCGGTTACGAGAGGAAACTGATTACCTTAATAATTTACCTTATATCTACACTACGGAAACCTACAGGTTACGGTATGCTAGGCACACCATAACCTATTTTAATGTTACGGTGTATGAAGCTTGGAGCATTGGAAGTTTGACATTGCTTGTCTACAGCTGATAGAATTGGAAGAAGTCAGGAAGACCTATGATAATAATAATTGAACATGGACACTAGAGTTATGAATAGATTCATGACTTCATTCCTCTGTAGTGTTGATGAACCATGATTAACTGAATGTGACTCAATATACTTCTTTGAACCACTATGTCAGGTGAGCGATTAACGCCACTTTGTGCCAGATCTGTTAACCCTCCCAATTCCGCCGGGAGATTCCAAGTTTGGCATCCAATCTCCTGCCCTCACACAACCCCCTTTGTTTTCCCACTTAGTAATTTTCCAAACCTGTTTTCTGGTAATCCAACACTTTTGTGTGTTTACAATACGGAAATTACGATGCACGGGAGTCTGCGAGAGAATTAAGAGTTCCAGTTGACAGGGAAAACAAGGATGTTCACATTTTGATGGTTCCACCATGATTGGCCAGATGACAGTTCGCAGTCACACCTCCCTTCCCACTCGTCTTATCCCAGTTAAGTGACATGAATGAATGGATGTCCTGTGTATACAATGGAAGACGACGTTATGTAACTAAAAGATGGCTATTAGCTTTGTCTTAAATTTCAGAATTAGATACACTATATATCTAT
This sequence comes from Pictodentalium vernedei, assembly GCA_031216915.1. Taxonomy (NCBI): domain Eukaryota; kingdom Metazoa; phylum Mollusca; class Scaphopoda; order Dentaliida; family Dentaliidae; genus Pictodentalium; species Pictodentalium vernedei. Next base: position 400,987,170 of record CM062295.1, read on the forward strand.
TATTTGGACTAAAGGTAATAAACTTTGTCTGTTTGTTATTCCCCCGAAAAAATTTTTTTGGGGTATGTAGGCGAGGTCTCCGTCCGTCCGTACGAACATTCTGTATTATAACTCGAGCATCAGTTGTCGGATTTTAATGTTCTTTGGTATGGTGATAGGGCAGCTTGGGGGAACGGATGCCCCCATACCTAACGTTTCGTCCATTCAAGTTTGGTAGAGTTATGGCCCCTGTTTGTTTTTCGCCACTGTTTCTGACTAAGGTAAATTGTACCATAGCCTATAGGGTTTTTTTGGATGAACCAATTCTCTCCAAACATTCAGAAGTTATTTATTTACATGCAAGCCCCACTTTGCTACCTTCGGGGGCATCAGCACACACGTTAGCATTGCTCTTGTTAATTTACAAGTGATCTTAAATTACGCCACTATTAATTTCTTTGTTAATATCGAGATCTTCAATTATGCCCTGTGATACTAACTATTACTATTATTACAACTAAAATATATATATGTAGCCCAACAATTTTTTAAAAATCCATCCTTCAGACACCAATATGACAGACAAATGCCATTATGTCTGACACAAAAAATCCAATGAAACGAAGATGCTATGATTCGCAATTTAGAGAATCATGGATTAAAGAATGAATTGGTTACGGAAAAGTGACCAATTCACACAACAGCATACTGCACAACATGTAACCTGCACTTCAGTATCAGTCATGGCAATAGAAACGATATAATTCATCATGAAAAGACCTCACAGCATCAACAACGGACAAAGCCAATAACATCGACAAAACAAGTGACTTCATTTTTTTACATCAAGTAAAAATACCATTGACCTACAGACACTACACTCAAAAATATGTTAAAATTCAACGGATTGGATAAGTGTCATAGATACTGTTTGTCATACAGTGACAGTGTGTCACCTATTTTCGATACTCGCATAAGTTAAACTTAATGCTAATAACAGCCCCTTCTTCATAATCAGGGAAGGCCTGTGAAGTTGTATGACATGTGGGCAGTTGGGTCATGTTTGATGTTACTGTAAGCTGACAAATAAAGTTGAATATTTATTTTTCATCAATTGGACTTATGGACTGACTCCTTGTGCCCCACTTTCTTTCCTATATGTACATTGATAACATCAAGTTTTGACATCATTTTTGAAAGCTCTCAATGAGAGCTTTCCAAAGAATAATGCAAGAACCTAATGTTATGAATGTGGGAACTTCTTACGCCACTTGCAATGTACACTACTGCGCAAGCGACCATTACATGAATATCCCAGGTCCACGATATCTTCACTCAAGATCTAAGAGAAGTCACCGACTGATATTGGCGATTGTTTCTCGAGTTCATGTCCGACACAATATTAAAATCGTCGTGATTCACGGTCACAGATTACAGATGTACTTAATTTCTAGGGCACCTAAGCGAAAAGGATGTACTTATTGTCGAATTTTGCACGACTCTTACAATTTTGTGGTCAAAATACATGTATAACTCAACAATCTCAACTGGACGAAATGACGTTGGCCTTACCATTACCAACACTCATAAAATATTTACGTTTTTAATCAGTTAGAATATTTTTTTAAAAATTCCTACAAATGCAACATTCCGACACATATGTACATAAATTTGATTCAGAAAATTATTGATGACTGGTTATCATTCTGTGACATCAACATGCAGTAGTTTATTTGGTCTATTTCATTTCACAATCAATGCCGAGATTACGCTCTCTGGAGTTAATCCCTTTCGCTTCCTCCAAATGTCTTGTCCAATTTAATTATTGCATTCATTGTCCGCGTAATATCGGGTGGGTTTAATACTTTTGTCTTGTCTCGGACCTAGGATATTCATGTAACGGTCGCTTGCGCAGTAGTGTACCTTCGTTCAGTCACTAAGAGTAAAAAGGGTTCCGTCATATTTCCCATAGTGTATAATGGCAGTAAATTTTGATGTGCACAGAAATCCCTGAGGGCTCAACAAAATCTCCCTGACAGCTGCATTCAGAGATTAGTTAACAGGTCTGCTTCTGGCCTCCTCTTTTGCAACTTTCAGATTTTTGGCTCAGCTGGATCAAAATTTCTGTCAGTATGCGTATGCCCACATTGGCCATTTCTGCCGTAGCTTGGAATTACTTTTTGTAGACTCAACTATAGGGATGTAATATTTTTCGATCAAAAGCTAAAAATTTTAGTCGAGTTGTGACGAAGTCAAACTTGACTTATAGTTTGATGAATGGCGAGCGGGCAGGCGGGCGTGCGTAAACAGCTGGTTTCTGAATGATAACGGTTCAACCCATGTTCATGAAACTTCATAGGTAGGTTGGTATCGGTGAGAGCAAGAACCCTATTAATTTTGGACTTACTAGGTGAAAGATCAAGGTCACAGTGACCTTCAACATAGTAAATCGTAAACAATTGGTTTCCGGACGATAACTTGATAATGGTTTGACACACATTCATGAAACTTCATAGGTAGGTTGGCCTAGGTGAGTGGAAGACTCCTATTTATTTTGGTTAAAGGTCAAGGTCACAGTGACCCTGAACATAATAAATTGTAAACAATTGGTTTCCGGATTATAAATTGACTATGTTTCAACCCATATTCATGAAACTTCACATGTAGACTGGCCTTTGTGAGAGAAAGAACCCTATTTATTTTGGACTCACTAGGTCAAAGGTCAAGGTCACAGTGACCCTGAACATAGTACATCAAAACAGTTGGTTTCCAGATGATCACTTGATAATGGTTCGACCCATATTCATGAAACTTCATAGTTAGGTTGGCATCAGTGAAAGGAAGAACCCTATTTATTTTGGACTCGTTGGGTGAAAGGTCAAGGTCACAGTGACCTTCAACACAGTAAATTGTAAACAATTGGTTTCCGGATGATAACTTGATAACATTTTGACCCACGTTTATGAAACTTCATAGTTAGGTTGGCATCAGTGAAAGGAAGAACCCTATTTATTTTGGACTTGCTAGGTGAAAGGTCAAGGTCACAGTGACCCTTCACATAGTAAATTGTAAACAATTGGTTTCCGGATGATAAGTTTAAACCAACTTTTGTGCTGTCGCAACTCGACATTGGATCGGTGATCCTATCTGTATTTTTTTTTTTCTTGGGCACATCAGCTGTTGTAAAATGTACTACATGTTATTTTTGGGAGAAGAGTGTACATGTGCTCACCCTATCCATTAGAGCTGCTGCCTTAAACCGGTCATCCATTGGTGAACCAAGGGGTGATGGATATCAACTTCTTATTCCAAAAATTAATGTACATGTATGATGGAATGAGAATGTACTCCTACTCCACAGGAGTCAGCCGAGTGGGCGACTTGGGCAAAGTAGTCGCCTTGTCATTCCTCGAGTCGCCTTGGCTTACATTGGGGGCAAAATCCAAGTCGCCCTCCAGAACTTCCTTGGGAGACATTGCAGTTTTATGCATTTTCTTGTGTTTTATTTTTATAAAAACACATTGAGTAAACACGACTGCTGTGTTAAAAAAAATTTGTCATACGGTTCTGAACTAGCCTAATTTTATATTTGTGAAATGAGTTCGCACAATTCGCCCCATCCATATAAGAGTTTGTATGATACAGTAGTGGCAGTGATGTAAAAATGGCTGTATAACCTAAAATCATTTTCGGTTTTCCAGGCAATGGGTAAAAAGAGAAATGGAGAGAAGATGAAACAGAAGATGGCAAGGATGAGAGAAAGGAAAAGTATCACTGGGGGTACATGTGATTCTTCCCAAGATTCACATTTAAATGCCCTGAGGGCTGCATCTCCTCAGGGAAGTCTGCAAACCCAGACTGTCTTGCCACCGTGCATTAGTACACCGCCGAGTGTACCATCACTCCATGGTGATGCAGTGCAGACGAACCTAGCTGACTTGCCGCCGTGCATTTGTACATCACCGAATGTACTTTCACCCTCGGGTGTTACAGCTAGTAAAATAAATGAAACTGATGCAAATGCTCTTAGGATGACAAACTATCCTGGGAGAAGTCTGAGTACAACTGTCTTGCCACCGTGCAAGAGTACGCAAACTCTCGTACCCTCACCAGCAAATGCTGGAGTTGCAGTGCAGGCGATCATCGCTGACCTGAAGGCAGTGAATAACAGCAAAAATGAAACAAATGCTCAGAGAAGTCTGAATTCCACTGTCTTGGCACCGTCCAAGAGTACGCAGCTTACCGTACCTTCACCAACAAATCTCGGTGATGCAGTGCAGGCAATTGTCATTGACCTAAATGTAGTACATAAAACAAATGCTCGAAAGCCAGTGCATAAAGCAAAACTGAAACTATTGCTCTAATTAATCAGAATTACAGTGACGTGGCACGGTCGAAGAGTACAATACCAGCGCGACCAAATGTAGATGATGCATTGCATAGAAGTGAAGGTAAACAGAATGAAAATGATGATTATGGCAGCTATATTCAAGGTAGATTCCACCAAGCCAATCCAAAGTTTGGTGTAAATGCAGGAAAACAGTGTACGGTAATGAGCTTTATGGCTTTTACATACTGTCAAACCAAGCCTTTAACAGAATGGAATACTGATGATATGGATAAAGTACTTATTGAAGGTGACAGTTTATATACTCTACTTCAACAGAGTACCACTATAAATCATGATTTTATAGACGTGCAAGAATTACCCAAATTCTTAGATGCATTTGGTTTGAAATTTTCATACGTATATTCTGATTCTATCTCTGTAGCACTTAATGAAAATAATGATGACTTGATATCATTTAATTCATTTACACTGAAAGAAGCATTTCAGATTTTGTTTAATGAATATAAGGCTTGTTTCATAACTTTTAATGCTTATACATCTATTGTTTTGAAAGCAGGTGATTTTTTCTATGCCTTTGATTCTCATGCACGAGATAAATATGGAAGACAATTTGACTGTGGTAAAAGTGTGTTAGTTCAGTTATATAATATTGACAATGCAGTTAGTTACTGTTATAGTTTGTTGCACTCGATGGGTAGAAATAATAATACTTATTGTGAAGTTACTGGTGTAAATGTGACACACAATGGAACTGATCTGTTAAATAATACAGTAATTAAAAATGCCTCTAATAATGTAATCACATATTCTGAACCTCATAATGCACTGCCACAGCCTAGAACAGACACAATTGAAATCTCTGAAACTGACAAGAAACCTAAACTAGAACATTCAGATATAATCATAATTTCTGAGATTGATAATGAACAGGCAGAAGATATAGTTATGATTTCTGCAACTGAAAGGAATACCATTGATTTTATTCCACTTGACTCAAATATTCAACAAAATCTTTGTCAGCTGCTTGGAATGCCACTTGTTGACACCTTTGATTTCCCACAGGTTAAAAACATATCTGCTGATATACTGACAAAATCCATTGCTGAAGATGGTAACTGTTTTTTCAAAGCTATATCTTATGCTATATCTGGGTCAGAAATCTTTTTTGGACACATAAGAAATGCTGTGGTAGAAAACATGAAAATAGGAGAAAACTTGTTCAAATCATTTCTCAGACCACAGTATAAATGTATGTCAGAATATTTACAGTCATCGCAGATGGCAGAAAATGGTACTTGGGCCTCAGAAGTAGAAATTCTAGCTACTGCTTTTTTGCTGAATACAAATATCTACACATTCAATGGCAATTCTTGGTTGAAGACTTCCCCAAAACTGATAAACAAATCTATTAACCCAAATACTTGTGGAATATATTTAAAACATTGCAATAACAATCATTATGAAGTTGTGGTTAAAGCTAGATCAACATGTGCAATTGAATGTGATAATGGAAAACCAAACAAGGCAAAAAAGACTGAATCAGAGATTCATTTTATACATTCTAAAGATAAAGAGACAGGCAATAATAAATGGACAGAAACTGAATTTGAAAGGAAGCCCCCATCAAAACACGTGAAAAGCATAAAATAAGAAACAATTTACTGAAGAAACATAAGAAATCTTACTCCAAAACAGTTGAAGAGAATAGGATAAACAAACGTATTAAGCGTGTTTTTTCTAAAAACATGGTCAAAGAACTGCCAGAGGTAGCACAAGATGTTCAAAGTAGAAATGTGAATGAAATATCAGATGGCGATAAATTAAATTTGTTGCCAAATGCTTCTACAAATGTGGTAGCTGTTAAAAATGTACATCAAAATAATAACAACAAAGACAGTAATGAAAACAAAAACATAAATATGAGTAGGTATCAATTGTATTATATGAATAATGAAAAGTATAGACAAAGAAAAATAGAAACAGCAAAACAGAAGTATAAGCAAAATGAGAGATATAGAAATAAACTAATAGAGACGGAGAAAAAGAAATACATGGACAATGCATATTATAGGAAAACACTAATTGAAACTGTAAAACATAAGTATAAAAACAATCAAATCTACAGGAATACATTACTTGCCAATGTGAAACATAAGTATAAAAATGATAAAGTTTACAGGAATACATTACTTGCCAATGTAAAACAAAAATATAAAAATGATCACTTTTTCAGGAACACATTACTTGCCAATGTAAAACATAAGTATAACAACAATCAAGCATATCGGAAAAAACTCACTGAAGCTTTAAAACAGAAGAGCAGAAACTGTCAAATGTATAGAAATAAAAAATATGAAATCATGAAGCAAATATATAAACAAAATGAAGCTTACAGGACTAAATAAATTGAAACTGGCAAACAGAAATACAAGTACAATCAGTCGTATAAAGATAAATTAATTGAAACTGGCAAACAGAAATACAAGTACAATCAGTTGCATAAAGATAAATTAATTGAAATGGGCAAACAGAAATACAAGTACAATCAGTTGTATAAAGATAAATTAATTGAAACTGGCAAACAGAAATACAAGTGCAATCAGTCATATAAAGATAAATTAATTGAAACTGGCAAACAGAAATACAAGTACAATCAGTTGTATAAAGATAAATTAATTGAAACTGGCAAACAGAAATACAAGTACAATCAGTCGTATAAAGAAAAATTAATTGAAACTGGCAAACAGAAATACAAGTGCAATCAGTCATATAAAGATAAATTAATTGAAACTGGCAAACAGAAATACAAGTACAATCAGTTGTATAAGGATAAATTAATTGAAACTGGCAAACAGAAATATAAAAAGGACCAAATGTACAGAGAACGGTTAAAAAAACAAAGTGTGTCAAAATATTTATTAAATATAGAACATAGAGAAAAAATTAAAAAAGCAAGTGTAGAGAAATATAAAACTGATGAAGTGCATAAGAAAAACATAAAAGAAGCCAATGTCAAACGGAAAGTTGCTTTCAAAAACCAAGATCTACTCAAGTCATTCCAGGAAAAGGTCCGTAGGGGACCAGAGTACATTTGTTGTTCCTGTCATCGACTTTTATTTGTACATCAGGTTTCCCAATGTGTTGAGAACAATTATGAATCAAAGGGAACAGCTGTTCTGGAGGTTGCTAAAAAATGTATTACAAAAAAATATCTCCATGTGTGCACTAAGAATTGCGATACTGATTGTATACTTATGTCATCACCACGATCTAAACTGTGGATATGCTTTACATGTCATAGGAAAATATTGAACGGTGTAGTACCTGCTGAATCTGAACAAAACAGTTTAATGTTGGAGCCCATTCCAGAGTGTCTTGCATGTTTAAACTCTTTAGAACAACACTTGATTGCATTGCATTTCCCCTTCATTAAAGTTCTTGCTTTACCTAAAGGTGGTCAATATGGTGTGCATGGACCAGTTGTGTGTGTGCCTTCTGACATTGAAAGAACAAGTAACGAAATGCCTCGATCTGATGGAAATAATAAGCTTATACAAGTTAAACTGAAAAGAAAATTATGTTATAAGGGTTACTATAGGCATGACTATGTTGACCAAAAACGGGTAGAAGACGCATTGGCTTACCTGAAAGAAAATAATCGTTGGTACTTGAATGTTTCACTTAATGAAAACTGGCTTAATCCTATTCCTGAACTTGAGAGTAGCCCAGAAAATGATCACAAATTAAACGCAGATAACGTGTCACACGACACTGAAGTAAATTCAAATTGTGCAATTGTGAAAGATGAAACAGAAGACGAGTTTGACGAACAAGCTAATGGAATACAATTGGATAGCTGCCTTCAACCAGTTGATATTGGACAACATGTATTAGATCAATACTTGGATGAAATTTTAAACTTAGCACCAGCAGAAGGGAATAATCCTGTAAAAATACTGAACAATGCATGCAATGAGGCCAAAACATTCCCAGTACAATTTCCCAATGGCTGTAACACATACAATGATAACCGTGAGGAGAAGATCACTCTAACTAGATATTTCAATACTAGATTGATGAATGCAGATAATAGATTTGCAAAAGATACTAACTATATATTCTACAGTCAATACATGTCAGAATTAGATCATGTAATATCTTCTGTCTCAGTTGCATGTAGAAAGGGCAATAAAACAAATTCACAAGGAGAAGAAATAACTGCTGGCATGTTAAAAGATAAGAAAAATCTCCAAGAGCTATTCAAGTCAGATCAAATATACAAATTTTTAAATCCTGTCAGAGGCACTCCTCCATATTGCCAAACAGCTCAGAAAGATTTATTTGCTATGTTACGACAGTTAGGAATACCAACATGGTTTTGCTCATTTTCCTCAGCTGATATGAGATGGGAAGAAATTATTGGCTCAATACTGATTCAACAAGATGACAAAAGAAATGTGAAAGATTTAGACTGGAATGAAAAATGTAACATACTGAAAAGTAATCCTGTAACAGCTGCTAGAATGTTTGATCACAGATTTCACACATTTTTGAGAACAGTTATATTGTGTGATGCTGCTCCTATAGGCAAAGTGAAGGACTATTTCTACAGAGTGGAATTTCAGAAACGTGGATCACCTCACACTCATTGTGTATTTTGGGTTGATGATGCTCCAAAATTTAATGAAGATGATGATGAAATAGTTGCTAGTTTTATTGATCGGTATATTAGTTGTGGAATACCAGACGAGAATGAAAACCCAGAGCTATATGAAATTGTAACAAATGTACAACAACACAGCAAAAAACATTCAAAATCATGCAAAAAAAGGGTACAAAATGCCGATTTAATTTTCCCAGGCCACCTTCAGAAAGGACTTTCATTTCTAGAACAAAAGACAGTGAAATGCAAGATACTGAAAACATGACATTAGATGAAGCTAAAAATAGAATTCAGAGTATTTGGCAGGTCATTTTGGAAAATGAATGTGAAAATTTAACTTGCCGTGAATTGTTTGAAAAGGCTGGTCAGTCTCAAAGTATGTTAGAAGAAGCCTTTAAAGCTGTATCACAGAGAAATGAAGTGATTTTGAAAAGGAAACCAAATGACATTTGGACTAATCAATACAATGCAGAATTGTTGAGGTGTTGGAATGCTAATATGGATATTTAATTCAGTTTAGATGCATATGCTTGTATTGTGTATGTCATATCTTACATATCTAAGGCTGAACGGGAGATGGGGCTATTATTGAGGCAAGCAAAAATTGAAGCAGAGGAAGCAAATCTTGATGCACAACAAACCATGAAAAAACTTGGTACAACATATTTGAATTCTCGTGAAGTTTCAGCCCAAGAAAGTGTTTATAGAGTCTGCAGCTTACGATTAAAAGAAGGTTCAAGGAAAGTACAATTTGTACCAGTTGGAGAAAATCCAGTTAGAATGAGAATACCTTTGAAATATTTAAGTGAAGAAAGTGATGTTATATGGATGTCAAGCATTAATGACAAGTATTTATCTAGACCAGCTAGAATTGAATTTGGAAAAAATGACTTTGGCTGAATTTTGTTCCCAATTCCGTATTTTAGCGAAATCACAAATCCCAAAATATATGAGAAATGATAACACAGAGCAGAAAAGTGAAATAGAAGAAAACTGCAATATTTATAAGCTACAAAAAGACATGGGATATGTTCAGAAAAGGTCAAGGACAGACCCTGTGGTCATCAGATATCCTAGGTTTTCTGTAACCAAGTCACCAGAGTTATATTATCAAAGCATTTTAGAATTGTTTTTGCCACATAGATTCAAAGAACAGTTGAAACCTCCTCCGTATGAAACTTATGAAAATTTCTATGAAGCTGGATCAGTACAGTTGACACCACACTCTGAAATTCAGTTGGTAAAAGACATTGTTGATGCTAACCAGCGTATATATGATATTCATGGAAAGGAAATTGATGAGGCAGAACAAATTCTTCAAGACTGTGAACCACAAAATGCCTGGGTTCATCTTTGTCCTGAAACTGAATTAGAACGTGATGAATGTAAAGATAAAGCAGTGACTACAGTTGAGGAAGAGGAACAAACAAATGATATCAATTTGCACACCAACAGCAGTAATTACTTGAAAACCAATCGTAGAGAAGCAGCTAATACTTTGTTCACTAAAGCCGAAATGCAACCATACCTATGTTCAATGAACAGGAAGCAGACTGAAGTATTTTACAAAGTAAGACAATGGTGCTTGGATGTTAAACTCGGTAAAAAGCCCAAGCCTTTCCATTTGTTTATAACTGGTGGTGCTGGAGTTGGAAAGAGTCATTTAATCAAATGTATTTATTACGAAGCAGCACAGTTATTGTCTCAAGTAGCGTCAAATCCAGATGACAAAACTTATAATGGCACCCACTGGAACTGCTGCATATAATATCAAAGGCCAAACAATACATAGTGCATTGTCAATACCAATCTATCTGACAGAAACATATGTACCACTTCTGGAAGAAAAGCTTAATACAGTTCGATCAAAGCTAGCAAATTTACACATGGTCATCATTGATGAAATTTCTATGGTAAATAAAAGGCTTTTTTATTACATTAGTGAACGCTTGAGACAGATAAAAAGACGAGAGAAGGTATACCATTTGGAAATATTTCAGTCCTTGCAGTTAGTGATTTTTATCAAATACCGCCTGTTTTAAAATTTAAAAAGAAAGATAAACAAAAAATGTTACTTTACACCAGAAATGCATCAGATCCTGTTGATTTGTGGAATGATAATTTTTCAATTGTTGAGTTAGATCAGATTATGCGCCAACTAGATGATCTTGATTTTGCAAGTATGTTGAACAGATGTCGTGTAAAACCCAAATCCGAACAGCTGAATGATGATGATATAAACATGCTCAGAAAGTGTTGTAACAGTGACCTAGAAATGGCTTTACACATTTTCCCAAGAAATGAAGATGTAGATAAACACAACGTTGCAATGTTTAACAAACTGGATACACATTTACAATCTGTTGAAGCTGAAGATTATGTAAAAGACAAACGAAGTGGTTTATTGATTCAGAAAAAGTCTTCAGGAAAAAATCTTAAAACCAATTTAGAAAATGTATTGCTCATTGCAGAAAGGGCAAGAGTCATGTTGATAAGAAATATAGATGTATCAGATGGTTTAGTCAATGGAGTTATCGGAACTGTAGTTAGAGTAATGCCAAAGCAAATTTTTGTTGTGTTTGATAACTTGAATGTTGGAAAAATTGCATGCAAACGGAATCATCAGTTCGAAAATTTACCAGGTCGTGCCGTCTGCATTGAAAAGATTGAAGAGCATGTTGAAAATCGCTCGGGTATAGTGAGAAAACAATTCCCTCTAAAATTAGCGTGGGCTTGTACAGTACATAAGGTGCAAGGTTTAACTCTTGATAATGTTGTGGTGTCTTTGGACAAATCATTCACAGCAGGCATGGCATATGTTGCATTAAGTCGAGTAACATCACTGGCAGGACTACATATCAAGGAAAATGATGATAAAACTCTACATGATAATATATACTGTGCTGAGGGAATTACTGTTGCCTTAAATAATCTGCCCAATTTTATTCAAAATTCTGTACCTGTACAGAATACTTTGACAATCAACCTACACAACATTCAAGGCTTGAATCCAAACTTTGCAAATATTCAAAGAGACTGCCGATTACAAAATGCTGACTACATCTGCCTTACTGAGACATGGCTGACTGAAAATCAGTCAGAAGTTGATAGACTAAAACTGGATCAATTTGTCCTTCATAGCTCTCCAAGAAGTTCATCATATGATCATTCAAATTCAACTTTTGAACTCTTGAAAAATCAAATATTTGGTGGGGTCGGGGTTTATGCAAAAGAAGATTACGAATTTGAGTTGACAAATCTGTCCATACCAAATTTAGAATACATTTGCTTCTCTATTCCTAGTACTAATCTCACTCTTGTTACCATCTACAGACCTAACTCATATACAATTAGCCTATTTCATGAAACCATGCTTATGTTGATAAACAAATTGGAAGCATGTAAAAACTGCCTAATAATGGGAGATTTTAATGAAGATATTTTTGTTTCATCATCAATTAAGCAGCTATTAGAGAGTCATGGTTACCATCAACTAATTGAAGAAAGCACAACTGAAGGAGGAACTCTAATCGATCATGTTTACAAGAAAGGTCTGCTAACTGTTGATCTTGAAATTCTTCCTACATACTACAGTTACCATGAAGCCATATCTATACATTTGGCCAAATGCATATAATTACATGAAAACATCATGAAGTTTCTACTCACCCAGCTATCAGAAACATGGCAAAGCACTTAAAAGTCTTTAAGCAGCTTCCATAAGATCACCATACAATTAATTAACTTCAAAAGATTTAGAACTTTCTATGCCATCAGCAATCAAAAAGATAAATATCTCTCTCTTGGGGTACCTAGTGATTCTTTACAAGATTCACATTTAAATGCCTTGAGGGGTGCATCTCCCCAGGGAAGTCTGCAAAGCCAAAATGTCTGGCCAAGTGTACCATTGTCACCCCATTGTGGAGCAGTACATACAAGCCCAGCCAACTTGCTGCTATGCATTTGTATATCAACGATTGTACCTTACCCTTGGGTTCACAGCTAGTAAAATGAATGAAACTGATGCTGAAAGCTTTTAGGATAACATACTATCCTCGGAGAAGTCTGGGTACAACTGTCTGGCCACTGTGCAAGAGTATGCAATTTCTCATGCGCTCACCTGCAAATGTAGGGGTTGCACTCAAGTGCGATCTTCAACGACTTTTGAAGATTGAGCATAAAGGCAAAAATGAAACAAATGCTCTGAGTGATCAGACTTCTACTGTCTTGGCACCGTCCAAGAGTTTGCAACATGAACCGTCACAACAAATCTAGGTGATGCAGTGCAGGCAAATTGTAACTGACCTTCAAGGAAGACCATAAAATGAAAAAAATTAAAATTCTCAATGCTTTCAAGGAAGTCTGAATTCCACTGGCTTTATGCCATACAAGAGTACAAGAGTGATTATCATACCAACAAATATGTTTGGAAACAAGAGGGCCCCAGGGGGCCTGAGGGTGCTCACCTGACATGGTAGTCTAAATAGCAAACCAGGGACTTGACTTTAATAAGCTGCATACGCCCCTACTAAGAAAAGCATATACGAACTAGATGAAGTGATTGTGCCATATTCCTTTTATTTTCAGCTCCTGCACTTTTTCGTCCCAAAATTGAGATAAATGCATATTTTTTTTTTTATTTTTGTTCGGAAATTTTCGAAGTCCCAAACAAATATTTTCAGACTAAAATTTGTTTTTCTTCTTAAAAGTGACCAAAACACATAAAAAACCAAAAAACTAATTTCCGGATTTTAGTACAAAATTTCGATGTCCCACCCGGATCCCAAATTTTCAGTGTAAAAAAAAAATTGTTTTTGTCTTAAAATTGACCAAAATGCATAAAAACAAAAAAAAATCATTTCCAGATTTTGGTTCAAAATTTTCCCACCAGGACCCCAAATTTTCAGTGTAAAAAAGAACAAAAAAATTGTCTTAAAATTGACCGAAATGCATAAAAAAAAACAAAAACCTCATTTCCACATTTTGGTCCAAAAAACCTTAGTCTGGACCAGACCCCAAATAATTTTCAGCCTGAATATGAACCCAGGAACTTGGCTTGAACAAACTTGAATCTCCCCCCCCCCCGCCCCCCCCCCCCCCCCAAGCATGCTGCATACCAAATATCAAAAGATTCTTATTGGTAGATCTGAAGAAGAAGAGAAGATGTTTAAAGAATATTCCTCATACTGTACTAATTTGAACATTTGGGCTTCCATAGGGAACCCAAATATGGACCGAGGGAATTGATTTCAACAAATATGTGAATCAATGTTCCAAAGATGTTATATGTAAAATATGAAAGCTTTTGGAGCAGTGGTTTGGAAGTAAACGATTCTTTAATTTTTTCCCATTGCCAACACTGTTAAAAAATGCTGACTCAGCATTTTTTCAAAGTCCCCAAAAAGCACCTTATGACAAAACTGATGGCAATTTTTTTTTACCATTCCTTTCTGTTGGTCCCAAGGAAGCCTCACACCAAACAAAAATCCTCAGTGCCGTGCAGTTTTGGAGATATGGACGTTTTCATTTTTTTCTAATTTTGGCTCCTGAGGTTCCCACAGGGCTGCAGGAAAAATTTTTTGGGCATAAATCAAGTACTTATCACCCAATAATACCTCATATTAAATTTGGTTCAAATTGGCCTCTCGGTTTAGAAAATAGAAATTCTGGGTGGAGCAAAAATTCTTGCCCCTCACAGAACAAAGGCAAATATTTCTCGTCAAACTTTTCTTGAACAAACTTGAGTCTACGCCTCAAATGGAAGCTCCATACCAAATATCAAGTCTGCTACGGCTAGTTCATGAGAAGAAGATTTTAAAAAAATTTGTGCATTTTGGCCCCACTCCCCACCACAATATGAGCAGAAACCCAATTTGAAGAAAAACCCAAATGCCCCTATATAACTGCTGCTCATGTGAATTTTCATTGAACTTCAGCCAGTGGCTTGGGAGAAAATGACCCAAACACCACCTTCACGTACGACGGACAACGGACAAAAAGTGATCAGAAAAACTCGCCCTGATTTTAAGTCAGGTGAGCTAAAAATAACTAGATTCTTTTTTTTTATTACTCCTCTTCGTCCCCCATATTCACAATCCCCTATCTGTCCATTAGTATGTGCATCCATCCGTCCATCTGCCCATTTGTATAAACTTGTGTGTGCAACTGCCCCATCATTATTGAATTGTTTTTGATGAAACCTCTCAGACATTATTAATAGCAAGTGAACATGTGCATATTCAAAAAATTTTCGTCTGTTTCAATTTTAACCTGGTTATCTCCTGGAAAGTTAGACTTATTATGGATTTTCAAAGGTGATTCTTGTGCATGAAACTCCTCCCATATCAGTGAACCAATTACAATGAAACTTCTTTGTGCAGTGATTCAGGGGAAGAAGATTTTCAATGTTTTTTACAGTTATCTCCCTTTTTGAGGTGCCACAAGAGTGGGGGCTAGCCAATCTGAACAGACTTCTATTGTACGGTGGTCGATACCATATTTCGTTAAATATGGCTCACAATTTTTTGAGAAGTTGTTTTTGTAAATTTTATGCAGTACGATAGATGGAAAGTGGTCACTTAATTCAATTTTAAGCTTTTGCACATGTGAGCTAATAATGATTATTATAAAGATTTTGGCATGTATGTTTAAGCATTATACGGATAGTTCATAACGTGGATGCAATTGGTTACAATACCAAAAGTATGGGCCTTGAAACGTCTATTTCAGTATATTACTGCTTGTGTTTTTTTATACATGTAATATATGACACACCTTTTCTATTTGTTTAGGTCTGTTAGAGACTATTTCAAAAATACTGAAGGCACAGTTTTGGCA
Source organism: Pictodentalium vernedei (assembly GCA_031216915.1). Taxonomy (NCBI): domain Eukaryota; kingdom Metazoa; phylum Mollusca; class Scaphopoda; order Dentaliida; family Dentaliidae; genus Pictodentalium; species Pictodentalium vernedei. Next base: position 401,003,000 of record CM062295.1, read on the forward strand.
GATCTTTTAAAACCATTTGTTGTTGGAGGAAAGTGAAGAAGATATTTGATTGAAACATATCTGTGAAATTACATTTTGCATTTCGTATGCACTCCAGAACATCGGCACCTAATGCATTATAGCAACCCTTGATGTAAAAATTACTCTTGATATGTAAAAAACATTTACATTAACAGTCGTGTTGACGCTTAATTTAAAATTTATTTGGTTGCACACAAACCAACCCCTAACGTAAAAAAATATACATTAAGTGTTTAAAGTCATGATAATTATATTTTTTCATTAAGGGTTATGACTGATGATTACCAGTACATATATCACCATAAAATCGGAGGCTGGGCAAGTGTGGAAAGTTTATAATTCAGAAACATATGTCCTTGGAATTTCTTTCTGTAAAATACTTTTATGATAAAAATTGATCAACACAATCCTATGAACTAAAAAAGGTTCCATTGCTACAGAAAAGCAAGAGTGGGCCCCAAGTGGCACCTTCACATTACGGGCAGAATCTGAAACCTTTGTCCACATCATTACATATAAGGAAAATTGTGGTGCTCCAAAAGTACACTTGTGGGTGAGAATGTGGGAGCAGTGTGTGTGTGGGGGGGGGGGGGGGGAGGGGGTGGGTGGGTAGACAGCTGCCCAGAGATAAGGGAAATATTTCCACATATTAAAATAAAAGGATATTTTTATTAATGAGCAATGTAGTTCCTGACGACATGATAAAATATGAAAAGAGTTTACAAAATGAATTCAAGTCATCTCCTGGGCTTTTGAGTGTATAATTCCATCCGTGTGAACACATTCCTCTGTGGAAAGTCCACCAGTAAAGAAAAGTGGTTAGCACATTGCAGCAGATTTCAGTGTTATGCCAATCCACTTATTAGAGGAAGAATTATTGGGTTATTTGTTTCCAAAGCTGGATGACTTATTGTCTCTGGTGGTTAAAACCAATTTGCATTTGCAGCAATGAACTTTTTACAGTAAAGGGAATATACCCGATAATAGCCTTCAGCATAAAAAAACAAAATTTCACATTAATGGTTAGGATTGCAACACTTGGTGTAAAACATTTTTCATTACAGATTAATATGCAACCCTTAATGTAAATTTTTTTTTATATGAAAGGGAATTTTATATTAAGGCCTTAAAAGGTTTTTGCAAGGCATTCTTCAATTGTCAATATGATTTCATATTGCCCATTGAAAGTGTTGTCTGCAGATCATTTGGTTTCTTGCACATGTACAATTGTCACTGCTATATTATTGTAGATGTTGAAGTGTCGTAGAAGTACAGTGTTTTATTGAACCATTTTCAACTCCCCACCCTCTTACCTATCACTCCAAGATACAATGTACATTAAATCAGTCTGTTTTTAATTTGATAGTCTGTAATAGAAAGTGCAGTTTCCAATTAGCCTTAATGCCAGTAAAAAACTTCAAATATTTAATATTTTGACAAGTTGAAGGGAAGATATCCTGGCCATAGTTTTAACCCAAAGAGTAATGTAAATATTTAAAAAACATTTTCTATTTGAAAGGCATGCAAATACTTCAAAAAAGAAAATAAGTTTTCAATATTTTTTATTTTGGGTTTTAATATTTTTCATGGTGATGGTTGGCAGGGGAGGGCGATAACCATGCATGGGTGGGGAAAATAACCCAGGATACCACTACCAACCCTCCATCCTGGAGAAAGGTGTCCTAGGATATCCAGGTTGGGAGAAGATGGAGATATCGTGGCACTGGCTTGTCTAGATGGTTCTTGTGTATTGTTATTAGTCCCAACGGGAACCGTAAGAGGACTATAGGATTGCACTCCGTCCGTCTGTCTGTCCGTCCATCTGTCTGTTTTTATGTTACCACCTCTCCCTCCAGCATGCTTTAAGCTACACCTTTCATATTTGGTACATGAATACATGGTTCTGAGGGGATGATGCACGCTCAAAATTTTTTTTGTCAAAATCCAAGATGGTGGAATGGCGGCCATTTTTGTTGTGTTTTTCAAGATTTTTTTCTCTATATTCATGTTACCACCCCTCCCTCCAACATGGTTCAAGCTACACTTTGTATATTTGGCACATGGATAGAGGGTTGGGAGGGAATGATGCACGTTCAATATTTTTTTTCAAAAATTCAAGATGGCGGCCATTTTTGTTGTGTTTTTGAAGCTTTTTTCTCTATTTTATGTTACCACCCCTCACTCCAACATGGTTCAAGCTACACTTTTCATATTTGGCACATGGATAGAGGGTTGTAATGGGCTGATGCACGGTCAATATTTTGTTTTCACAATTCAAGATGGCGCCATGGCAGCCATTTTTGTTGTGTTTTTTAAGCCATTTTCTCTATTTTATGTTACCCCCCCCCCCCCCCCCTCCCTCCAACATGGTTTAAGCTACACCTTTCATATATGGTCCATGGATAAAGGGTTGTGAGGGGATTATGCACGCTTAATATTTTTTTTTCAAAATCTAAGATCTATCTGTCTGTCCATCTGTCAGTCTGTCTGTTTTTATGTTACCATCTCTCCCTCCAACATGCTTTAAAGCTACACCTTTCATATTTGGTACGTGGATAAATGGTTCTGAGTGGATGATGCACGCTCAATATTTTTTTTTCAAAATCCAAGATGGCGGCCATTTTTGCAGCATTAAATCAAACTTAAAACTCTAAATATATTGAAAGTTTCCGTGTTTAGAGTATTCAGTTGTCCTGCAGAAACATTTCCACAATGTGCATACAGTGTATTATATAACATGCCCTGAGTTACCAAGCTTCCCCAGCAGACGTCAGTAACTTGATGCTTTCTGTAACACAAATACGTATACCAATTCAATCATTATAAAATACGTTAAATGAAGGAAAATGTTTTAATATCTTCCTTTTTTGGTATTACCAAAAGTAAGATTTCATCACCTTTCCCTTCATTTAAGGTTATTATAATGATTGGACCGGTCCAGGCAAAAATACTGCACCACCGAGAGCTGGACTCGACCTTCTTTTCACTGGATCGGACCATTACTGGTGGTCTTTGTACTTCTTAAACTACTAACTTGAATTGCAGAGATGCTTATATGCTCTAGTGTCTTATGTGACAAAAACACCTTATGTCACAAAAGCGCCGTAGGGGACTAATACCACCTCGGTGGTCAAACACTTGTTTGAAAGGATTTGGGTACGTGGTGGATGAGTGGTGGACTGTTGGACTTCTGTGCTAGAGGTCCCGAGTTTGATCCTTGTCCAGAACGACCCACGTTGTGTCCTTGGGTAAGGCACTTTATCCCGGTTGCCTACATGGGGGCACGTTGATGCCGTGTACTAAGGCGTACTGCACGTCGATGTTGCACATGTCTTCAACCGCAGTAACCCTGCTTGAGGTGAGCTTGAACAGAGTTAGAATGTTGAGGAGCTGACAGTTGCTCATCGATGCTCGGTGGTTCTCTCCAGGTACTCCGGCTCCCTCCACCCGTAAAACTGTCATGGTCACGATTAGCCATTGTGCATAGGTATGTGACCTTAAAACACCAATAAATAAATATTTGAAAGGATTTCTTGAAAAATTGTATGAATAGTCTACATATTTTTTTTAAAAGTTGCATTAGGTGAAAAGATAAAGAGGTGAAACCATTATAGTGTCTATAATAATGTAATTGTGTTGTTCATTCAGCATAATATTACGAAGTGAACCGGCGAGCAAGACTGAAATCCATTTATGTTGAAGTTGTAAGGGAAATGTTCTTGCTTCACTGTAACAATAACATGATTTAGGAGGGTGTAATGCATGCCATATTACTGATCTGACAATGATTAGCAGCCCAACTACTTATTAGAGGCCCATAATGCAGTCAAGGGCAGCTAATAAGATGAGGGGCTGCCAATCATTCCTGGAGGGACGAATGAATAAGCCGCCACATGTGACAAATTAATTTTATTACTATTATTACTACAATCATGTGACATGTAGAACTGATCATGAAATATTTTTCCTTTATCAGCCGTACATGTCTCGGAACGTGCAGGCCTCAGTTTGTTTAACAACTTTTTTATACCCAGTTTGAATGTCCATGGGCCCACTGGGCCAACCATGGTTTTATCCAGAGTCAGAAAATATTAAAAAATGACCTGAAAGACAATATTTCCTGGCATCTGAGGTTGTAGTCCAAACTTGTTCTTGAAGGTGGTAATCTCTTTCTTTATGTTAGTTCATCCTTCAAGGATTTTCAAACATAAAAAATTAAATTTTGGCCTTCAAGACCAAGTTTGGACTATTGGGATTGTAAGTAAGTTTTACTTCGAAACTCAATTTTCCAAGTGAATGAAGAGAAAATATTAAGCAATCAAACAAATTGAGAACAGATGTGACGTCATGTATTAGAGTTTTACAGTTGCAGTGAAGTATTGTATTAGGATTCCACTACAGTGTAGTAATAATTGTCCATAAAAGGTTAGGGTCATTACAGTCGTAAGAGATCTCTGTGTTCAATATGGTAGCATTTCTTGTATTGTCTCAATTCCAGTAGCTTTTTCTCTCATTATTGTCTTAATTCCAATAGATATTAGTTTATTGTGACAATAGTCCTGTTTTTCTCATTTACATCTTGGAGACACAAGCAAGCAGACTGTTTGTATTTTCCAGTTTTGCATGAATCCAAATGGGAATTCTGCTTTTGAACACTGCTGGTATTCCAATGATTCAGAAAAATATTAGCCCAAATAAGAATCTCGATACTTGCTGAAATATAAGGAACTGGACTGGTAAATGTCATAATGAAGCATTAGTTATAAGCTATACTTTTTAGCTGTTACATGCAGCTCTATATTGTTGTCTAAATAACTTTCAGGATAACCATTTTAAACTATCCACCTTGCTTTTTCATAGATCGCTAACACTTGGTTTTGACATTTGGGTTTTTTTTTAGAAAACAAACCTTTTCAAAAAATAAATGTTATATTTTCTATGTAGGAAAATTAGGACGCATAGTTTATAGTGGTTATCCTGTTAAGTTAGTTTGACTTATATGTGATAATGTCATTGTCGATTGAGTTTAAACTCAATAACTTTTAACATACTTGTTTGAATCTCACATTATTTGGTATGCAAGTCTATGATATTGATGTCTTGTTCAATGCAGGTGTTATTTGGAGCATTTTTTTATCATAGTTACTGCACTTCATGGACATTAGATGTACCCATCACATCTACATTGTGAACTGCAGTCTTACATGTTATCTTGGAAATTGCTTATTTTATTGTATGATCTTTTCCAAAGCCCTTCAAAAAACAGGTCCATTTGATTCAGCTTCATGGAAAGAATGGGTGTTGTAAAATTTACCATTGACCAAAACAGATTTAACAAAACAATTTTAATTTGGTCAAATAAACCTGTCTGACACAAAAGAACATTTCAACGTGGATATCTGTAGAGCTCATTGAGCTTTTCCAATGACATTCGTATTTGTAACTGTTTTTTATGTCCCTGAAACTCTTTCGGGGCATTACATTTTCACCATGTCTGTCCGCTGTGCATCCATTAACTTTTTTTTGGTTTCAATCCAACAACTAAAAAAAGTCTTATTTGATCAAATCAAAATTTTGTTTAGGCACCTGAGAGACTTAACTACCCTTTTATGACACCCTCAGGGGCATATACCATGCTTCATGTTGCTCTTGTTTTAATTGACAAATGTGCAAGATATCTCTTTTTGATTTTCCATTTTAGACTTGTATTGAGGGGGGGGGGGGGGGCTGGCTTAACATTTTTTTCTGCTATGCTAGGTTAAACCATTAAATGGGAAGGACTAATCAATTTCCAATCAACTTCTCTCAGGCAGTAGATTTGGATCATTTTGATGTTTAGCTCTTTGCTGTTTACAATGTGTGTTGTTACAGAATAAATTTGATGAATATTTATGTTGTGTGATATATGCAGCATGACTACTACAGTTGTAACATTAAGAAATTTTTTTAAAATGTTCCAAGTTCAAATAATTTTCAAGTGAGCAAAATGCAGATTTTGCCTTTCCAGTTAACTCTACACCTAACACAGCTTTTAAAATAAAAAACTCATGTGTTTTTTTTTTAAAATACCTCACATTTTTTCAGTAAAACTATGCAAATACAGATATCACAAAACCAGCTTGATGAGCTGGTGCCAGTAATATCCATAGTTGTATGGTTTGGTTGAAAAGTTGGCTGTGTTAGTTTATTTTATAAAATTGTAAAGGGATAATTGTAAGATTTTACTTGCATGTAACACAATATGTTTTTTGCATGCCATTTGACAGGAACCAATTTGGAAAGCTGATTCCTTTGACATAAAAATCTCAGATTATGTTGTTTAATCTTCTCAAGTGAGTGAGAATACAGTTGAGTACTTAGTTTGTAACACGGATACCTGTTATAGTGGATGCACATTATTAATCCAGAATGTTATAAATGTAGAAAAGGGTCAATTGACACAGGTATCAAACAATCTGTGAGAGCAGCCCCTGGTTCAGTAGTTATGGAATTGCACTTCAAAACCAAAAGGTCTATGGTTCGATCATTGACAGTATTAACTGTGTTTTGTCCAGGGCAAGACACTTCATCCCAATTGCCCACATTGGCGGTGGCACTATGTACAAATGCATACTGCAAGTCGAAGTTGCACTTGTCTTCAATCAATGCTAACTCTGTTTGCGCAAAGTTAGTATGTTGGGGAATTTGACAGTTGCTTGTTGTTGCTTGGCAGTTCTCTCCAGGTACTCTAGTTTTTATGTGTACCCATACTATGTATGGTACACATAATGCCGGCATCCGGGGTGACCATCCGTCATTCGTCCATCCTTTGTCTGTCCGTCTGTCCATCCGTCCATCCGTCAGTCTGGCATCTGTATCCATTTCTTTGGCATTCGATAACTTGAAAAATATTGCTTGGATTGTCAAGTTACTTTATATGTCTATTCAGGTTACTGATGTGCCGAGCTGTATAGTTTTTGGTGTAAATCGGATAATTTGATCCCGAGATATTAACCCTTTATCCTTCAAATTGAAAATTCCTCCAATCCCTTTGGCATTCGATAACTTGAAAAATATTGCTTGGATTGTCTAGTTACTTTAAATTTTTGTTCAGGTTACTGATATGCCGAGCTGTATAGTTTTTGGTGTAAATCTGATGATTTGATCCCGAGATATTAACCCTTTATCCTTCAAATTAAAAAGTCCTCCAATCCCTTTGGCATTCGATAACTTGGAAAATATTACTTGGATTGTCAAGTTACTTTATATTTGTGTTCAGGTTACTGATGTGCCGAGCTGTATAGTTTTTGGTGTAAATCTGATAATATAATCCTGAGATATTAACCCTTTATCCTTCAAATTGAAAATTCCTCCAATGCTTTTGGCATTTGATAACTTGAAAAATATTGCTTGGATTGTCAAGTTACTTTATATTTGTGTTCAGGTTACTGATGTGCCGAGCTGTATAGTTTTTGGTGTAAATCTGATAATTTAATCCTGAGATATTAACCCTTTATCCTTCAAATTAAAAATTCCTCCAATCCCTTTGGCATTCGATAACTTGAAAAATATTGCTTGCGTTGTCAAGGTACTTTATATTTGTGTTCAGGTTACTGATGTGCCGAGCTGTATAGTTTTTGGTGTAAATCTGTTATTTTGATCCTGAGATATTAACCCTTTATCCTTCAAATTAAAAATTCCTCCAATCCCTTTGGCATTCGATAACTTGAAAAATATTGCTTGGATTGTCAAGTTACTTTATATTTGTGTTCAGGTTACTGATGTGCCGAGCTGTATAGTTTATGGTGTAAATCTGATAATTTAATCCTGAGATATTAACCCTTTATCCTTCAAATTAAAAATTCCTCCAATCCCTTTGGCATTCGATAACTTGAAAAATATTGCTTGGGTTGTCAAGGTACTTTATATTTGTGTTCAGGTTACTGATGTGCCGAGCTGTATAGTTTTTGGTGTAAATCTGTTATTTTGATCCTGAGATATTAACCCTTTATCCTTCAAATTGAAAATTCCTCCAATCCCTTTGGCATTCGATAACTTGAAAAATATTGCTTGGATTGTCAAGTTACTTTATATTTGTGTTCAGGTTACTGATGTGCCGAGCTGTATAGTTTTTGGTGTAAATCTGATAATTTAATCCTGAGATATTAACCCTTTATCCTTCAAATTAAAAATTCCTCCAATCCCTTTGGCATTCGATAACTTGAAAAATGTTGCTTGGGTTGTCAAGGTACTTTATATTTGTGTTCAGGTTACTGATGTGCCGAGCTGTATAGTTTTTGGTGTAAATCTGTTATTTTGATCCTGAGATATTAACCCTTTATCCTTCAATTTGAAAATTCCTCCAATCCCTTTGGCATTCGATAACTTAAAAAATATTGCTTGGATTGTTAAGTTACTTTACAATTATGTTCAGGTTACTGATGTGCTGAGCTGTATAGTTTTTGGTGTTAATCTGATAATTTGATCCGGAGATATTAACCCTTTATCCTTCAAATTGAAAATTCCTCCAATCCCTTTGGCATGAGATAACTCAAAAAAGATCAGTCCGATTGTCATGTTTCTTTATATATTTATTCAGGTTACTGATGTGCTGTGCTGTATAGTTTTTTATGTAAATCTGATAATTTGATCCGGAGATATTAACCCTTTATCCATCAAATTAGACACTCCTCCAATCCATTTCTATATGTACCCATACCTTGTATTGTGTACATAATGTCAGCATCCGTGGTGGCCCTCCGTCATACAGCTTTCTACTAGTTGCGCGTATGGGTACACATCTGACGATTTCATCGGCCTATTTTTCCACCTGTAAAACTTCCGGCACAAGTTATCTTAGCTGTCACAAGTGTCATTGAACCCCAACAAAGAAAAAAAATCAAACAATAAGGGAAGTCACTTTCAAGCTTGTTTTTAACTTAACTTGATGTAACTTAACAAAGTCAAGATAAGCTATTGTCATCACATGTGCGGAAGTAGGTGAGTCTGTCAGCCTGTGAGTCTGTTCACATTTTCTTTAGCACACAAATGTGAAAACACCAACAAGTCATATAACTCAAAAATAGTGAATTTTCAGTTTATGTATGAAATTTACCCTTCTGACATTTTGACATTTTTTTTACTCCCCAAAATTTTTCAGTGGATTATATAGTCGCCACCCTGTCCGTCTGTGTGTCCCTTCGTCCAGAACAAATGGTTTTCAGACAATAACTTTAGTTTGGCTGATCGAAATGAAACAAAATTGTATACATAGGTGTATAACCACATAATACAGGTTGTTATTGATAATGGGCTTCGTTCTGTGTTTTTTTGGCAGAGTTATGACCCTTTTTCCAACTTGACATGTTGCATGTTGTCATTGGTTATCTGCCGATAACATTAGTTTGAGTGGATAATATGAAACAAAATTTTATACCTAGGTTTATAACAACATAACACAGGTTGGAATTGATAGTGGGCTCGGTCCCATATTTTGTGGTAGAGTTATGGCCCTTTTCCAACGTAGTAAACATGTTCCTATTGTTTTCTGGACGATAACTTTAGTTTGACTGAATGAAATGGAACAAAATTTTATACATAGGGTTATAACCATCTAATTCAAGTTGGGAGTGATAGTGAACTGGGTCCAATAATTTTGGACAGATTTATGGCACTTTTCCAACTAAGTCATTTTGATATTGGTTTCCGGATGCTAACTTTAATTTGCCTGAACAAAATGAAACAAAATTTTATACGTAGGTTTATATCCACATAATACAGGTTGGGATTGATAATAATAATAACACTTTGGCCAGCCGCTGATTTGTCGCGGTTCTCGGACGAGAAGGCCTTGGTTACTCCTGAACTCCCAACTGCCTCCCTGTTCCCACGCTTCTCCTCTCCTCCCAACATTCGGAGACGAACTGCTTGATGACATCCCTTGCCCCATTCTTCCCAATCTCCCCGATTAGCACATTAACCCTCTCCTTTGAGTCTCCCCTTAACCACATGTCCTTCATTCTCCCATCCCACTTCCCCATTATACTCCCAGTGAATCTCATTCTTTTAGACTGATACTTTGGGCATTCTAGAAGGAAGTGTTCCAGGGTCTCCACCATGCCCAAGTTACACATCTGGCACTCCCTTTCACCGTCTTTCCCAATTTTCCCCCTCAGCTCCAGGGATCACGACCTCAGCTTGAACAGCAGTGACCCCCCAAAGGTGCCATTAAGGTACTCTTCAAAACCTGGCCTCTCTTTATCACGTAGGCCACCCAAAGACCTCTTTGATTTGACCCCCTCTCGCCAATTACGGTTACAATCCTCCATGACCCTTTCTCTGACGATTTTTTTACCCTGGTTTGCCCCAACGTCCAGGTCCGAGATCTCCAATGAGTAGTTCTCTACTAGCTCCCTCACTTGGACCATCCACCCCGTTTTGATATTTGAGTTGAAAATTCGCAGGAACATTACTTTACACCATCGGCTGTCGGGGAGATTCACCAAATAATTAAGATAACCGAGTTTCAACAGGTCTATCCTGTCCTTGATCCTCATCCACCCAAGCTCACCCCTGATTGCTTCTAGCGCTGCGGCATTACTCGACCCCGTTATCCATCGGCCTGCATCGATAGTGGGCTTGGTCTGAGATTTTATGGCAGAGTTATGACCCTTTTCCAGCTTTGAAGACATCTTGATATTGATTTCCGAGTGGTAATTTGAGTTATACACGTCCAATTTCAAGCAAAATTGGAAGATACCAGACGGGTTTGATTTTGAATGCGGTGCAATATTTTTTACTTGAATTATGGCCCATTTTTTTTACTTTGTTTACCACTAAAACACAGTTATTAAAAGCGGAGGCATTGTGTCCCATGGACACATTTGGTGGTTTGCTGTATTGGTGCTATGGTTCAATGCAGACAGACATGATAAGATATTAATTAATTCAATATCAACAAAGACAAATGACTAGAAACCTTCGGTATTCGGGAAACATTGGTTGGCTGTGCCAACTGATTGCCCTTATTCCAATTTTGTTAGGAAACTCACTTTATGACAATTTACTGGAAAAGTCCACAGGCAGACTCTGCCAAATTGTTACATATAAGGCTTTCAATTAAAAGATAATTTTGTAATCTCAGTTGTTATCACATCATTCTTGGAAAGACCTTTCAGTTTATTATATTATCCACCATCCTGCTGGAATCGTGTGAAAGGCAAATCAGAAGAAGGAATCTGACTGTTGGGAGCAAAATTCCACCATATTCTTTTATAGTCATACTATTAAGCAACTTACGTTCATGTAAATTGGCAGCAGTGTTTACTGAGATTGAACAGTATTTATAGAGTAAACAAACACTGTGAAAAAAATGTCATTGTTTATTGCTTCTGTCGGGATGAAACATTGTGTTATTGAAGAGTAGAGAAACGCTGTGAAAATGTCATTGTGCCTGTCGAGATGAAACAATTTGTTAAGTGAAGAGTGAACATACACTGTGAAAATGTCATTGTTTATCGTTCCTGTCGGTATTAAACAATGTGTTATTGAAGAGTAGAAAAACACTGTGAAAATGGCATTGTGCCTGTCAAGACGAAACAATATGTTAAGTGAAGAGTGAACATACACTGCGAAAATGTCATTGTTTATTGTTCCTGTCGAGATGAAATTGTTCAGTGAAGATTTATAATAATTTGCTTGATGACCGCACGTGGGTATATATCATAATTTTTGTGCCTAATGGGAAACTACTTGCCCACGATGGCCCTCGACTGCATGATTGTCAACCTTCAAAGTGGCAGACTTTACTTGCCCGAATATAACACCACAGCACCCTTGGGGAGAGGTAGCACCTTTGTGAGAGGCCCCCTCTCGCTCTGGTCCTCACCCGAGGGTTCATTCAATGACCAACACCAAGACAAATGAATGTTCTTCTTGACCATCTGAGCCTGGGACATCTGCTGAATACCTGAATCCTTTTCCTCCTTCAATATGCCTAGACATATAGCAACAAGATCTTAAACAGTCACAGTGGGTCGAAAGGGTCTTGTCCAACAGCGTTCCAGCGTGCCTTCAGCGCTTGAAACTATTTCTTACTCTCCAATGGGAAACAGGAACTGCCTGTATTTAAGATTTCAAAATGATTCCTTCGGTGACTTAAAGTCAATATTATCAGATCTGAGCACAGTGATATATATTTGGAGAACTATTACAATCACGTGATTGAAGTTCGTTTCAGCAAGGCTGTTCCAAAAATAGATTTGTAGTAGATTGGTGAACATTTCAAAAGAATTGTGTGATATTACAGGACAATGCAAATTGAAAAAAAACTTTTTTTATGTAGAAAGAACAGCCGAAGACACCAGTTTTGTTTATTTACAAACAAGAATTACATAACCCACACAAGTATGTGTATCACCAACTGAGATGAACTGTGCTTGCCTTCAGCAAATGATGAGTAAGTGAAATGCTCGTCTTCAGCAGATAATGAGTGAATGAAGAATGACAGTAAATAGTTTCAACTACATAAGCTGAAATATATAAACACTATCGGTGTTATGTGCATAATAGTAGCTGAAAGTCTGTATGAACACTTCAGACAGGGCAGCAACCCTTGTTGATATGTTTATAATTGTACACAAATCCATTGTGCTTTGAGGCTGAGATTCTCCAAAACTGTTGAGGGCAACATAAAGTTTTGTGTGCTACATCTTTCTTCCTCGTCTTCGTGAGTGGATATAATTAGAAGATTTGTTAAAAAAAATGGGAAATTGCATCCAATGAGTATTGCAGAAATATAAGGACCTTTGTCAGAATACACTTGTTCAGAACATTGACTGTATTCTAATTTTTAGGATTCTACTCGGGACAGTCAAAACGTGCCAGAAAATATTTGATCCACAAGGTCTATGTTGACGATAGAACACACTAGTTTTAACAAAATTGATCATGTTTCTCAAATTCATTTTTCTGATCAAGAGGTAATGACATTTCAGCAAAGAGAATGATCGACACAAAACATGGATCTGTGTTGCATAACAGTGTAATGATTGTTCATACCAAGTGAACTGGGACACCAGCAGTTACAAGGACAACTGAGTGGATAGAGGTTTTAAAATGGAAGTGTTCATTGACAGTTTAGACATTCTGTTATACATCATTCATTGTACAGTACGTGGAGAGTGGATTGTAACAAAATCACCCACATAGTGGAGTTATCACCCAAACTATAGTTTTCAAATTCTGTTCATACAGACAAAAAATGCGAGAAATGTTTCAGCCAATGAAGCTGTGGGTTCAACACGGAGGTCCATTGGATGGAACTTTTCTTGTACTCATTATGCTTTGCAACAAATTTGCTATTATTGCTTGAGTGGAATATCCACTTTGTGGGTGATTTGGTGATAATACACTCTACCTATACTGCAAGTGTGGAATTTTATGTTTATTCAATTTTGGGGGATAATTTCAGTTCTGTTTGTTATATTGCTAAAGTTAGTCATTAATGACAAGACATAAAACTAGTATCACTGTTGCCATGATTCTCTATCAAAATATGGAATCACATTCTGTTCTAGAATGAGATTTAAATTGAGCACATATTATGTTGCTCGTGACTGATTCAATTTTGCCTTCTTCAGAATATGTGGTGAGTTGTAATATGTGTCATTTAGAAACGTCTGATAATCATATTCAAGTGCATGGAGGTGCAGTGACTCAGTTGGTGAAGGTGCAGGCTTCAAGCCGAAAGGTCCTCTGTTTGAATCCCACCTGCTTCAACTGCATTGTGTCCTTGGGCAAGACACTTCACCCCATTGCCAATGTGGGGGCATGGTGACACTGTACTAAGTTGTACTGCATGTCGATGGTGCACTTGTCTTCAGCCAATGCTAACCCTGCTTGTGTCGAGTTAGTATGTTGGGGAACCTGACTGTTGCTCGCCATTGCCTGGTGGTTCTCTCCAGGTACTCCTGACTTCCTCCACCTGTACAACTATCCGATACGAGGTGATTCTGGCTGTTGAAAGTGTCATTAAATCCCAATAAATAAATAATTATTTTAATAAATAAATATTCAAGTACATAAAAATGCATGTCATTATGATATACTACTGCCAGTGGCGTATGTAGAAAATTGATAAAGGGAGGTGATATCCATGAATATGTTGCGTATCATCACCATCTGAAACGCATAGAATAATGGACGGGGGAGGTTCCGAGTGGTGACCTTCACTCTGTCAGAGGTCTGGAGATGCCCCAAGCCCCACAACACGAAGAGAGGAGCCTTTCTCATGATCACCTCCGTCTTGACTTGTATTGTGTTGCATTTTCCAGGATTCTAGCCTCAAATTGATTGGCAGATACAGTCAGCAGCTAGGGATAGCCATTTAACATCATTACTCTGGCAAAAATAGGAGAGGCAAATGCCAAAGGTGCCAGGTTCTAGATATGCTGTATATGCCCTTGACTTCTTAAAACATATTACATTTTTACTCATTGAATATGCTCCTACTAGCAGATGTTTGGTAATTGTAAGTACCCCATCACCAATCAGGTACTAGGGATACACACATTCATAAATAAAGGGTTGAATATCAGGGCTGGCCTGTCCAGATATTCAGTGCTTAAGTTATAAATGAGTGTACCACAGGAGTAGCATTGTTGAGAAGTTGCTCATTTCTAGTTCAGTAAGAGAAATATTAGTTGTAGCAGGTAGTACATTGTACTCTGAATTAATTAAAATTTACAGATTTCTGACAAATTGCACAACAGAATTTGTGTGTTGTGGTAAAACCAGTTGTCCACAGCATTGCCATGGCATTGCATTTGCTAATTTTAAAGGTTATAAATGTGATATTGTTCAAGTTTATGGCAGAATGTTTGGGAGGTTGTCAAAATAAAATGAAACAATATCATCTCTTTGAATATGTAGGGACAATAAGCACACAAAGCCCATGTAATTAGTCATTGTAGTGGCTTACATTGCTCAGCCAGATAATTTAAACTTTTTTATCACAAGATGTTCAGAGGTTTGAAAATTTGTAAATTATTTACCATTTTGATAAAAGCTTGCATTTATGAGTATTGTTGAGTTAGATCCAAAAGGCTCATTCCAGTTGCTTCCATGTTTGTATGGTTTTATAGAAAAGGGTAACCAAATATATCATGTTTCAATATATTGAAAATTTATTTGCAGTGTTAAGTCGTGTCTTATGTTGTGCAAAATTCAGATGTGGTGAGAATTCAATTCCTTCAAAAATTATAGGTGTGCAACATGTCAACACTCATTGACAGTGCTAATTATTGAAACTATAGAAATATTAGCGAAGGCTTCTTTTAAATGGAGATATCAAAAGTATAGCAATTAAACTTGAAAATGGCTGAATTACATGTATCTGCCATATTAATATTATGAGTAAAATACTTTGAGATAGTGACATACCTAATTTCTGGTTTTGTCAACTTTTTATATTATTTCACATGCAGGCGATTTTTTTCTCAACCCTCTATCAAACAAATTGGCCAAAAATGAAGCCCACTTTTAACAGCCTTAAATATCTTAACTTTCTCAACAAAACTATACAAATATGCATGTCAGTGGGAGTCTAGCAATGAGGCTGTTCATGGCATCGATCTTTGTACAGTCATTTTGGAAAATATTGATATTTTTAAAGAATATAAAAATTGTTTCATTTTAACTCATCTGAGGTCATCGAGCTGCTTTTAATGATATCCATATTTGTAGAAAACTATTGAGTAATTGTGAAAATAGTTTTTTGAAAAATGTAAATTTATTTTTAAGTAAACTGTTAGGGAAATGGTTAACGCTGGAGTGGAAATCTCCCAATTTTTTTCACTCCACTTGTCAAACGTTGACAATTTTTATTTTCTTTGACCAAGTTCGCTGAGATCTGTTAAACAAAATGTAAATTGTTACTATGTATCTCTTGGAGACCTCCGTCCATTTGTTAATCTTTTCAGTAATGCGGGTAAGGAGATTTGTCGAACAGACTAATAATCATATTCAAAATTCTGTTTTGGGTGGTCTCATCTGTCTTCCTTGTTACAGGCAGTTAGTGTTACAGGTATGATGTTTCATATTTTACACACGGTTGAAAATGAGCTGCTAAAAAACGTACAATTGATCGTATGAACAGTATTAAATTTCTAATCTGCTTAAAGACCCACATGGGCATGTGCATTCACAACTGTACGCTGTGTGTACACTGCATTGCTTCTGTGGAATGACTATGAAAAATGGCCTTTTCCATGTCACATTGCTAATCAAAACATCTATTTAGAAAGACATTTTGAAAAAGTCGTTCAAGCATAAGGACTTTCAAGATGAAAACTCAGGATTACATATTGTCCGAGTCAGAAGCAGTATGCAAATGTGGAGTCAAGGGGATGGCGACCATAGTCATCACAGATAGGAAATGCGTTGAGATGTTTGTTTCTAAATTCCATATGTAGCTGTTTCTGAATCATTTGCTCGAAAGGTTTGCAAACCAGCTATGTTCTTTTTTTATATTGTCCTATTGCCATTGTCCTTTGATGGATAATTGTTTCAAAGATTTCAGATTAATTGCAGGAATTTATTATCTGTTATAAATCATATTTGATATAAGTGGGTGTTTCTTTAAAATAAATTTTGTTAGCTGAAAATTTGTTAAAATTTATTATTAATTGACTTGTGTAAAGTATTATTGTATTATATTTGTGTAAAGTTTTCCTGAATAAAATAGTCATTGCTATAGAATTATTTTGGTTATAGCCAAGTATAATTCTAAACACTTTGCTCCCATCATACTGATGTGAAAACTGGATAAAAGTCCCAATTTACATTTTTAACGAATCGTACCTTTGAATCAGATCTCTGTGGGAAGGGAATATATGTTTAAAAACTTTGTCATTCGAATCTTTATTAAATTATGTAGTATTTTAACATTAAAATGTAGGGGGTTAAAGGGTTGTTAATAGAATTTTTTTATACGCTAAACAATTAATTATCGAAAAAATTGTGGAAAGATAGTAATCATGTCCCCACTGTGAAGATATAGAAATTTTCACTTTCACGCTATCGATCAAAATAGCGGCTTTCAAAGCATCATTTCAAGGTGAATATGAGTCAAATTATCACTGGAAATGATCAATTTGTACTTAAAACAAATAATGAAAAGGAAATCTAGTGTTTTTGAGTGGATAAAATTATCTCATTTGTGGCCAAGACCAACTATTATTTTCGCTCGCTCACAAAAAATAAACATTTGTCTCAATCACTCATGAGATAATTTTCGGTATCCACTCAAAAACAGCAGATATCCTCGATTAAAAACTCGTCTGTGAATTATCCCAAATTATCTAAGATATTTCTCGATTTACATTGACTATGTATATCAAGAAATATCCCTCGGTAGCTTCCTAAATGGTGTCCCGCTACGGTGCATTATGTCGCTTTGAAAGAATGATAAGCCAATCTTTGTTACTGTTTTGAAACGAACGCATTTGTGGTCGAGTTGGGCTGAATATTGTGCAATAAAATGTCTCGTAGATTGTGATAATAAAATCTAACCTATTTTAGTGAATATCGAGAATTATCTCATGAGTATGGTACGGAAAGTTTTATTATTCGAGAGCTCTTTGGCGAGTGGAAAATAATATTTCAGGCCCACACGATGGATTTTTATACGACCGGTCATATGAGTGGGCCGTATTATGGTATGGCAATGTCCGTCTGTCCATTAGCTTTTGTTTGTCCATGCGGTAACTTGAAAACAATACATCCAACAGATACTATTTTTTTATGGTTGATTAGTCATGACTAGAGGATAGTTCCTTTCGATAACCAGCATTCTGGCATATCCAGTATGGCCACCATGGCAGCTATCTTGGATTTTCAGGTACTTTTGATTGTCCACGCGATAACTTGAAAACTATAGATCCAACAGATGCTGCTTTTTCATAGTTGATTAATCATGACTACAGAATGGTTCCTTTCGATAATCAGCTTTCTGACGTATCCAAGATGGCCGCCATGGCAGCCATCTTGGATTTTTAGGGACTTTTGATTGTCCATTTGATATCCAACAGATACTGTTTTTTATGGTTGATTAGTCATGACTAGAGGATGGTTCCTTTCGACAACCAGCATCATTGTCTGTCTGTCTGTCTGTCTGTCCGTCCATTGCCCACGTGATAACTTGAAAACAACACATCTAACAGATAATGTTTTTTTTTTGGTTGATTAGTCATGACTAGAGGATGGTTCCTTTCAATAACCAGTATCAATGTCCGTCCATCGACTTTTATTTCTCCCTGCTATAACTTGAAAACAATACATCCAACAGATACTGTTTTTTATGGTTGATTAGTCATGACAGCATTCTGGCATGTCCAATATGGCCGCCATGGCAACCATCTGGGAGTTGTGGTGACTTTTGCTTCTCCATGCAATAACTTGAAAACAATATATTAATCTTTAATGGGTCGTAAGCCAGAAATGTACATTTATTTTTGAAGGAATTATTGACCTTTTGTTCAACTAAAAATGTCTTCATTTATAAGTGCAATTTCTTCAAAGGCGGCCGTATATTGATCCACCGCCTGGTGGTGCACTTGTTTCAGTAGCTTTCTAAATGATGCAACACTTAGACATATGACGTCGCCTTGAACGAATGAGCAGCTGATCTTTGCTATCGGTTTTGAAAGTTACGTTTTTGCAGTGGAATTGGGCTGAATATTGCGCAGTAAATTGTCACGTTGCACATAATAAAAAGAAAATCTGCACTATTGTAGTGAATATCTGGAATATTCTTATTTGCGTGGGCCTGTATTTTTGACTCGCACAAACGCTCGTAAAAAACCCTTCCAGGTCCACACTCCTGGGATAAAACAGCGTAGATATCCCTCATTTATTCAACAACTGCGCCACTTTTAACACTATACCTGTCAAATACACGATATATTATGTATTTAAAAAAGCTTTATACCCATATTTCAACCTTGAAAATATTGAATTAATTTGAAAAAATTACACAGGGTGGTACCAAAGGCATCCATGTATTTATGTGGCATCTGGAAGGAAATTTGTAAGTCAATATTTGGGCTCTCTGTAGGACTATAGGGGCATATCCAATTTGGGCCCCACCCAAAATAATTTGTATTTCAAGAACCGATGGTCTAATTTGAACCAAATTTGGCATTTAGTGTTATTGGGTCATGAGTATTTAATTGAAACATTTTTGCTCACTACCCCCCCCCCCCCCATCCCCCTCCCCGCGAGAGTCACATCTGCCCATCCTGAACCCCAAGGTATGAGCTCCAATTTAGTGGAGCTGCAATAGAAAACCGTCTAACAAAGTAGCATGTACCTACCCTCCACCAAGTTGGAAAACTCCTTTTCTATTTTCTGGGGCACAGCATATAAGATGGCTATGAACTATCCCCCACTCGAGGCTTTAACTCTGTGTTGGTGGAGAGGCAGTATATAGCCGTCTAAAGACATTTTAAGATATTTTTCCAGTATACTCGATACTCGCGTATAGTAATCTTCACAGGAAGCAGTGGATGGCAATTAGATAAAAAAAAAAAATAAAACCCTCTCTCCCACATCCGTTGGAGATAAAAAAAAAATGCCCGAGAATCAATTAATTATTTGTGTATGGCCTTAGTGTTTTAGACGGGTCCAACAGTTATTAACGTATTTTTTTTTTAAATGGGCAAGAGGCGTTTCAATAAAATAAGGAAAATTGAAAACCCCTAATTTTAATTTTGCAGTTTTTTGCCCATTTTTCGAGAAGAATGCTTTAAATTGAAAATTCTGGATGGTACACATGCTTTCAACCAATGCAAAGCATGCTTTTGTGGTGTTGGTAAGTTTGGGAGTCGTGTAGAGTTTCGACGGGAACGCGTATGCTCTGTGTTAAAGGCATTGAGTATCAAACTGAGAGGTCCACGTTTCGATCCTCATCAGGGGTAACAGCGTCGTGTCCTTGAGCAGGGCACCTAACCCCGATTACCCAGCGTTTGTTATCTCTCCAGAGGCTACAACGCATAGAAATTGTAAGAAAATCGGGTGTTTTTGGGCACCCAATGTGTACCTACAAGATTAACATAACCTTTTTCATTGGAAGAGAAATTCACTGAGGATCATTTTTGTAAGTAATGAAGGTATTCATAAAACCAAGCATTAACCCGTTTATAGCTGGTTTCAGGGCGATGCCCCTCAAAAGGTTAAAAATTCATGTTATCCGAGGATTTCTCTAAAAATTTCATGTAGATTTTCAAGAAAAATTGGCCATTCTCAGATCTTAGTGTGATATTATAAACTGCATGTACAAAATATTAAAGTAAGCATTTGTTAACCCTGTTCAGGTTCTCAAACATCAAATTTTTTGTTGTTGATAAAATGGACTGTGTTTGCGTACCCGCAGCACCCAAAGTTAAGAGGAGAAATCAACATAAGAGAAGTAGAATTCACTAAAATCTTAAAATTTATGTTCTCCCTGGATTTCTCTGAAAACATCTCGTAGATTTTAAGTAAAAATGGCCATTCGCAGTTTTTGGTGCAAAATTACAAGTTGCATGAATAAATATTCCTGTTAGCACTTGTTAACCCTCTACAAGTTGCAAGACATCAATATTTTGGATACATTTAATAGCCCAAGAACATTAGGTTTCACTAGGGAAAAAAATCGGAGAAAGCTGATTTTTTCAGGGAATGTCGAGTACATGTCACTGAACGATTAGACAAAAGTCCCCTAAAATCCCAGTTGAGCTTTTTTTTCTACAGCCTTTTTTCGAAAACGCGTTTGAAAAAAATATAAAAAAATCGCACGAACTTTGTAACCTCGAATTGATCCAACTGTATTTTTTGTGTACGCGTATATCGAGCTACATAATGTCTAATATACATTTACCTAGAGGAAAATGTGCATTCTGTGACAATTTCTGCGAAAAATTAATGAAAATTCACAAAAAAGTATCGGATTTACGCAAAAAATGACGATTTTCCTAACGGATTTGCCCAAAGGGTCGTAGTACAGAACGGGATGTTAGTTGGACAGACGATAAAAAATCCACCACCATTTGAAGACTTTTATCATTGCTTACAAAATAGACATTATGGAAGACCCCCTCTGCTTCTGGCCGAGTTCCCCTTTTGGCATAAAATTCGTCAGCATGAGAACTCAACTATTTTCGGGCTTGGGACCGAACAGACACGTCTGTGTCTGGCAGCATTAGATCAATAAATAATATTTACAGAATGTACAAATCAATCAACATGGATTAAGTTACATTGACTATTATCAACGCTATATACAGAAATGACATGACCTATATACATATTATTCATCGAACTCAGAAATTTCCGACAGGACAGTGTTTCTGTGCTTGTTACAAGAATCCCAACTGCAATTACACAAACCTGAGCAAGAGAGTCCTGCCTTCTTACACCCACACCTTTTTGTACAAGCACTCTTGCAACCACAACTGATCAGATTCAGTAGGTTATCGGGGGCACATGGCTTTGTGGCTGCAGTCGGTACAAGAAGTCCATTGTCTAGCGACCACCCCCAATCCGTCGGAGGAAGCGAAGTGCCCAGACCTGGAGATAACATCTGTAGACATGTTGTTGTGCAGCATCGCTGCTTGGTGGGAGTGAGGCTAGGTCGATGGGTTTATTCAGTTTAGATTTTGCTACATAACGCTTGTAAGTGACATATCTATATTGGTCGAGAGAGGAAACAGTTTTACTCCCGTATAAGATCAGGAGAAGTTGTTCCCCGGCAGCGGCTACTGCACTTGGTGTACTGTCATTCGCCAAAATTGTGTTGACATACTGTTGTGAGTCGCTAGTAACATCGGAGACAATTGTACTGAATACTTTCTTCTTACCAACTCGAAAGAGTCCAGAAGTAGTGTCACAACCACTTATAGAATGTGCTACAAGGAGGCTGCTTCTATGGTCACCCATTTTGGTTGCTATTTCACTAACTGAAACTAGTAAGTTTGGGGTAATGGAATACATCATGTGAATATTACATCCCGGTTGAACTCGAGAGATAAGAATGACTAACAAGTCTGTGTCTGTTCCCACAACGACAACATTGTTGTCATCTTGAGCGATGTCAAGTGCAGTTTCGGCTATCAGTACATCAGCATCAGCCTCGGCCTGCTTGGACTGAATATTGATAGCAGATAGCTCCTGCATTAGAAGATCGATCAGTTGGGTTTTGTTCTTGGCATTTGCAAGGAAATCGGATTGGGGTGTGGTGGCTGGTAACTCGGGTGAGATATTGATATCAATGGAATACCTGTCTTTAGATCTACGGGCTTGTTCCATGCCCTTTGTCGACATTGTACAAGCATAACCATAAAAAACAACCACGACGTTCGCCCCAAAATGTCTCACTAGATAATTGGAATATCATGTACATATGTCCTTATATGACGACTGTTTAGGCCATACAACTGCCCTCAATAAAAATCCACCATCTACAACAAACAGAGAATGTTCTGGGATTTTAGTTTGCTCGGAACCGTATGTTTTGAGGATCTTACCGAGCGTGCTTTTCTGTGTCTTCCTCATTCCAGCAGAATCAAACAATGCTGGTGGTTTCGGGGCGAGTTCATATTTGAGATACTCTTCCATCTCTGCTTGTGACTGAATAACACATGTGATGCGGTTGAACAGAATTGTGGGGTCAATCACTACCTTACTTCCACGGACTTTGATGCTATTTGCCATCGATGCGAAAGACTTCACAGTGTCAACACGTCGTAGTTTGATGCTGTTGAACGTTTTGCTCACAATATTCGATACGCAACATTCACCAATTTTGCGAACTTTGTCACAGTTCACAGTTTCGACGGCCACAAGCCCGGTCGCTATAGAGACTAATTGTAGTGGATCTCTATTCTGAAAGGGGGAATGCACTCTGAGCCAGTTCAATAATTTCGTGATATAATTGGCATCAGTCACTTGTGAACTTTGACGGAGATCCCGATGTTGTTCGCCATGACCAATGTGAACATGAACAAAATTTTCGAGAGCATTACATATCGGAAGGCAAAGAGGTAGTCCATGTACCCATTTCGCAATAGTGCTATCGGTTATTCCCCTGCCATGTGTGAGACCACCAGGGAGCTTGAACATTCTCATTAAACACTGCTCTATGGTCTGATCAGAATATATCCCGTCGCAGAATTTATCTGAGCGCCTTATGGTAAAGTAACCTTTCTCAGTGAACAACTTCAAATCATCCTGTTGCATTATTTCTGTTAGCTCATTCATCTGCTGCAAATAGAGATGAGAACTTTTTGCGTATGCAAAATGACCACCTGCGTGAAATACTGGAATCATATTGCGAACACAAAATGTGTGGAGTTCCCAGTCGCCTGTGCGCTCTGCTCTCAAGAACAACTGGAGAAGACCTATTTGCTCGTAGTATTGTATCCAAAGCTTTCCTGTGCGTCCTACGGACGCATTCTGGAGCACTTCGTGTAATTTTGACAGTAGATGGTTGACACTTTCTTGATTGACAGCGTCAGCTGTTGTACAGTCACTATATGTGATTTAATCGAACATGGAAATTGAAACAATGATGCTATAATACGGTATTTGAATGAGAAAAGTCGATGCCGTTTGAATTTGAGTTTAGGGGGTATGGTTAATATTTCACACGTTTCACCAGTTCATTATGGAATAAATGACTATTGTTATATATCATTATAAAGCCACTGCTTTTCTGGCTTTTCTGCAATTTTTGATATATAATTTAACTCTCAAAGTAGTCGTAGATTTGATTTAATGGACGTTGTGTACCGTTGTGTGTATGAAAACAATAAATTTTTTTTCGTAATTTTGTACATTTTCGTGAATATTTCACCATTGAGTGTGAGGATTGGTACAAAGTTGGCATTTTCTGTTGGGGATATGTATTCTCAATATAATTCAGCACGATATTTATGATTCTCACCCTACTAAGGCGAATAAGAATGAGAAATATGGAGCTGGGTCGAATTTTTTTTTAAATTTTTTTTTTCATCAAAAAAACGCTATAACTAAAAAAGCTCAACTCGGATTCGCGGGGACTTTTCACACTTTATCCGCAATGTGTGTCCCGGAAACATATAAAAAAATCAGCTTTCTCCGATTTTTTTCCTTACTTTCTCATTTTTATGTCTAATGTGCCTGGACTATTAAGATAAAATGGACCATTTTCAAATAGACACAGCACTCGGTGGGTACGTGTCAAACAAACATAACTCCTTTTGTCGGTCATTAACTTGTCGGCCCATGATATTGATATTAACCCACTCCACCATTAATGATGGGTTTTACCTAAACAATTTTTTTTCTATCAAACTGAGTCATTAGGCTTTTCCCTCTGGAAAAGACTATTGTTAGGCTTTTCCCTCTGGAAAAGACTATTGTTTTTCTACGGATTATTATTTTTAGGCTTTTCCCTCTGGAAAAGACTATTGTTTTTCTACGGATTATTATTTTTAGGCTTTTCCCTCTGGAAAAGACTATTATTTTTCTACGGATTATTATTTTTTGGGGGGGGTTTTAGGCTTTTCCCTCTGGAAAAGACTATTGTTTTTCTACGGATTATTATTTTTTTTTTTTTTTTTTATTTTTTTTTTTGGGGGGGGGTTTTGGGTTTTTTTTTTTTTTTCCAAACATTTTGTCCGCACGATTCCGAAGCCATTTGCGGACCGATTTTCACAAAATTTTGCACACGCATAGAGGGGCACAAAATCTAAAAATGTACCGAAGCGGAATTTTCGATTTAACCCTTATTTCGTCAGAATTGGCAAAAAACTGTCAAAATTGGGGTTTATCGGCACTTTCTCGAAACACGTCTTGTAGATTTTTTTTAAACTTTCATCATTGATAGACCTGTCTGTGCCACGACCTTTGATACACATGACATATCAGGCGATGCATATGGTAACCCTCCACAGGCTGCCAAACATCGAAATTTGGATGAAATGGGCCGGTTTCAGGCCCCCAGAGCACCCAAACGATACACGAGAGATAAACATAACTTCCTTTATTTGAAGTGGAATTCACCGGAGATCATTTTTCTAAGTAATAATGGTGTTCAAAAAACCAAGCATTAACCCGTTTTGGACTGGTTAAACAGCAATACCCCCAAAAAGCTCAAAAATTCAGGTTTTCCGTGGATTTCTCTAAACGAGTCTTGTAGATTTTCATGAAAAAATTGTCACTCCCAGGCCTTGATGTGACAATAGAAGTTGCATGGACAAAATATTTCGGTGAGTATTTGTTAACCCTCCACGGGCTGCTAAATGTCAAAATTGTGATAAAATGGGCTGTTTTTGGACGCCAACGGCACCCAACGGGTACGCCACAAAGAAAAGTGATTTCTTTTATCGAGCGCACAATCTATAGGGACACATTTTTGTAAGTAGTAAGGGTATTCAAAAAACGAAGTCTTAACCCATTTTGGGCAGGCTAAAGAGAGAGACCCCTTAAAATCTAAAAATTCCCATTTTCTGTGGATTTCCCTAAATACATTCCATAGGTTTTCAAGAAAAATTGACTACTTGCAGGTCTTTGTGTGACATTACAAGTGGCCTGGACAAAATATTCCGCTGAGCGTTTATTAACCCTCTACAGAATGCCAAGCATCATAATTGTGTTGAAATGGGCTGTTTTCGGACACACACAGCACGCAATGTATGTCCGAGAGTTACACATAATCTCCTTTGATGGAAGTGGAATTCACTGGGGACCATTTTTGTAAGTAATACGGGTATTCAAAAACCCAAGCGTTAACCCCTTTTGCGGTGGTTATTAGCGATACCCTCAAAAGCTAAAAAAAAATCATGTTTTCCGTGGATTTTGTTACAAACATCTTGTATGTTTTCAACAGAAAATGACCATTGATAGGTCTTGGAGTCACATTACCGGCTGCATGGATAAAATATTCCAGTAACCATTTGTTAACCCTCCATCGGCTGCTAAATGTCAACATTTTGAAAAAATAGTCTGTTTTTGGACACCAACAACAACAAATGGGAATGCCACAGAGATACATAACTTCTTTTACCGAATGCAAAACTGACAGAGAAAAATTTAGTAAGTAGTAAGGGTATTCAAAAAATCGAGGTCTTAACCCATTTTCGCCTGGTTAAGATGTACCCCTTAAAAGCTTAAAATTCCAGTTTTCTGTGGATTTCTCCAAAAAATCTAGTAAGTATTCAAGAAAAATTGACCATTTGCAGGTCTTGGAGTGACATTACAAATTACATAGACAAAATATTCCGGTAAGCGTTAGTTAACTCTCCAGAGACTGCAAAGCATAGAAATTTTGAGAAAATGGACTGTCCATGGGCACCCATTGCACGCAATGTGTACCTGCGAGATAAACATAACCTCCTTCTTTGGAAGTGGAATTCATCAGACCAAGCATTAACCCATTTATGGCTGGTCTTAACCCGTTTCGGGCTGGTTAAACAGCGGTACCGATCTAAGACTTAAAATTTCATGCTTTCCCTGGATTTCTTTAAAAACATCTTGTAGATTTCAAGGAAAAATGGCCATTCACGGGTCTTCATGTGACATTACAAGTTACATGGGCAAAATATTCCGTTGAGCATTCGTTAACTCTCCACGAGCTGCTAAACATCAAAATGTTGATAAAATGGATTGTTTTCAGACACCAAGAGCACCCAATGGATATGTAACAGAGAAATATAACTTCTTTTACTGCGCGTAGAATTCACAGAGGATCAGTTTTGTAAGTAGTAAGGGTATTTAAAAGAATGAAACTTAACCTATTTTATACTGGATAAGGAGAGATACCCCTTAAAGGCTTAAAATTTACATTTTCTGTGGATTTCGCTAACTGCTTGTTGGCGATTTTCAAGAACAATTGGACATTGGCAGGTCTTACAAATTGCATAGATAGAATATTCCGCTAGTCGTTTGTTAATCCCGCTACAGGCTGCTAAACGTCAAAATTTTGATAAAATCGGCTGTTTTCGGGCAGCAAATGGGTATGTAATAGGTAAACATAACCTCTTTTATCAAACTCAGAATTCATGAGGGATAATGTAGGATAGTGTTAAGGGTATTCAAGGGAGCGTGGTAGCTCAGTGGTAGACTGTTGTACTTCTATGCCAGAGGTCCCGAGTCCGATCCCCATCCGGGACGACTCACGTTGTGTCCTTGGGCAAGTCACTTTAGCCCGGTTGCCGACATGGGGGCACGATGACGCCGTGTACTAAGGCATACTGCACATCGATGGTACATATGTCTTCACCCTCTGTAACCCTGCTTGAGCGGAGCTTGAACAGAGTTAGAATGTTGAGGAGCTGACAGTTGCTCGTCGATGCTTGGTGGTTCTCTCCGTGTACTCCGGCTTCCTCCACCTATAAAACTGTCACGGCCACGATTAGCCATTGTGCATAAGTATGTGACCTTAAACACCAATAAACAAATAAATAAATAAATAAATAAATAAATAAATAAATAAATAAATAAATAAATAAATAAATAAGGGTATTCAAAAACCAAGCCATAACCCTGTTTATAGGATTAAAGACAGACAGCCCATGCCGTGTACGCTGCCTACATTACTTGTAAAATCGACACCCCCACTAAATCTACTTCGAGGTGCGCTGTCGGACCCGACCACCTGACGGTTCTGACCTCATTAGATAACACTCCTTCGTTGTATTATCAGCATGGATTTCCCCAAGAAGCAAAGACAAAAATACGTCTGCGGAAAATAATGGCAAATATTTTATTTAGTCTGTATTTTGTCGGTATAGAACATGTCTCGCCCACATATACCTAAACATGATTCAATGATACAATTGGACATATTTCTCTCGTAAAACCTGAAAAAAAGACTTGAATTATTTCATTTTAGGATTGCGCGTGTATATTCTTAGAAGATTCTCTGTGTGTTATTAATATACAGCGTCAGTCTTTGATCTCGTTTGGGACGATCAGTGATTAACACCTTTTCGACAAGAGCCGTCGAAATTGAAAATAAAAAAAAATAATCAAATTTCACTAAAACCTTTTGCAGAATCCTGTTTTTCAGAAAACTCTTTCGCGATTGCATGTGTCGTTTTCAAAATTCCGATCAGTAATCACTAAATTATAAATATCTTGTTGTCAATAACAAAATTGAAAGCATGTCCGTCAAACTTGCATGACGTCAGAACTCGACTCGGGTGAAATACTGCAGTGAAAGGACGAGAGTAATAAACGCTGATATCGCAGTAGGCTTTAAACTGGCCATGGAATGGTCCTAAAATCATGTTTATATTTGCAGCTTTACTGCAAATAGGTTTCCCGTTGTTTCTTGTTGAAGTGTTGTTTCCGTCAAGGCCAAGTACCATAGAAAATTTGGAACACCGAGCAGTGGGCCTGCCCCATGAACACCTGCCTGTTATTAAAATTAATTAGCAGGGACATCTGCATCCCCCCCCCCTGCTGTTTTTCACCAACTACACCTGCCCCCGTTTGTTTGCTAACGCGCCCCTCCCCATTGACCTTTCTATCTTTAGAAGCACCCGGGCCGACGGGGAGAGGGCGTGGTTGTGAGCATGGCTTGATTTCGCTGAAGGAAGGTACCCTCAAATCTGGGTCGAAAGTGGCGAAAATGACAAAAGGCTACTTCAGCATATGGAAACGGTATAAACTTCAGACGATCTGGGCGATGTACAGACGAAAGATGATACCTTGGAGCCGGTTAGGTAATTTGGCACAAAAAAACTCCGATTTTATGCTCAATCGCTGCTCTACAGTAGTCTACAATAGTGCCCAACTCCATTCCAAACTGATAGAGTCGGGACGAATAGTACTCTCACTTTCCACGCGATGCGTGGTGTTCTCCACGCGGTCTCGACACTTGCAACAGATGCCAAAATGTCGGCCAGGGTGCGTAGAACAAGTTCTGAAAATTAGAAGTCGCTGCCTTCAGCGGTCTGGACACGGTTCGTGTTTGTGAGAAGTGCAATTTTAATGTCAAATTGGCAAATTTTCGTTAATCGTTTCCCGCCAAAACACCTACTCACCGCCGATTTCTTTTCACTGCAACTTCTTCCGATTATCTAAGGTTTAAAGATAGTGTCAGGATACCCCCTCCCCCTCACCGCTACAGCCCCCACCCCCCCCCCCCCACCCCCACCCCCCGCACTTCCTCACTTTGGCGACGTTCTGGGTTGAAAGTCTCGAAAATGGCAAGAGGCTACATTAACGTACGGCAACGGTAAAACTACAAGTAGTAAGGACGATATTGAGACAAAAAATCATACAATGGAGCCGCTTAGGCAATGAGGCACCGAATTCTGGGACTTTATGCTCAATCGCAGCTCCACAGTCGTCTACAACACTGCCCATGTCCATTCTGAACTGATAGAGTCGGGACGAATAGTACTCTCTCATTCCAAGCGATGCGTGGTGTTTTCCAGGCGGTCGCACGCTCCAAACAGATCCCAAAATGTCGGCCAGGGTTCGTAGAACAAGTTCTGAAAATTTCAAGACGCTGCCTCCAGCGATCTGGACACGGTTCGTGTATGTCAGAAGTGCTATTTTAATGTCCAATATGTCCAAAATCTTCGTCAATCTTTTCCTACTGCCAGAAACCCAATCACCGCCAATTTCTTTTCACTTTAAACTTCTGACGATTCTCTTAGGTTTAAAGGTTGTGTTGGGATCCCTGGATGGCGGTCTTAAAGAAGCAACTTCCATTTACAGAGAGGGGGGGGGGTCTCTAAAGGAGTCTGCGCCCATTCACGACGTCTTTTTTCGAACTGGCTTGAAAAGGAAGGACCAAATTTAAACAGTTACCTCCTCTCTTCAAAACGCTATATCCCAACCAATTCTAGGCAGATTTCCATGAAATTTTCACTCGTTGTTCATGGATAGTTGTAGCATCACTTTCCATGAAGAGCGATACGAATTTCGCATTTCGTCACGTCGAATTCGAAAAGAGCGCATGCGCATGGATTTCTCTGAAAACATCTTATAGATTTTAAGTAATAATGGCCATTCGCACTTTTTGGTTTGAAATTGCAAGTTGCATGAATACATATGCCTGTTAGCAAATGTTAACCCTCTACAATCTGCCAGACATCAATATTTTGGATACATTTGAGATAAAATGGACCATTTTCAAATAGACAGAGCACTCAAAGGGTATGTGTCAAACAAACATAACTTCTTTTGTCGGTCATTAAATTGTGGGACGACGATATTGATATTAACCCACTCTACCATTAATGATGGTTTTTACCTAAACAATTTTTTTATAAAACTGAGTCATTTGAGACTACTATAACCACCTTTCTCATAACATCATTGAAAGAACTTCAGTGAGACAGTTAAAAACAATTCATCAGACACTGTGGGGGCATGAAAAATCAAGGAATCTCATCGGGAAAAGCCATGATTCTCCAGAATCATAAAGTCTAGTTTTTTTTTGTTTTTTTTCCACACATTTTGTCCGCACCATTCCGAAGCCATTTTCAGACCGATTTTCACAAAATTTTGCACACGCATAGAGGGGCACAAAATCTAAAAATGTACCAAAAGCGGAATTTTCGATTTAACCCTTATTTCGTCAGAATTGGCAAAAAACTATCAAAATTGGGGTTTATCGGCACTTTCTCGAAACACGTCTTGTAGATTTTTTTAAACCTTCATCATTGATAGACCTGTCTGTGCCACGACCTTTGATACACATGACATATCAGGCGATGCATATAGTAACCCTCCACAGGCTGCCAACATCGAAATTTTGATGAAATGGGCCGGTTTCAGGCCCCCAGAGCACCCAAACGATACACGAGAGATAAACGTAACTTCCTTTATTTGAAGTGGAATTCACCGGAGATCATTTTTGTAAGTAATAATGGTGTTCAAAAAACCAAGCATTAACCCGTTTTGGGCTGGTTAAACAGCAATACCCCCAAAAAGCTCAAAAATTCAGGTTTTCCGTGGATTTCTCTAAACGAGTCTTGTAGATTTTCATAAAAAAATTGTCACTCCCAGGCCTTGGTGTGACAATAGAAGTTGCATGGACAAAATACTCCGGTGAGCATTTGTTAACCCTCCACGGGCTGCTAAAAGTAAAAATTGTGATAAAATGGGCTGTTTTTGGACGCCAACGGCACCCAACGGGTACGCCACAAAGAAAAGTGATTTCTTTTATTGAGCGCACAATCTATAGGGGAACATTTTTGTAAGTAGTAAGGGTATTCAAAAAACGAAGTCTTAACCCATTTTGGGCAGGCTAAAGAGAGAGACCCCTTAAAATCTAAAAATTCCCATTTTCTGTGGATTTCTCTAAATACATTCCATAGGTTTTCAAGAAAAATTGACTACTTGCAGGTCTTTGTGTGACATTACAAGTGGCATGGACAAAATATTCCGCTGAGCGTTTATTAACCCTCTACAGAATGCCAAGCATCATAATTTTGTTGAAATAGGCTGTTTTCGGACACACACAGCACGCAATGTATGTCCGAGAGTTACACATAATCTCCTTTGTTGGAAGTGGAATTCACTGAGGACCATTTTTGTAAGTAATAAGGGTATTCGAAAACCCAAGCGTTAACCCCTTTTGGGGTGGTTATTAGCAATACCCATCAAAAGCTAAAAAAAATCAAGTTTTCCGTGGATTTCGTTACAAACATCTTGTAAGTTTTCAACAGAAAATGGCCATTGATAGGTCTTGGAGTCACATTACCGGTTGCATGGATAAAATATTCCAGTAAGCATTTGTTAACCCTCCATGGGCTGCTAAATGTCAACATTTTGAAAAAATAGTCTGTTTTTGGACACCAACAACAACAAATCGGAATGCCACAGAGATACATAACTTCTTTTACCAGATGCAAAACTGACAGAGAAAAATTTAGTAAGTAGTAAGGGTATTCAAAAAATCGAGGTCTTAATCCATTTTCGCCTGGTTAAGATGTACCCCTTAAAAGCTTAAAATTCCAGTTTTCTGTGGATTTCTCCAAAAAATCTAGTAAGTATTCAAGAAAAATTGACTATTTGCAGGTCTTGGAGTGACATTACAAGTTACATAGACAAAATATTCCGGTAAGCGTTAGTTAACTCTCCAGAGGCTGCAAAGCATAGAAATTTTGAGAAAATGGACTGTCCTTGGGCACCCATTGCACGCAATGTGTACCTACGAGATAAACATAACCTCCTTCGTTGGAAGTGGAATTCATCAGACCAAGCATTAACCCATTTAGGGCTGGTCTTAACCTGTTTTTGGCTGGTTAAACAGCGGTACCCATCAAAGACTTAAAATTTCATGCTTTCCCTGGATTTCTTTAAAAACATCTTGTAGTTTTCAAGAAAAATGGCCATTTACGGGTCTTCATGTGACATTACAAGTTACATGGACAAAACATTCCGTTGAGCATTCGTTAACTCTCCACGAGCTGATAAACATCAAAATGTTGATAAAATGGATTGTTTTCAGACACCAAGAGCACCCAATGGATATGTAAGAGAGAAATATAACTTCTGTTACTGCGCGTAGAATTCACAAAGGATCCGTTTTGTAAGTAGTAAGGGTTTTTAAAAGAATGAAACTTAACCTATTTTAGACTGGATAAGGAGAGATACCCCTTAAAAGCTTAAAATTTACATTTTCTGTGGATTTCGCTAACTGCTTGTTGGCAATTTTCAAGAACAATTGGACATTGGCAGGTCTTACAAATTGCATAGATAGAATATTCCGCTAGTCGTTTGCTAATCCCGCTACAGGCTGCTAAACGTCAAAATTTTGATAAAATCGGCTGTTTTCGGACAGCAAATGGGTATGTAATAGGTAAACATAACCTCTTTTATCAGACTCAGAATTCATGAGGGATAATGTAGGATAGTGTAAAGGGTATTCAAGGGAGCGTGGTGGCTCAGTGGTAGACTGTTGTACTTCTATGCTAGAGGTCCCGAGTCCGATCCCCGTCCGGGACGACTCACGTTGTGTCCTTGGGCAAGGCACTTTAGTCCGGTTGCCGACATGGGGGCACGATGACGCCATGTACTAAGGCATACTGCACGTCGATGGTACATATGTCTTCACCCTCTGTAACCCTGCTTGAGCGGAGCTTGAACAGAGTTAGAATGTTGAGGAGCTGACAGTTGCTCGTCGATGCTTGGTGGTTCTCGACGTGTACTTCCTCCACCTATAAAACTGTCACGACCACGATTAGCCATTGTGCATAAGTATGTGACCTTAAACACCAATAAACAAATAAATAAATAAATAAATAAATAAATAAATAAATAAATAAATAAATAAGGGTATTCAAAAACCAAGCCTTAACCCTGTTTATAGGATTAAAGACAGACAGCCCATGCCGTGTACGCTGCCTACATTACTTGTAAAATCGACACCCCCACTAAATCTACTTCGAGGTGCGGTGTTGGACAAGACAACCTGACGGTTCTGACCTCATTAGATAACACTCCTTCGTTGTATTATCAGCATGGATTTCCCCAAGAAGCAAAGACAAAAATACGTCTGCGGAAAATTATGGCAAATATTTTATTTAGTCTGTATTTTGTCCGTGTAGAAAATGTCTCGCCCACATATACCTAAACATGATTCAATGATACAATTGGACATATTTCTTTCGTAAAACCTGAAACAAGGTTTGATTTATTTCATTTTAGGATTGCGGGTGTATATTCTTAGAAGATTCTCTGTGTGTTATTAATATACAGCGTCAGTCTTTGATCTCGTTTGGGACGATCAGTGATTAACACCTTTTCGACAAGAGCCATCGAAATTGAAAATAAACTAGACTTTATGATTCTGGAGAATCATGGCTTTTCCCGATTAGATTCCATGATTTTTCATGACCCCACTATCAACGGCCATTTTCTCTTGGAAACCCCACAAAATGTTTGTAAAGAAATCCAGGGAAAACAATTTTTTAAGCTATCGATGGGTATCCGTGTTAACCTCCGCAACAGGGGTTAACGCTTGTTTTTTTGAAAACCTTTATTACTTACAAAAATGGTCCTCTGTGAATTCCACTTCCAACAAAGGAGATTATGTTTATCTCTCATGTATACAATGGGTGCAGTGCGTGTCTGAAAACAGCCCCATGTTAACAAATTTACGATGCTTGGCAGTTTGTAGATGGTTAATAAACGCTCACCGGAGTATTTTGTCCATGCAACTTGTAATGTCACATAAACACCTACGAATAGTCAATTTGTCTTGAAACCCTACAAGTTACCGTTAGGGAAATTCACAGAAAATGGGAATTTAAAGCTTTCAAGGGATATCTCGCTTTAGCCTGCCCAAAATGGGTTAAGACGTCGACTTTTGAATACCCTTACTGCTTACAAAAATGTTTCCGTATAAATTGTGCGCTCGATAAAAGAAGACACTTTTCTTTGTGGTGTACCCTTTGGGTGCTGTTGATGTCCAAAAACAGCCCATTTTATCACAATTTTGACCTTCAACAGCCCGGGGAGGGTTAACTAATGCTGACCGGAATATTTTGTTCATGCAACTTGTAATGTCACACCAAGACTTGCAAATAGCCGACTTTTTCTTGAAAACCTACAAAATGTTGATAGAGAAATCCACAGAAAACGGGTATTTTAAGATT
Organism: Pictodentalium vernedei; assembly: GCA_031216915.1. NCBI lineage: Eukaryota > Metazoa > Mollusca > Scaphopoda > Dentaliida > Dentaliidae > Pictodentalium > Pictodentalium vernedei. The sequence goes on from CM062295.1 coordinate 401,037,640, forward strand.
TTAATGGGTATCTCTGTTTAACCAGCCCAAAATGGGTTAAGACGTCAAATTTTGAATACCCTTACCACTTTCAAAAATATTTTCCGATCAATTTTGCGTCCGATAAATGAAGGCCCCTTTCTCTCTGTTATACCGTTTGGGTGCTGTTGGCGTCTAAAAACAGCCCATTTTATCACAATTTTTACGTTTAGCAGCTCGGGGAGGGTTAACTAATGCTGACCGGAATATTTTATCCGTGCAACTTGTAATGTCACACCAAGACCTGAGAGTGACCAATTTCTCTTGAAAATCTACAAGACTCGTTTAGAGAAATCCACGGAAAACACGAACTTTTGAGCATTATGGGGGTATTGCTGTTTAACCAGCTCAAAATGGGTTAACGCTTGGTTTTCTGAACACCCTTATTACTGACAAAAATGATCCTCGGTGAATTCCACTCCCAATAAAGGAAGTTACGTTTATCTCTCGTGTATTGTTTGGGTGCAGTGGGGGCCTGAAACCGGCCTATTTTATCAAAATTGCGATGTTTGGCAGCCTGTGGAGGGTTACCATATGCATCGCCTGATATGTCGTGTGTACCAAAGGAAAGGTGTAGCAATGACGAATGTATAAAAAAAATCTACAAGACATGTTTCGAGAAAGTGCCGATAAACTCCAATTTTGGCAGTTTTTTGCCAATTTTGAGGAAATAAGGGTTAAATCGAAAATTCCGCTTCGGTACATTTTTAGATTTTGTGCCCCTCTATGCGTGTGCAAAATTTTGTGAAAATCGGTTCGAAAATGGCTTCTGAATCGTACGGACAAAATGTGTGGAAAAAAAACAAAAAAAAAAAAAAAAACAAAAACTAGATTTTATGATTCTGGAGAATCATGGCTTTTCCCGATGAGATTCCATGATTTTTCAGGACCCCACAGTGTCTGATGAATTGTTTTTAACTGTCTCACTGAAGTTCCTTCATTGATGTTATGAGAAAGGTGAGTATAGTAGTCTCAAATGACTCAGTTTGATAAAAAAAATTGTTTAGGAAAAAACCATGATTAGCGGTCGAGTGGGTTAATGTCAATTTCGTCGTCCAACAAGTTAATGACCGACAAAAGGAGTTATGTTTGTTTGACACATACCCACGTAGTGCTGTGGCTATTTGAAAATGGTCCATTTTATCTCAAATGTATCCAAAATAATGATGTCTGGCAGTTTGTAGAGGGTTAACAAGTGCTAACGGGAATATTCATTCATGCAACTTGTAATGTCACACCAAGAACTGCGAATGGCCATTTTTTCTTTAAAATCTACAAGATGTTTTCAGAGAAATCCAGGGAGAACACGAATTTTAAGCTTTTGATGGGTATCATTGTTTATCCAGCCCAAAACGGGTTAAGTGTTGTTTTTTGAATACTCTTATTACTTCCAAAAATAATTCTCAGTGAATTCTACTTCCAATTATTTTGATCTCTCCTCTCAAATTCGGGTGCTGTGGGTATGCAAACACAGCAACACTTTGATGTTTGAGAACCTGCATAGGGTTAACAAATGCTTCCAGGAATATTGTGTACATGCAATTTGTAATGTCACACTAAGATCTGAGAATGACCATTTTTTCTTGAAAATCTACGAGATGTTTTTTGAGAAATCCTCGGATAACATGAATTTTTAACCTTTTGAGGGGAATCTTCCTGTAATCAGCCCTAAACGGGTTAATGCTTGGTTTTGTGAATACCTTCATTACATACAAAAATGATCATCGGTGAATTCCACTTCCAATGAAGGGGGTTATGTTTATCTCGCAGGTACACATTTGGTGTTATGGTTGCCCAAGAACAGCTCATTTTCTCCAAATGTCTATGCTTGGCAGCCTCTGGAGGGTTAACAAATGCTTACCGAAATATTTTGTCCATGCAACTTGACCTCTCACTCCATAACAATAGTCTTTTCCAGAGGGAAAAGCCTAAAAAAATAATAATCCGTAGAAAAATTATGATTCTGGAGAATCATGGCTTTTCCCGACAAGATTCCATGATTTTTTATGACCCTGGAGTGTCTGAAGAATTGTTTTTAATTGTATCATTAAAGTATTTTTAGTGATGTCTTGAGAAAAGTGGGTATAATAGTCTCAAATGACCCAGTGTGATAAAAGAACGTTTTGGCTAAATCATCATCGTTTCTGGAGAGGGTTAATATTAATATCAGCGTCTGAGAATCAGCGTCTAATGCAAATAGCCCAATGTATCTCAAATTTATCTAAAATTTTGATATTTGACGGTTTGTGTAGGGTTAATGAAGGCTTGCGAGAATAATTCTTCTCCAGGGTTTATTTGTTCTTGAAAATCTGCAAGAACCACTTGAAGATATCCACAGAAAATGTGAACTTTAAATTCTTAAGCATGTCATGTATATTCCCTGTATCAATTATCTGCTATTAGACCACAGTTGTAATGCATGATTATGTCATTTTTTCACACCTTGTAGAGCTCACCTATCACCTGTCTGTTAACAGCAGAAGTAAATTTCTCTCCAATTGGTTTTTCCCCGTAGGATTAGTTTTATTTATTACAATGAAGATATCCATACATACAACCACAAACATGATGTTATAGACTACAATGATTACATACGTAAATAGGAAGTGTTGTTTGTACATACGTGTAGATAAAATATACCCTGGGACGGAGAAGGGGAGTACAGCCGTCTTACAAACTAGTATATATCTAGCCCCACTGCCGGGGAAATGTTGGCGCCATGCACGACTACATTTGATAACCGCCGTACAGAGTAGTAAATATACCTGCCCCCCTTCCCATGTTGGGGACGCCCACCTTTTATTGTAAGGTTCCTTAGGCACAACATAGCGTCAGTAAGATGGATATATACTGCCACGTCGTCACCCTGGGGCGGAGGAGGGGCAGTGTATAGCCGTTTTACAGACTAGTATATACCTGGACCCACTGTCGGGGAAATGCTATAGTGTCAACAGTACTTGATATTATAAGCAACTGATCCCATTGTAGCTACCGTTATTTACTGCTTTCTTATCATGGAGTGGCGGGGCGCAGTGGCATTGTGGTAGCCATTTCTCGTCAGATCACCGAACTTAAGCAATGTTGAGCCTGGTTAATCATTGGATGGGTGGCCGTCTGAGCGATCAATTTGGACTCTCATGCTGTGTCCTTGGGCAAGGCACTTAACTGTGATTGTCCATATGGGGGCACGATGCCGCCATGTACTAAGGCGTACTGCACGTCGACGGTACGCATGTCTTCAACCAATCTAACCCTGCCTGTGCTGCAGTTCGGAGTTACGATGTTGCGAAACTGGCAGCTGCTCGACGTTGCTCGGTGATTCTCTCCAGGTACTGTGGCTTCCTCCACCCGTAGAACTGTCACGGTCATGATTAACCATTGTGCATAAGTATATGCCCTTCAACACCAATAAATAAATAATAAATGATATCATGCAGGGCAGTGTGGAATACGAGGTGAGGCGTACCTTTCAATGTGTGTTTGGTTGGATAAAGAGGCAGGGAGGAGGTGGTAACCTTGGTAATTTTGCTTGGATAAATCGACCGCTGTCGCGGGACACCGTGAAATTGACCAATGAAGCGGGACACAGTGAGAGTGGAACTTATGGGCGGTTATTCTTGATAATAAATAAATATACACTTACTTTTGAGTTCATACAAGGTGAGTATAGTAGTCTCAAATCAGAATGGCCGATATTTGTCTTGAAAACCTACGAGAGGCTTTTAGAGAAATCCTCGGAAAATATGAATTTTTAACCTTTTGAGGGGTATCGCTCTGCAACCAGACCTAAACGGATTAATGCTTGGTTTTGTGAATACCTTCATTACTTACAAAAATGATCCTCAGTGAATTTCACGTGCAATGAGGAAGGTTATGTTTATCACGCAGGTACACATTGGGTGTTATGGGTGCCCCAAAACAGCCCATTTTCTCAAAATGTCTATACTTTGCAGGCTCTGGAGGGTTAATAATTGCTTACCGGAATATTTTGTCCATGCAAATTGTAATGTCAATCAAAGACCTGCAAATGCTCAATTTTTCTTGAAAACGTGCTAGATTTTTTGGAGAAATCCACAGAAAACGGGAATTTTAAGCCTTTGAGGGGTATATCTCCTTAACCAGTCGACAATGGGTTAAGACCTCGATTTTGGAATATCCTTACTACTTACAAAAATGTTTCTCTATCAGTTTTGCGTCCAGTAAAAGAAGTTACGTTTCTCTGTGGCATTTCCATTTGATGTTGTTAGTGTCAAAAAACAGACTATTTCTTCAAAATTTTTGACATTTAGCAGCCCATGGAGGGTTAACAAATACCTACCAGAATAATTTATCCATGCAACTGGTAATGTGATACCAAGACCTATCAACGGCCATTTTCTCTTGAAAACCCTACAAGATGTTTGTAAAGAAATCCAGGGAAAACGATTTTTAAGCTTTCGATGGGTATCCCTGTTAACCTCCCCAATAGGGGTGAACGCTTGGTTTTTTGAATACCCTTATTACTTACAAAAATGATCCTCTGTGCATTGCACTTTCAACAAAGGTGATTATGTTTACCTCTCGTGCATACATCGGGTGCTGTGCGTGTTCGAAAACAGCCCATGTCAACAAAATTACGATGCTTGGCAGCTTGTAGATGGTTAATAAACGCACACCGGAGTATTTTGTCCCTGCAACTTGTAATGTCACATAAAGACCTACGAATAGTCAATTTTTCTTGAAACCCTACAAGTTACTGTTAGGGAATTTCACAGAAAATGGGAATTCAAAGCTTTTAGGGGATATCTCTCTTAGCCTACCCAAAATGGGTTAAGACTTCGACTTTTGAATACCCTTACTACTTACAAAAATGTTTCTGTATAAATTGTACACTCGATAAAAGGAGGCGCTTTTCTTTGTGGTGTACCCATTGGGTGCTGTTGGTGTTCAAAAACAGCCCATTTTATCACAATTTTGACATTGAGGAGCCCTGGGAGGGTTAACTACTGCTGATCGGAATATTTTGTCCATGCAACTTGTAATGTCACACCAAGACCTCCGAATAGCCGATTTTTTCTTGAAAACCTCCAAGATGTTTTTAGAGAAATCCACAGAAAACGGTTATTTTAAGATTTTAATGGGTATCTCTCTTTAACCAGCCCAAAATGGGTTAAGACGTCGAATTTTGAATACCCTTACCACTTTCAAAAATATTTTCCGATCAATTTTGCGTCCGATAAATGAAGGCCACTTTTTCTGTGGTATACCGTTTGGGTGCTGTTGGTGTCCAAATACAGCCCATTTTATCACAATTTTTACGTTTAGCATCTCGGGGAGGGTTAACTAATGCTGACCGGAATATTTTGTCCATGCAACTTGTAATGTCACACCAAGACCTGGGAGTGACAAATATTTCCTGAAAATCTACAAGACTCGTCTAGAAAAATCCACGGAAAACATGAAGTTTTGAGCTTTTTGGGGGTATTGCTGTTTAACCAGCCAAAAAACGGGTTAACGCTTGGTTTTCTGAACACCCTTATTACTTACAAAAATGATCCTCGGTGAATTCCACTTCCAATAAAGGAAGTTATGTGTATCTATCGTGTATCGTTTGGGTGCAGTGGGGGTCTGAAACCGGCCTATTTCATCAAAATTTCGATGTTTGGCAGCCTGTGGAGGGTTACCATATGCATCGCCTGATATGTCGTGTGTATCAAAGGGCGTGTCACAGGCAGTTCTAGCAATGATGAATGTTTAAAAAAAATCTACAAGACATGTTTCGAGAAAGTGCCGATAAACACCAATTTTGGCAGTTTTTTGCCAATTCTGACGAAATAAGGGTTAAATCGAAAATTTCGCTTCGGTACATTTTTAGATTTTGTGCCCCTCTATGCGTGTGTAAAATTTTGTGAAAATCGGTTCGAAAATGGCTTCTGAATCGTACGGACAAAATGTGTGGAAAAAAAAAAAAAAAAAAAAAAAACCAAAAAAAAAAAAAAAAAAAATAATAATCCGTAGAAAAACAATAGTCTTTTCGAGAGGGAAAAGCCTAAAAAAAAAAAAAAAAAAAAAAAAAAAATAATAATCCGTAGAAAAACAATAGTCTTTTCCAGAGGGAAAAGCCTAAAAAAAATAATCAAATTTCACTAAAACCTTTTGCAGAATCGTGTTTTTCAGAAAACTCTTTCGCGATTGCATGTGTCGTTTTCAAAATTCCGATCAGTAATCACGAAATTATAAATATGTTGTTGTCAATAACAAAATTGAAAGCGTGTCCGTCAAACTTGCATGACGCCAGAACTCGACTCGGGTGAAAAACTGCAGTGATGCAGTGAAAGGACGAGAGTAATAAACGCTGATATCGCAGTAGGCTTTAAACTGGTCATGGAATGGTCCTAAAATCATGTTTATATTTGCAGCTTTACGGCAAATAGGTTTCCCGTTGTTTCTTGTTGAAGTGTTGTTTCCGTCAAGGCCAAGTACCATAGAAAATTTGGAACACCGAGCAGTGGGCCTGCCCCATCAACACCTGCCTGTTATTAAAATTAATTAGCGGGGACATCTGCCCCCCCCCCCCCCCTTCCTGCTGTTTTTTTTACCTAGGACACCTGCCCCCTATTGGTTCTTTTACCTAGGACACGTGCCCCCCCCCCCCCTGCTGTTTTTCACCAACTACAGCTGCCCCCGTTTGTTTGCTAACGGGCCCCTCCCCATTGATCTTTCTATCTTTAGAAGCACCCGGGCCGACGGGGAGAGGGCGTGGTTGTGAGCATGGCTAGATTTCGCTGAAGGAAGGTACCCTCAAATCTGGGTCGAAAGTGGCGAAAATGACAAAAGGCTACTTCAACATATGGTAACGGTATAAACTTCAGACGATCTGGGCGATGTACCGACGAAAGATCATACCTTGGAGCCGGTTAGGTAATTTGGCACATAAAACTCCGATTTTATGCTCAATCGCTTCTCAACAATAGTCTACAATAGTGCCCAATTCTATTCCAAACTGATAGAGTCGGGACGAATAGTACTCTCACTTTCCACGCGATGCGTGGTGTTCTCCACGCGGTCTCGACACATGCAACAGATGCCAAAATGTCGGCCAGGGTGTGTAGAACAAGTTCTGAAAATTAGATGTCGCTGCCTTCGGCGGTCTGGACACGGTTCTTGTTTGTGAGAAGTGCAATTTTAATGTCAAATTGGCAAATATTCGTTAATCGTTTTCCGCCAAAACACCTACTCACCGCCGATTTCTTTTCACTGCAACTTCTTCCGATTATCTAAGGTTTAAAGATAGTGTCAGGATACCCCCCCCCCCCTCGCCGCTACAGCCCCCCCCCCCCCCCCACCACCCCGCACTTCCTCACTTTGGTAGCGTTCTGGGTTGAAAGTCTCGAAAATGGCAAGAGGCTACATTACCGTACAGCAACGGTATAAACTACAAGTAGTAAGGACGATATTGAGACAAAAAATCAAACAATGGAGCCGCTTAGGCAATGAGGCACCGAAACCTGGGACTTTATGCTCAATCGCAGCTCCACAGTCGTCTACAACACTGCCCATGTCCATTCTGAACTGATAGAGTCGGGACAAATAGTACTCTCTCATTCCAAGCGATGCGTGGTGTTTTCCAGGCGGCTCGGACGCTCCAAACAGATCCCAAAATGTTTGCCAGGGTTCGTAGAACAAGTTCTGAAATTTCAAGTCGCTGCCTCCAGTGGTCTGGACACGGTTCGTGTATGTCAGAAGTGCTATTTTAATGTCCAATAAGCAAATCTTCGTCAATCTTTTCCTGCCTGCCAGAAACCCAATAACCGCCAATTTCTTTTCACTTTAAACTTCTGACGATTCTCTTAGGTTTAAAGGTTGTGTTGGGATCCCTGGGTGGCGGTCTTAAAGAAGCAACTTCCATTTACAGAGAGAGAGGGGGGGGGGGGGGGCTCTAAAGGAGTCTGCGCCCATTCACGACGTCTTTTTTCGAACTGACTTGAAAAGGAAAGACCAAATTCAAACAGTTAAATCCTCTCTTCAAAACGCTATATCCCAACCAATTCTAGGCAGATTTCCATGAAATTTTCACTCGTTGTTCATGGATAGTTGCGGCATCACTTTCCATGAAGAGCGATACGAATTTCGCATTTCGTCACGTCGAATTCGAAAAGAGCGCATGCGCATGGATTTCTCTGAAAACATCTTATAGATTTTAAGTAAAAATGGCAATTCGCACTTTTTGGTTTGAAATTGTAAGTTGCATGAATACATATGCCTGTTAGCACATGTTAACCCTCTACAACCTGCCAGACATCAATATTTTGGATACATTTGAGATAAAATGGACCATTTTCAAATAGACAGAGCACTCAAATGGTATGTGTCAAACAAACATAACTCCTTTTGTCGGTCATTAACTTGTGGGACGACGATATTGATATTAACCCACTCTACCATTAATGATGTTTTTTACCTAAACACTTTTTTTATAATCTGAGTCATTTGAGACTACTATAACCACCTTTCTCATAACATCAATGAAAGAACTTCAGTGAGACAGTTAAAAACAATTCATCAGACACTGTGGGGGCATGAAAAATCAAGGAATCTCATCGGGAAAAGCCATGATTCTCCAGAATCATAAAGTCTAGTTTTGGGTTGTTTTTTTTTTTGTTTTTTTTTTTCCCACACATTTGTCCGTACGATTCAGAACCCATTTTCGAACCGATTTTCACGAAATTTTGCACACGCATAGAGGGGCACAAAATCTAAAAATGTACCGAAGCGGAATTTTCGATTTAAACCCTTATTCCGCCAGAATTGGCAAAAAACTGCCAAAATTGGGGTTTATCGGCACTTTCTCGAAACATGTCTTGTAGATTTTTTTTATACATTCGTCATTGCTAGACCTGTCTGTGGCACAGCCTTTAGTACACATGACATATCAGGCTATCCATATGGTAACCCTCCACAGGCTGCCAAACATCGAAATTTTTATGAAATAGGCCGGTTTCAGGCCCCCACTGCACCCAAACAATACACGAGAGATAAACATAACTTCCTTTAATGGGAGTGGAATTCACCGTGGATCATTTTTGTCAGTAATAAGGGTGTTCAGAAAACCAAGCGTTAACCCACTTTGAGCTGGTTAAACAGCAATACCACCATAATGCTCAAAAGTTCGTGTTTTCCGTGGATTTCTCTAAACGAGTCTTGTAGATTTTCAAGAAAAATTGGTCACTCTCAGGTCTTGGTGTGACATTACAAGTTGCATGGATAAAATATTCCGATCAGCATTAGTTAACCCTTCCCGAGCTGCTAAACGTAAAAATTGTGATAAAATGGGCTGTTTTTAGACGCCAACAGCACCCAAACGGTATACCAGAGAGAAAGGGGCCTTCATTTATCGGACGCAAAATTGATCGGAAAATATTTTTGAAAGTGGTAAGGGTATTCAAAATTTGACGTCTTAACCCATTTTGGGCTGGTTAAATAGAGATACCCATTAAAATCTTAAAATACCCGTTTTCTGTGGATTTCTCTATCAACATTTTGTAGGTTTTCAAGAAAAAATCGGCTATTTGCAGGTCTTGGTGTGACATTACAAGTTGCATGAACAAAATATTTCGGTCAGCATTAGTTAACCCTCCCCGGGCTGTTGAAGGTCAAAATTGTGATAAAATGGGCTGTTTTTGCACACCAACAGCACCCAAAGGGTACACCACAAAGAAAAGTGCCTCCTTTTATCGAGCGCACAATTTATACGGAAACATTTTTATAAGAAGTAAGGGTATTCAAAAGTCGACGCCTTAATCCATTTTGGGCAGGCTAAAGCGAGATATCCCTTGAAAGCTTTAAATTCCCATTTTCTGTGAATTTCCCTAACGGTAACTTGTAGGGTTTCAAGACAAATTGACTATTCGTAGGTCTTTATGTGACATTACAAGCTGCATGGACAAAATACTCCGGTGAGCGTTTATTAACCATCTACAAACTGCCAAGCATCGTAATTTTGTTAACATGGGGCTGTTTTCTGACACGCACAGCACCTAATGTATACATGAGAGATAAACATAATCTCCTTTGTTGGAAGTGGAATTCGCAGAGGACCATTTTTGTAAGTAATAATGGTATTAAAAAAACCAAGCGTTAACCCCTGTTGGGGAGGTTAACACAGATACCCATCGATAGCTTAAAAAATCGTTTCCCCTGGATTTCTTTACAAACATTTTGTGGGGTTTCCAAGAGAAAATGGCCGTTGATAGGTCTTGGTGTCATATGACCAGTTGCATGGATAAATTATTCTGGTAGGCATTTGTTAACCCTCCATGGGCTTCTAAATGTAAAAAACAATTGAAGAAATAGTCTGTTTTTGGACACCAACAAATGGAAATGCCATAGAGAAACGTAACTTCTTTTACCGGACGCAAAACTGATAGGGAAACATTGATCTTGATATTAACCCATTCTACCATTAATGATGGGTTTTATCTAAACATTTTTTTTTTATCAAACCCAAACCGAGTCATTTGAGACTACTATACTCACCTTTCTCATAACATCAATGAGGGAACTTCAGTGAGACAGTTAAAAACAATTCATCAGACACTGTGGGGTCATGAAAAATCATGGAATCTAATCGGGAAAAGCCATGATTCTCCAGAATCATAAAGTCTAGTTTTTAGGGTTTTTTTTTTTTTTTCCACACATTTTGTCCGTACGATTCAGAAGCCATTTTGGAACCGATTTTCACGAAATTTTGCACACGCATAGAGGGGCACAAAATCAAAAAATGTGCCGAAGCGGAATTTTCGATTTAAACCCTTTTTTCCTCAGAATTGGCAAAAAACTGCCAAAATTGGGGTTTATCGGCACTTTCTCGAAACACGTCTTGTAGATTTTTTTTATACGTTCGTAATTGCTAGACCTGTCTGTGACACGCCCTTTGATATACACGACATATCAGGCGATGCATATGGTAACCCTCCACAGGCTGCCAAACATCGAAATTTTGATGAAATAGGCCGGTTTCAGGCCCCCACCGCACCCAAACGATACATGGGAGATAAACATAACTTCCTTTATTGGGAGTGGAATTCACCGAGGATCATTTTTGTCAGTAATAAGCGTGTTCAAAAAACCAAGCGTTAACCCGCTTTGTGCTGGTTAAACAGCAATACCCCCAAAAAGCTCCAAAAATTGTGTATTCCGTGGATTTCTCTAAACGAGTCTTGTAGATTTTCAAGAAAAATTTGTCACTCCCAGGCCTTGGTGTGACAATAGAAGCTGCATGGACAAAATACTGCAGTGAGCATTTGTTAACCCTCCACGGGCTGCTAAATGTCAAAATTGTGATAAAATGGGCTGTTTTTGGACGCCAACAGCACCCAATGGGTACGCCACAAAGAAACGTGCCTTCTTTTATCGAGCGCACAATCTATATGCAAACATTTTTGTAAGTAGTAAGGGTCTTCAAAAGTCGAAGTCTTAACTCATTTTGGACAGGCTAAAGAGAGAGACCCCTTAAAATCTTAAAATTCCCATTTTCTGTGGATTTCTCTAAAAACACCCTGTAGGTTTTCAAGAAAAAATGACTACTCGCAGGTCTTTGTGTGATATTACAAGTTGCATGGACAAAATATTCCGGTGAGCGTTTATTAACCCTCTAGAGGCTGCCAAGCATCGTAATTTTGTTGAAATGGGCTGTTTTCAGGCACGCACATCACCCAACTTGTACCTGAGAAATAAACATAATCTCCTTTGTTGGAAGTGGAAATCACCGAAGACCATTTTTGTAAGTAATAAGGGTATTCAAAAAACCAAGCGTTAACCCATTTTGTGGTTGTTAATAGTGATACCGATCAAAGGCTTAAAAATTTATGTTTTCCCTGGCTTTCTTTACAAACATCTGGTAGGGTTTTCAAGAGAAAATGGCCATTGATAGGTCATGGTGTCACATTACCAGTTGATTGGATAAATTATTCCTCTAAGCATATGTTAACCCTCCATGTGCTGCTAAATGTCAAAATTTTGAAAAAAATAGTCTGTTTTTTGAACAACAACAACATCAAATGGGAATACAACAGAGAAACGTAACTTCTTTTACCGACGCAAAAAATCAGGGAAACCTTTTTGTAAGTAGTAAATGTATTCAAAGATCGAGGTCTTAACCCATTTTTGACTGGTTAAGGAGATATACCCCTTAAAAGCTTAAAATTCCAGTTTTCTGTGGATTTCTCGATTTCTCAACAAAAAAAAAATTCAAGAGCAATTGACCATTTGCAGGTCTTCGAGTGACATTACAAGTTGCATGAACAAAATGTTTCGGTAAGCATAACCTCCTTCATTGGAAGTGGAATTCACCGTCGATCATTTTTGTAAGTGATGAAGATATTCACAAAACCAAGCATTAACCCTTTAGAACTGGTTAAAGAGAGATACCCCTCAAAAGGTTAAAAATGCATGTTATCTGAGGATTTCTTTAAAAACATCCCGTAGATTTTCAGGAGAAAATGGCCATTCTCATATCTTAGTGTGATATTACAAGGTGCATGTACAAAATATTCATGTAAGAATTTGTTAACCCTATGCAGGTTCTCAAACATCAAAATGTTGATAAAATAGGCTGTGTTTGCGTACCCACAGCACCCGAAGTTGGGAGGAGAGATCAAAATAAGTGGAAGTAGAATTCACTGAGAATTATTTTTGGAAGTAATAAGAGTATTTCAAAAACAACACTTAACCCGTTTTGGGCTGGAAAAACAATGATACCCATCAAAAGCTTAAAATTCCTATTCTTCCTGGATTTCCCTGAAATCATCTTGTAGATTTTAAAGAAAAAAAATGGCCATTCACAGTTCTTGGTGTGACATTACAAGTTGCATGAATAAATATTCCTGTTGGCACTTGTTAACCCTCTACAAATGGCAGACATCAATATTTTGGATACATTTGAGATAAAATGGACCATTCTTAAATTGACACAGCACTCAGTGAGTATGTGTCAAACAAACATAACTCCTTTTGTCGGTCATTGACTTGTTAGAGGACGATATTGACATTAACCCACTCCACCGTTAATGATGGTTTTTACCTAAACAATTTTTTATCAAACTGTGTCATTTGAGACTACTATCTTCACCTTTCTCATAACATCAACGAAGAAACTTCAGTGAGACAGTTAAAAACAATACATCAGACACTGTGGGGTCATGAAAAATCATGGAATCTCATCGGGAAAAGCCATGATTCTCCAGAATCATAAAGTCTAGTTTGTTCTTGAAAATCTGTGAGAACCACTTGAAGATATACACAGAAAATGTGAACTTTAAGTTCTTGAGCATGTCATGTGTTGTCCCTATATCAATTATGTCCTACTCGACCAGAGTTGTTATGCATCATTACGTCATCTTTTCACACCTTAGAACTACAGTTAATACAATGAGAAACATGAAGCTATATATAAACAACAATAATTACATATATAAATAGGAAGTGTTGTTCGTACATCTGTGTAAATAAAATATAGGCTGTGATGGAGGATGGGCAGTATAGCCGTCTTACAAACTAGTATATACCTAGCCCCACTGCCGGGAAATGTTAGCGCCACCACCGCATTTGATAACCGCCTAACAGTGTATTAAATATACCTGCACCCCTTCCCATCATGGGGATCTCCCCCCTTTTATTGTAAGGTTCCTTAGGCACAACATGGAGTCTGTAAGATGGCTATACATTGCCACGTCACCACCTTGGGGTGGAGGATGGGCAGTGTATAGCTGTTTTACAGACTAATATATACCTGGACCCACTGTCGGGGAAATGCTATAGAGTCAAAACTGTATTTGATATTATAAGTAAATGATCCCATTGTAGCTAACGTTATTTACTGTTTTCTTATCATGCAGTGGTGGGGCACAGTGGCGTTGTGGTAACCGTTTCTCGTCAGATCACCTAAGTTAAGCCACATCGAGCCCGGGCGACCGTCTGAGCGATCAATTCAGACTCCTGCGCTGTGTCAGTGGACAAGGCACTTAACGCCGATTATCCACATGGGGGCCACGATGCCGCCGCGTACTAAGGCGTACTGCACGTCGATGGTACACATGTCTTCAACCAATCTAACCCTGCCTGTGCTGCAGTGCGGAGTTACGATGTTGGGGAGCTGGCAGCTGCTCTTCGTTGCCTGGTGGTTCTCCTGGGGTACTCCGGCTTCCTCCCTCAGTAGACCTGTCACGGTCATGATTAGCCATTGTGCATAAGTACATGACTTTAAACACCAATAAATAAATAAATAATATCGTGCAGTGCAGTGTGGAATATGATGTGTGTTTGGTTGGAGAAACAGACAGGGGGGGGGGGGAGTGGTAAGATCGGTAATTTTGTTGGGATAAATCGACCGATGGCGTGGGACACCGTGGAATTGACCGGTGAAACGGGACACAGTGAGTGTGGAACTTATGGGCCGTTATTCGTGATAATAAATAAATATACACTTACTTTTGAGATCATGTTCGAGAGGATTCACTGGAAATCGTATATGTCCGATACTTCTCAGTTATGCTCTGCTCCCCATCCTATGAATTGCACTTCAGACTTCTCAAATATAGCACCCACCCCACATCATACTCCGCCAGAATTTTTGCTCGCTAAAAACTTATTTTTACTTTATTCTCCCAACATCTAACATAACGACAACTAGAGGTGCTTCGCAGGCCCACCGGGAGCACGAGCGGGCAATGCAAATCATATATTCGGGGCTCGTTCCTCAGGGCAATATGCCAGCTATGTTCGCAACAACGGCCTCTCCCCGTCGGCTCGGGTGCTTCTAAAGATAGAGAGGTCAATGGGGAGGGGCCTGTTAGCAAACAAACTTGGTGAAAAAAAACAGCAGGGGGGGGCACGTGTCCAAGGTAAAAAAACAGCAGGGCGATGGGGGTGGGGGATGGGGGGGGGGCAGATGTCCCCTCTTATTAATTTGAATAGGAGGCAGTTGTTCGTGGGGCAGGTGTCCATATCCTATTGTCCAGTATTCCAAATTTTCAATGGCACTTGGCCTTGACGGAAACATTTTGACAAGAACGAACGGTAAACCTGTTTGCAGTAACGCTGCAAATATAAACTTGATTTTAGGACCATTCCGTGGACAGTTTAAAGCCTACTTCGATATCAGCGTTCCTTACTCTCGTCCTTTCAGTGCATCGTCGCAGTATTTAACCCGAATCGAGTTCTGACGTCATGCAAGTTTGGCCGACATGCTTTCAATTTTGTTATTGCCAACTACATATTTATAATTTCATGATTACTGATCAGAATTTTGAAAATGACACATGCAATCGCGACAAAGTTTTCTGAAAAACTCGATTCTGCAAAAGGTTTTCGTGAAACTGGATTATTTTTTTTTCATTTTCAATTTCGATGGCTCTTGACGAAAAGGTGTTATTTACTGATCATCCCAAATGAGATCAAAGATTAACGCCGAAGATTAATAACAGAGAATCTTCTAAAAATATACATGTGCATTCCTAAAATGCAATAAATCAAGTCTTTTTTCACGTTTTATGAGAGGAATATGTCGAATCGTATCATTGAATTATTCTTAAGTGTATGTGGGTGAGAAATTCAGCATACGGACAAAATACACACCAAATAAAATATTTGGCATTATTTTCAGATGACGTATTTTTATCTTTGCTTCTTGGAGAAATCCATGCTGCTAAATACGACGAAGGAGTGTTATCTAATAAGGTCAGGTGGTCGGGTCTGACACCCCATCTCGCAGAATATTTAGTGGGTGTGTCGATTTTGCACGTAATGTAGGCAGCATACATGGATGGCATGGGCTGTCTGTCTTTAATCCGACAAAAACAGGGTTGAGGCTTGGTTTTTTGAATACCCTTAATACTTTCAAACATTATCCCTCGTGAATTCTGATTCTGGTAAAAGAGGATAATTTTATCTATTACATACGCATTTGGTGCCCGACAACAGCCAATTTTATCAAAGTTATTACGTTTAGCAGTCTGTAGAGGGGATAGCAAATGATTAGCGGAATATTCTATCCACGCAACTTGTAATACCACACCAAGACCTGCCAATGTCCAATTGTTCTTGAAAATCGCCAACAAGCAGTTGGCGAACTCCACGGAAAATGTAAATTTTATGCTTCTAAGGGGCATCTCTCCTTATCCAGTCCAAAATGGGTTAACCTTCATTCTTTTAAATACCCTTACTACATACAAAACGGATCCTCTGTGAATTCTACGCGCAGTAAAAGAAGTTTTGTTTAGCCTTTACATACCCATTGGGTGCTGTTGGTGTCACAAAGCAGCCCATTTTATCAAACTTTTGATGTTTAGCAGCTGGTGGAGAGCTAACAAATACTCACCGGAATATTTTGTCCATGCAGCTTGAAATGTCACACTAAGACTTATGGATGACCATTTTTTCTTGAAATCTATAAGATGTTTTTAAAGAAATCCAGGAAAAACGTGAATTTTTAAGCCTTTGATGGGTATCGCTGTTTAACCAGCCCAAAACGGGTTAAGGCTTGGTTTTTTGAATACCCTTATTACTGACAAAAATTATCCTCGATGATTTCCACTTCTAACAGAGGAAGTTATGTTTATTTGCACGAGTTTTTTAGCTTTATGGGGTATTGCTATTTAACCAGCTCAAAATGGGTTAAGGCTTGGTTTTCTGAACACCCTTATTACTGACAAAAATTATCCTCGATGATGTCTACTTCCAACAGAGGAAGTTATGTTTATTTGCCAGCTACAGGTTGGGTGCTGTGGGGGGGGGGGGGGGGGCTGAAAACAGCCTATTTTATGAAAGCGTTGATATTTGTGGGTCTGTGGAGGATTAACAAATGCTTATCAGAAAATTTTGTCCTTGCAGTTTATAATGTTACACCAAGATCTGCGATGAACCAGTTTTTTCTTGAAAATCAACTTGTCATTTTTAGAGAAATCCATGTAAAACATGATTATTGAAGCATTTGAGGGAATCACTCTTAAACCACCCCAAAACGGGTTAACTCTTGGTTTCTTGAATACCCTAATTACTTACAAAAATGGTCCTCGGTGAATTCCCCTTCCAACAAAGGAGATTATGTTTATTTTTCAGGTACACACTGGGTGCTGTGAATGTCTGAAAAGAGCCCTTTTCAACAAAATTACAATGCTTGGCAGCCTGTGGAGGGTTAATAAACGCTCACCGGAATATTTTGTCCATGCAACTTGTAATGTAACACAAAGACCTGTGAATAATCAATTTTTCTTGAAAACCTACAGGATATTTATAAAGAAATCCACAGAAAATGGGAATTTTAAGATTTTAAGGGGTCTCTCTCTTTAGCCTGCCCAAATTGGGTTAAGACTTCAACTTTTGAATACCCTTACTACTTACAGAAATGTTTGCGTATAGATTGTGCGCTCGATAAATGAAGGCACTTTTCTTTGTGGCGTACCCATTGTGTGCAGTTGGCGTCCAAAAACAGCCCATTTTATCACAATTTTGACATTTAGTAGCCCGTGGAGGGTTAACAAATGCTCACCACAGTACTTTGTCCATGCAACTTCTATTGTCACACCAAGGCCTGGGAGTGACATTTTTTTCTGGAAAATCTACAAGACTCGTTTAGAGAAATCCACGGAAAACATGAGTTTTTTAGTTTTATGGGGGTATTGCTGTTTAACCAGCCTAAAACGGGTTAACGCTTAGTTTTCTGAACACCCTTATTACTTACAAAAATGATCTCCGGTGAATTCCACTTCCAATAAAGGAAGTTATGTTTATATCTCGTGTATCGTTTGGGTGCTGTGGGGGCCTGAAACCGGCCCATTTCATCAAAATATCGATGTTTGGCAGCCTGTGGAGGGTTACCATATGCATCGCCTGATATGTCGTGTGCATCAATGGTCGTGTCACGGGCAGGTCTACCAATAATGAATGTTTAAATAAAATCTACAAGACGTGTTTCGAGAAAGTGCCGATAAACCCCAATTTTGGCAGATTTTTGCCAATTCTGACGAAATTAGGATTTAATCGAAAATTCCACCTAGGTACATTTTTAAACTGTGTGTCCCGCTATGAGTGTGCAAAATTTTGTGAAAATCGGTTCGAAAATGGCTTCTGAATCGTACGGACAAAATGTGTGGAAAAAAAAAAAAAAAAAAAAAAAACTAGACTTTATGATTCTGGAGAATCATGGCTTTTTCCGATGAGACTCCATGATTTTTCATGACCCCCACAGTGTCTGATGAATTGTTTTTAACTGTCTCACTGAAGTTCCTTCATTGATGTTATGAGAAAGGTGAAGATAGTAGTCTCAAATGACACAGTTTGATAAAAAATGGTTTAGGTAAAAACCATCATTAACGGTAGAGTGGGTTAATGTCAATATCGTCGTCCAACAAGTCAATGACCGACAAAAGGAGTTATATTTGTTTGACACATACTCACTGAGTGCTGTGTCAATTAAAAATGGTCCATTTTATCTCAAATGTATCCAAAATATTGATGTCTGGCAGCTTGTAGAGGGTTAACAAGTGCCAACAGGAATATTTATTCATGCAACTTGTAATGTCACACGAAGAACTGTGAATGGCCATTATTTCTTCAAAAATCTACAAGATGTTTTCAGAGAAATCCAGGGAGAACAGGAATTTTAAGCTTTTGATGGGTATCATTGTTTTTTCAGCCCAAAACGGGTTAAGTGTTGTTTTTGGAATACTCTTATTACTTCCAAAAATAATTCTCAGTGAATTCTACTTCCACATATTTTGATCTCTCCTCCCAACTTCGGGTGCTGTGGGTACGCAAACACAGCCTATTTTATCATCATTTTTTTCAGAGAAATCCAGGGAGAACAGGAATGTTAAGCTTTTGATGGGTATCATTGTTTTTTTCAGCCCAAAACGGGTTAAGTGTTGTTTTTGGAATACTCTTATTACTTCCAAAAATAATTCTCAGTGAATTCTACTTCCACAATTTTGATCTCTCCTCCCAACTTCGGGTGCTGCGGGTACGCAAACACAGCCTATTTTATCATCATTTTGATGTTTGAGAACCTGCATAGGGTTAACAAATGCTTACAGGAATATTTTGTACATGCACCTTGTAATGTCACACTAAGATATGAGAATGGCCATTTTTCCTGAAAATCTACGGGATGTTTTTAAAGAAATCCTCAGATAACATGAATTTTTAACCTTTTGAGGGGTATCTCTCTTTAACCAGATCTGAAGGGTTAATGCTTGGTTTTGTGAATATCTTCATTACTTTCAAAAATGATCGACGGTGAATTCAACTTCCAATGAAGGAGGTTATGTTTATCTCATAGGTACACATTTGGTGTTATGGTTGCCCAAGAACAGCCCATTTTCTCCAAATGTCAATGCTTGGCAGCCTCTGGGGGGTTAACAAATGCTTACCAAAACATTTTGTTCATGCAACTTGTAATGTCACTCGAAGACCTGCGAATGATCAATTGCTCTTGAATTTTTTTTTTTTTGAGAAATCGAGAAATCCACATAAAACAGGAATTTTCAGCTTTTAAGGGGTATATCTCCTTAACCAGTCAAAAATGGGTTAAGACTTCGATCTTTGAATACATTTACTACTTACAAAAATGTTTCCCTGTCAGTTTTGCGTCCGGTAAAAGAAGTTACGTTCCTCTGTTGTATTCCCATTTGATGTTGTTGTTGTTCAAAAACAGACTATTTTTTATTCAAAATTTTGACATTTAGCAGCCCATGGAGGGTTAACAAATGCTTAGAGGAATAATTTATCCAATCAACTGGTACTGTGACACCATGACCTATCAATGGCCATTTTCCCTTGAAAACCCTACCAGATGTTTGTAAAGAAATCCAGGGAAAACACTAGACTTTATGATTCTGGAGAATCATGGATTTTCCTGATGAGATTCCATGATTTTTCATGACCTCACAGTGTCTGATGAATTGTTTTTAACTGTCTCACTGAAGTTCCTTCATTGATGTTATGAGAAAGGTGAAGATAGTAGTCTCAAATGACACAGTTTGATAAAAAATTGTTTAGGTAAAAACCATCATTAACGGTGGAGTGGGTTAATGTCAATATCGTCGTCCAACAAGTCAATGACCGACAAAAGGAGTTATGTTTGTTTGACACATACTCACTGAGTGTTTAAAAATGGTCCATTTTATCTCAAATGTATCCAAAATATTGATGTCTGGCAGCTTGTAGAGGGTTAACAAGTGCCAACATGAATATTTATTCATGCAACTTGTAATGTCACACCAAGAACTGTGCATGGCCATTTTTTCTTTAAAATCTACAAGATGTTTTCAGAGAAATCCAGGGAGAACAGGAATTTTAAGCTTTGGATGGGTATCATTGTTTTTCCAGCCCAAAACGGGTTAAGTGTTGTTTTTGGAATACTCTTATTACTTCCAAAAATAATTCTCAGTGAATTCTACTTCCACTTATTTTGATCTCTCCTCCCAACTTCGGGTGCTGTGGGTACGCAAACACAGCCTATTTTATCAACATTTTGATGTTTGAGAACCTGCATAGGGTTAACAAATGCTAACAGGAATATTTTGTACATGCACCTTGTAATGTCACACTGAGATATGAGAATGGCCATTTTTTTCCTGAAAATCTATGGGATGTTTTTAAAGAAATCCTCAGATAACATGAATTTTTAACCTTTTGTGGGGTATCTCTCTTTAACCAGCTCTAAAGGGTTAATGCTTGGTTTTGTGAATATCTTCATCGCTTACAAAAATGATCGATGGTGAATTCCACTTCCAATGAAGGAGGTTATGTTTATCTCGTAGGTACACATTTGGTGTTATTGTTGCCCAAGAACAGCCCATTTTCTCCAAATGTCAATGCTTGGCAGCCTCTGGGGGGGGGGGGGGGGGGGGGGGGTAACAAATGTTTACCGAAACATTTTGTTCATGCAACTTGTAATGTCACTCGAAGACCTGCGAATGGTCAATTGCTCTTGAATTTTTTTTTTTTGAGAAATCGAGAAATCCACATAAAACTGGAATTTTAAGCTTTTAATGGGTATATCTCCTTAACCAGTCAAAAATGGGTTAAGACCTCGATCTTTGAATACATTTACTACTTACAAAAATGTTTCCCTGTCAGTTTTGCGTCCAGTAAAAGAAGTTACGTTCCTCTGTTGTATTCCCATTTGATGTTGTTGTTGTTGTTCAAAAACACAGAGTATTGTTTTTCAAAATTTTGACATTTAGCAGCCCATGGAGGGTTAACAAATGCTTAGAGGAATACTTTATCCAATCAACTGGTAATGTGACACCATGACCTATCAATGGCCATTTTCTCTTGAAAGCCCTACGAGATGTTTGTAAAGAAATCCAGGGAAAACATAAATTTTTAAGCCTTTGATGGGTATCACTATTAACAACCACAAAATGGGTTAACGCTTGGTTTTTGAATACCCTTATTCCTTACAAAAATGGTCATCGGTGAATTCCACTTCCAACAAAGGAGATTATGTTTATTTCTCAGGTACACGTTGGGTGATGTGCGTGCCTGAAAACAGCCCATTTCAACAAAATTACGATGCTTAGCAGCCTCTAGAGGGTTAATAAACGCTCACCGGAATGTTTTGTCCATGCAACTTGTAATATCACACAAAGACCTGCGAGTAGTCAATTTTTCTTGAAAACCAACAGGATGTTTTTAGAGAAATCCACAGAAAATGGGAATTTTAAGATTTTAAGGGGTCTCTCTCTTTAGCCTGTCCAAAATGGGTTAAGACTTCGACTTTTGAATACCCTTACTACTTACAAAAATGTTTGCGTATAGGTTGTGCGCTCGATAAAAGAAGGCACGTTTCTTTGTGGCGTACCCATTGGGTGCTGCTGGCGTCCAAAAACAGCCCATTTTATCACAATTTTGACTTTTAGCAGCCCGTGGAGGGTTAACAAATGCTCACCGCAGTATTTTGTCCATGCAACTTCTATTGTCACACCAAGGCCTGGGAGTGACAAATTTTTCTTGAAAATCTACAAGACTTGTTTAGAGAAATCCACGAAAAACACAATTTTTTTAGCTTTATGGGGGTATTGCTGTTTAACCAGCCCAAAACGGGTTAACGCTTGGTTTATTGAACACCCTTATAACTGACAAAAATGATCCTCGGTGAATTCCACTCCCAATAAAGGAAGTTATGTTTATCTCTCATGTATGGTTTGGGTGCGGTGGGGGCCTGAAACCGGCCTATTTCATCAAAATTTCGATGTTTGGCAGCCTGTGGAGGGTTACCATATGCATCGCCTGATATGTCGTGTGTATCAAAGGGTGTGTCGCAGACAGGTCTAGCAATTACGAATGTATAAAAAAAATCTACAGGACGTGTTTCGAGAAAGTGTCAATAAACCCCGATTTTGGCAGTTTTTTGCCAATTCTGACGAAATAAGGGTTAAATCGAAAATTCCGCTTCGGTACATTTTTAGATTTTGTGCCCCTCTATGCGTGTGCCAAATTTCGTAAAAATCGGTTTGAAAATGGCTTCTGAATCGTACAGACAAAATGTGTGGAAAAAAAAAACAAAAAAAACAAAAAAAAACAGAAAAAAAAAACAAAAAAAAATAATAATCCGTAGAAAAACAATAGTCTTTTCCAGAGGGAAAAGCCTAACTAGACTTTATGATTCTGGAGAACCATGGCTTTTCCCGATGAGATTCCATGATTTGTCATGACCCCACAGTGTCTGATGAATTGTTTTTAACTGTCTCACTGAAGTTCCTTCATTGTTTTGAGAAAGGTGAGTATAGTAGTCTCAAATGACTCAGTTTGATACAAAAATTGTTTAGGTAAAAACCATCATTAACAGTGGAGTGGGTTAATGTCAATATCGTCGTCCAACAAGTTAATGACCGACAAAAGGAGTTATGTTTGTTTGACACATACCCATGTAGAGCTGTGGCTATTTGAAAATGGTCCATTTTATCTCAAATGGGTGGGTAATATAGGCCATTTCTGGACCACTTTGTACATGTACTGTACGGTACATGGTAGATGGTGCGTTTACCATCATAGGATTCAGTGTTAAATCGCATGCTTGTTCGCAAAAAATGTCGTTTTTTATGGTGTCCCAGAATCGGCTGTTATTTTGAGACACCTAGAACGCACTTTTAACATTCAAATACCCGTTGGCGAACGTGTCGAATGTAAAAAAGTGAAAATGTACGAAATTGTACATTTTATTTTACATAAAAATCTTTGTTTACATTCCCATCGTGGATTAGACCTTCAATCTATCGTTGGTGAACACGGAAAAAAACACTTTGCCGATTCTAGACCAGCATAAAAAAACGGTTTGCTGATTCTGGACCACTGTCCCAGAATCGGCAAACGGCTTTTGAGGTGGTGGTCACGTGACCTATCAAATTGAAGGTCGAGGAAATAAAAAAAGTGATTGATATATATAGGAGAGAAAAAAAAAATAAATAAATAGTTATTTAAAAAAATAAATATATCAAATCGAATAGATAATAAAAAAAATACGTAAATCATGAGCACTTCCCAGACTATTAGAGCAAGGTTTCTTTTAAAAATGCTGATGAGAGCCTACGCATTCTGTGTGAACGAACAACTAAGTCGCCTCTTGTTAGAATGATGCGTCGGATGTCGGGATCACCTAGACTTCGATCACAAGAATCATTCGTGTCTGATGATGGAAAGGGAAGATATGGTCGTCAAGTATTTCAAACCGGCGTTTGAACGTGTTCAAATCGACGAAGTGAATGCGTTTTGGAAGAGATTACTCTTCTGTAAGGATCGAGACAAGCCCACAGTTTCGGAAGAACTGAAATTGGCGCGTAGAAGTCTGACTTTAGAAGACAAGGGATGCATCATGAAATTATTGTTCAATGAAGCATACGTCTAAGTTTTTCTCGTTGATATAAAATAAGGGAGAATAGAAAATAAAAAATAAATACACACATAAATTTTTTTATCTAATATTAGAAAGAAAAAAAACACAAAAATGAGAACCAGAAATAAATTGTACCCGACATAAGATGACAACGAGGACGAGAAGCCGAATGGCGTTTTGCCGACGGCACCATTGCTAGAAGAAAAGGAAAGAGGAGAGAGGTATCGCATCGATCAAATCAGTAGAATCCAATCGTATCTAACTCAAGAGAGAGATTCTTGTCGTTCTCTCAAGAAGAAGTATTCACATTTCGTGAAATTCGTCAATGCGATCGACACGACACTCATCACGATTTCCATGGGTTTACATGTGGCCGGCATCGGATTGTTGTCAACCGCGGTCGGTATTCCGATCGTGTTAACCATAGAAGGAGTGGCTCTCGCCGCCAGATTGTTTAGCACGCTCGGAAACTTTTTGAGTAGGAAATTATATCTGAAGGTGAGGAAACATGACAAGATTCGCATCTTGGCCGACTCCAAGATAGACACGATATCCGAAATGATCTCGATGGCGTTGAAAGATGGTAGGATATCGAATGGAGAATACTTCGCTATATTGGGTGAGAAAACGAAATACAAAGCCATGAAAGAAGGCGTGAGAATCAAGACTCATCAGATCATCAAGGAAGAGATGAAGGATTCTCTCGTGGAAAAGGGGAGGAAAGAGGCCAGGGAGGAATTCAGTAAGATGATAGAACTCAAGAGCAGCGATTGAAAAAAAAAATATATATAATAAGAACAGAATTTAAAAAAAAAAATATCAAATTTATATATAAAATAAAAACGAAATTAATTTAAATAACTCTCAAAAAAAAATGTATTGCGTAAAGTGTAAGAGAGTTACCGAGATGAGTAATTCTCGAGAAGTACGAACTAAAAACGACAGACAGATGCTTCGTGGAATTTGCGACGTGTGTGGTTCTATCAAGGCTCGATTCATCAAAAAAAAAAGAACGCGAGCAAAGGTAAAGGCATCGTGAATAAAATGATTAGTAATCTACCTTTCCAAATGCATCTGCCTGGTCACAGTTTCACGGGACCAGGAACGAAATTGAACAAGAGACTCAACGCTGATCTAACTCCTAAATCTTGGAGCAAACCTGTGAATAGGGTGGATGCGGCCACATATGATCATGATCTGTGCTATGCCGGACATCCCGACACCAAGACTCGCAACAATGTCTGCGATAAAAACATGTTGGGGAAATTGAGAGGCATATCAAATCCGACCAGGAGAGAGAAGATAGAACGTTCGCTGGTCGGCAATTTGATCGGTGCGAAACGTCGATTCTGATGGGGCCTTCAAAAAAAAAAAAAGCCCATCTGAAAAGAAGAAGAAACGATTATTGACGAGCGAATTGGCCGAGGAGTTACACAAACCCTTCGTGCATAAATTTCGAAAGAGAAGGGTGTTCGTGAAGGATTTGGGTGATATTTGGTCTGCCGTCTTGGTCGACATGAGATCGTTTCCGAGGTGGAACGAGGGTGTCAAATATCTATTGACGGTCATCGACGTGTTTTCCAAATATGGTTGGATCAGAGCTTTGAAGAATAAATCGGGACCTTGCGTCGCAGAGGCTCTGAAGAGCGTGTTCGACTCGTCTTCTGGAAAACCGAATAAATTGTGGGTGGATAAGGGAAAGGAATTCTACAACAAGCACGTTCATCGATTAGTCGACCTCTACTCGATCGAAAACGAAGAGAAAGCCAGCGTGGTGGAACGTTGGAATTGAACGATAAAGGAAAAGATGCATAGATACTTCACGGCGAATTCGGCCAAGAAATACATATATGCTCTGAACGGTCTGGTTAAAGATTACAACAACACGTGACCCAGATTGATCAAGATGACTCATGCGGAAGCTAGCGATCCTCGAAATGAAAAACGGGTCTACGCGAATCTATATCCTGAGAGATCTAAGATCAGGAAGAAGTCTAGAACGCCGAAATTTGCTGTCGGCGATCGAGTGAGAATCTATGCTTATAAGAAGCACTTCGAACAGGGTTATACTCCTCGATGGACCTCGGAAATCTTCATGATAATCAAAATATTTCACACCGATCCGGTGACTTACAAAATCAAAGCTTTGGATGGAGAAGAGATCATCGGAAAGTTTTATGAACAACAATTACAGAAGACAAAGTTTTGATAAAGAAAAACAAATTTCTTTTATTTACCCTCTTTAACATTTTCTTGTTTACACACATATATATATAGGAGAGAAAAATAATAATAAAAAATAATTAAAACTATTTTTAGATAAAAAAAAGCAAGCTAATTAATAAACAAAAAAAACAAAAACCCTTTAAAAATGGCAAATATACTAGATATAGCAAAAAGCATAGTGAAAGATGAAAGTATTCAAGAATATGAGGTTCACGAATACAAACCGGTAATGGGAACGTGTTTGAACAATGCGGGAGAGATAAGAATCAACATCGAAACTCAAGATCTATTCGTCCATCCTAGTGAGAGTTACATAGTGGTGCAGGGACGTCTCACCAAGGAAGATGGGAGCGACTACGCCGACGACGACACGGTTACTCTAGCCAATAATGGAATCATGCATCTATTCAGTAATATAAAATACATGCTATCCGGACAAGAGATAGAATCTGTGTTTCATCCCGGTCAGGCCACCATGATGTTCGGACTCTTGACGTATCCTGATGATTTTTCGAAATCCAGAGGACTTAATCAGTTGTGGATGAAAGACACCATCGGCCCTGCTAGCCCCGGCGCCGCCGCAATATTCGACTACGTCTTCAAGAAGTCCAGACCTAAAGGAACGTTTTCGTTCAGGATACCTTTGAAACACAACTTCGGATTCGCGGATGATTACAACAACATGTATGGATTCAAACACAATCTGACATTGATTCGAAAAGGAAACGACGACGCAATAGTGAGACTCCCTGCGACCGATGCTGGTAAGTTAACTCTACAGAAGATATCGTGGTTCGTTCCGCACGTGGAGCCTTCGGTCGTGGAAAAAACGCGTCTCTACAAGATCATAGAATCCAAGAGTAAATTACCTGTGGGATTTTGAATGAGACAGTGTGACACGGCTAGCATTCCACCCTCCATGAATCACTTCTATTGGAGATTGACGGTGAAATCCGCTTCCGAGAGACCGCATTTCATCGTGGTTGCGTTTCAGACTGATAAGGATGGGTGTCAGGAAAAGAATGTGTCGCTGTTCGACCACTGCCATTTGAGAAACATTCTGAACGCCACGAGATATCCAGCAATCGATCACAATGCGTCGTTCGACAAGAATGATTTCTGCAGACTGTACGGTGATGCCGCTGATTTTAGAAAGAAGTATCACGGTCTAGATGAATTGATGAGCAACCCTAACATATCTCCCAGCAAATACAAGTCGATGTATCCCATGTTCATATTCGATGTCAGTAAACAGAGTGAACAACTCAAGAGTAGCGTCTTAGACATTCAGATCAAGATGCAATTTGATAGGAACGTGCCGAGAAAAACCGAAGCCTTCACCCTGGTCCAGTCGGACAGACAATTACAATTCGAATCAGATGGAAATAAGATGTCGATCATTCGATGAGAGACGTGTGTGAAAAAAAAAAATATATAAATAAAAATTAAAAAATTATTATAAAAATGAATGATAAAGAAAGAGAATACTTAAGAAGAAACAGACGTGTTTTGATCAAAAATATTTCGCAAGATTCGTTAGCAATAATTCTAGACACTTTAGTCGAAACAGAACCTTTGATATTGACTGATTATATGAGACGTGAAATCGAAAGTAAAATCTTGATGGAAGATAAGACCAGAAAACTTTTAGACACGTTGACGTATAGAGGACCGACTGCTTTTCGAGAATTTATAAAAGCTCTTCGAAATTCTAAAATAGATGTTGACGCGTGTTTCCAGATAGGTCATCCAATTTCATGAGATGAAACATTATGAGAAATAACGTATTAAAACAAAACCAAAAAAAAAAAATAAAGTATTGAGATCTAGAGAGATTGAACATCTTTCTAAATCTCATTACTTTTTTTTTTGTTTTTAATAATCACACATTATTTTGTTTTAATTAATTATTTCCATGCGTTCACTGTTTGTTCAAAGGATCTAGTTCGATCAGTAGACTCACCACGGAACTGGCGGCTTCGGGATTATTGGTTTTTGTAACGAAATTAATCCTGTCTCCAGCGTTCACTTTGAGAGGCATGCTGAACGTGCTAACATTCGCGTGTTGATTCTCAGTCTTTTTGACGCTGTATTTCTTATCGCTCTCTACTCCATTCACCACGAGATTGATGAACACTCTGTTATTCACATCCGAGGAAGCCAGAGCCATTCGAATGATTTCAACTCCCAACGGCATGGGATATCCCACCTGACCATGTTTCAATCCGCTACCTCCGTTTCCGAAAGACCACTTGGTTTTTCCCTCCTCCAACGTGCCGGCCTCCTCGGCCCACACGGTGATCAATTTTCTAGCATATTTGAGTCTTTCCACCACCGAAATCAGGGTGCAGGCGTCCGTCATGTTCACTTGATCCGGTAGATTCGTGGGCGCGTGTCCGCCCATGTCTAGTTTACCTTCCATGATGTCACCCTTTCTCCAGACCGAGTTATTGTCCACGTACTTCCTGCTGACCACGCTGGAATCGAATTCGGGATCGTGATTGAGTCTGAATAAATTCTCACCGTTCTTGTTGATACCATGTTTATTCTCACCTCCATGGTTCCGCCAGATTGTTTGTTCAGGTAGAGATCATCCACTTGTGATTCTACGTATTCTTGTGATCGTATCATGGCAGAATCTGCGTAGCCCTTGTTGACCGTGGTTAGGTCCACATCCGTATCATCGACCTTCGACAGATTCAATATCTTGTTGAATCCCGCATTCAGATCCAATTTCATTTCTTGTCCATCAGACTTTCTCTGTTCCAGATCTACGTAGTGTTTGGTCGCCACATCCTTGGGATTTGTGGGAGTGGCCACGTTCGTTATCTTGTTAGAATTGGCATTCAATTCCAAGTGCATCGTTTTCTGAATGTATCTATTTCTCAGATGTTCGCTGAATCACGCGTGAGAGTCGACCGCGTATTTCTTGGTCGCGGCATCGGTGGGATCTATAGGATTTGCGATGTTCACCAAACCTTTGGATTTCAGATCGAGATCATCAGTCATGGCTTTATCCATGTAATTATCTAGCATGATTCATTCGAAATCCGGGTTCCCCCTTGTAAAAATTTTTTTGGGTAAAAGTTGTTTTTTTTTCTTTTTATTAATAAAAAGTTTAAATTTAACGTCCTTTTTTTTTTCTCGTATTAATTCAATTTTTTTTTTTTTACGTTAAGGAACATAAAAAAAGATTTCTTCAAACTCATGAACAACTACGTGTACGGTAAATCGATGGAAAACATCAGGAAGAGAACCGACGTTCGACTCATCACATCTGAGAAAAGAGCTAAAAAATTAGTGGCGAAACCCAATTACAAACACCGAACCATATTCGAATCTAGTAGACGTTCACATGCAAAAGACGCACCTGAAGTTTGACAAACCGTATTATCTCGGACCGATCATCTTAGATATCAGCAAACAATTGATGTACGAGTTTCCCTATGATTACGTCAAACGAAAATTTGGTGATAAAGCCAAACTACTGTTCACCGACACAGACAGTTTTGTTTACGAGATAGAGACAAAAGATGTTTACCACGATATATCTCCGGACGTGGCCACATGGTTCGACACGAGCAATTATCCCATTGATCACCCGTCCAACATTCAATCGAATGACAACAAGAAGGTGTTAGGTAAATTTAAGGACGAGAGCGGCGGTAAACAAATCGTCGAATTCGTGGGTTTGAGACCCAAACTGTATGCTTATCATCTAGAAGATGAGGAGATCAAGAAGTGCAAAGGGGTTAAAGCATGCATGGTGAAGAAAAACATCTCTTTCCAAGAGTATACAGATTGTCTGTTAGGAAGTGGTCCGGTGTATAAGACTATGAAATCGATTCGAAGCGAAAATCATGACTTGTATACCGAAATAGTCAACAAGATTTCGCTGATGGCCGATGACAATAAGAGATTTGCGTTAGACGATAAAATAAACACTTTGGCACTCAGACCTTGGACTTTAGACGATAGGATTTCAGATATGATTGAGGATGATAGGATTCCAGATATGATTAAGGATGATAGGATTCCAGAAAATCAAGAGAAATTAGACGGATTGAAGATTATGGAAATCGATAGAGACACTGAGAGAGTTAGTTTAAAAAGAAAAAGAAAAAAAAAAAATAACGTCATTTTAGTGAATTATAATAAAATAAAATAAATTTAAAAAAAAAAATATACGCATTTATGAATAAGGAAATAGAGATATCCGTAGAAGGTCTTACCTAACGAACCCCTATCCAACATCGATCTGTCGAATGCGGCAAAGGATTTGAAAATCAAAGATTTTCTAGGCGTGTTTTCCAAAGATGCCTTCTCGAAGAGAAGACCTTGACAATCGGAATGCGGAATTTTAAATCTAGACGATTTATTGGGTGAAGGCACTCACTGGGTGGCGTGGTTCAAGAACGGGAATAAGAAGAATTATTATTTCAACAGCTACGGAATCTCACCACCGAAAGAAATAAAGAACTATTTCAACAAATCGATGGTTCGTTACAACATGGAACAAGTGCAATCACAGATCAAGTGTTTTGTGGTCACTTATGTCTCTACGTTCTCAAGAGATGGTCTGAAGGAGATCGGTTTCAAGACATTCTCAATGATTTACATTAGAGAGAGAGATTTTTTTTTTTATAGTATATAAAGGTAAAAAAATTATTTAAAAAAATTTAATCGAATAAAAACGAAAAAAATAAAATAAGTGAAATAATTCATTTTTTTTAATAAACTGCGTTTGAAATATATTTTTTAAAAACAAAAATCTCAAAACAACATGCCAGTCGATAAATTTGGTAGAAGTGCCGATGAAAGCCGACCCAAAAAGAAGAGGAAGATGCTTGAAGTTGATGATGGTTATGACGTTGTCAACTTGGACGAACGTTACGTTCGGAGATACAAACCTTGAGAGGAACCTTTGAACATGAACGATAAGAAGCTCTACAATCTTCCCGAACCGATAGATCTTGCAGATGCTGTGACTAAAAAATACGTTGACAGGGGGAACGTGGATT
The DNA here is from genome assembly GCA_031216915.1 of Pictodentalium vernedei. Taxonomy (NCBI): domain Eukaryota; kingdom Metazoa; phylum Mollusca; class Scaphopoda; order Dentaliida; family Dentaliidae; genus Pictodentalium; species Pictodentalium vernedei. The sequence goes on from CM062295.1 coordinate 401,068,777, forward strand.
TTGAACGAATAATGGTAGATAATTACGTGGATAAAGCCATTACAGACGATCTCGATCTTAAATCCAAACGTTTGGTGAACGTCGCAAATCCTATAGATCCCACCGATGCCGCGACCAAGAAATATGCAGACGACTCTCACGCGCGATTCAGTGAACATCTGAGAAATAGATACGTTCAGAAAACGATGCACTCGGAATTGAATGCCAATTCTAACAAGATAACGAATGTGGCCACTCCCACGAATCCCAAGGACATGGCGATCAAACACTACATAGATCTGGAACAGAGAAAGTCTGATGGACGAGAAATGAAACAGGATCTGAATGCGGGATTCAACAAGATATTGAATCTGTCGAAGGTTGACGACACGGATGCGGACTAAAACCGCGGTCAACAAGGGCTATGTAGATTCTGCCGTGATATGATCACAAGAATACGTAGAATCGCAAGTGGACGATCTCTACCTGAACAAACAATCTGGTGGAACCATGGAGGGTGGTATCAACATGAACGATGAGAATTTATTCAGACTCAATCACGATCCCGAATTCGATTCCAGTGCAGTCAGCAGGAAGTACGTGGACGACAACTCGGTCTGGAGAAAGGGCGACATCATGGAAGGTAAACTAGACATGGGCGGACACGCGCTCACGAATCTACCGGATCCCGTGAACATGACGGACGCTTGCACCCTGATTTCGGTGGTGGAAAGACTCAAATATGCTAGAAAATTGATCACCGTGCGGGCCGAGGAGGCCGGCACATTAGAGGAGGAAAAAACCGAGTGGTCTTTCGGAAACGGAGGGTGCGTATTGAAACATGGTCAGGTGGGATATCCCATGCTGTTGGGAGGTGAAATCATTTGAATGGCTCTGGCTTCCTCGGATTTGAATAACAGAGCGGTCGTCAATCTCGTGGTGAATGGAGTAGAGAGCGATAAGAAATACAGTGTCAAAAAGACTGAGAATCAACACGCGAATGTTACCACGTTCGGCATGCCTCTCAAAGTGAACGCTGGAGACAGGATTAATTTCGTTACGAAAACCAATAATCCCGAAGCCGCCAGTTCCGTGGTGAGTCTACTGATCGAACTAGATCCTTTGAACAAACAGTGAACGCATGGAAATAATTAATTAAAAAAAAATAATGCGTGATTATTAAAAACAAAAAAAAAAAAGTAATGAGATTTAGAAAGATGTTCAATCTCTCTAGATCTCATTACTTTATTTTTTTTTTTTTTTGGTTTTGTTTAAATACATTATTTCTCATAACGTTTCATCTCATGAAATTGGATCACCTATCTCAAAACACGCGTCATCATCTATTTTAGCATTTCGAAGAGCTTTTATAAATTCCCGAAAAGCAGTCAGTCCTCTATACGTCAACGTGTCTAAAAGTTTTCTGGTCTTATCTTCTATCAAGATTTTACTTTTGATTTCACGTCTCATATAATCAGTCAATATCAAAGGTTCTGTTTCGACTAAAGTGTCTAGAATTATTGCTAACGAATCTTGCGAAATATTTTTGATCAAAACACGTCTGTTTCTTCTTAAGTATTCTCTTTCTTTATCATTCATTTTTATAATAATTTTTAAATTTTTATGTATATATATTTTTTTTTTCACACACGTCTCTCATCGAATGATCGACATCTTATTTCCATCTGATTCGAATTGTAATTCTCTGTCCGACAGGACCAGGGCGAAGGCTTCGGTTTTTCTCGGCATGTTCTTATCGAATTGCATCTTGATCTGAATGTCTAAGACGCTACTTTTGAGTCGTTCACTCTGTTTACTGACGTCGAATACGAACATGGGATACATCGACTTGTATTCGCCGGGAGATATGTTAGGGTTGCTCATCAATTCATCTAGACCGTGATACTTCTTTCTAAAATCAGTGGCGTCGCCGTACAGTCTGCAGAAATCATTCTTGTCGAACGACGCATTGTAATCGATTGCTGGATATCTCAAATGGCAGTGATCAAACAGCGATGCATTCTTTTCCTGAGACCCATCCTTATCAGTCTGAAATGCAACCACGATGAAACGTGGTCTCTGGGAAGCAGATTTCACAATCAATCTCCAATCGAAGTGATTCATGGAGGGTGGAATGCTGGCCATGTCGCACTGTCTCATTCTAAATCCCACAGGTAATTTACTCTTGGATTCTATGATCTTGTAGAGACGCGTTTTTTTCCATGACCGAAGGCTCCACGTGCGGAACGAACCACGATATTTTCTGTAGAGTTAACTTACCTGCATCGGTCGCAGGGAGTCTCACTATTGCATCGTCGTTTCCTTTTCGAATCAACGTCAGATTGTGTTTGAATCCGTACATGATCTTGTTGTAATCGTCCGCGAATCTGAAGATGTGTTTCAAAGGTATCCTGAACAAAAACGTGCCTTTAGGTCTGGACGTCTTGACGACGTAGTCAAATATCGCGGCGACGCCGGGCTAGCAGGCCCGACGGTGTCTTTCATCCACAACTGATTAAGTCCTCTGGATTTCGAAAAATCATCAGGATATGTCAAGAGTCCGAACATCGTGGTGGCCTGACCGGGATGAAGCACAGATTCTATCTCTTGTCTGGATAGCATGTATTTTATATTACTGAATAGATGCATGATTCCATTATTGGCTAGAGTAACCGTGTCGTCGTCGGCGTAGTCGCTCCCATCTTCCTTGGTGAGAGGCCCCTGCACCACTATGTAACTCTCTCTAGGATGGACGAATAGATCTTGAGTTTCGATGTTGATTCTTATCTCTCCCGCATTGTTCAATCTCGTTCCGGTTGCCGCTTCATATTCGTGAACCTCATATTCTTGAATAATTTCATCTTTCACTATGCGTTGAGCTATATCTAGTATATTTGCCATTTTTAAAGGGTTTTTGTTTTTTTTGTTTAATAATTAGCTTGTTTTTTTTTTTATCTAAAAATAGTTTTAATTATTTTTATTATTATTTTTCTCTCCTATATATATATGTGTGTAAACAAGAAAATGTTAAAGAGAGTAAATAAAAGAAATTTGTTTTTCTTTATCAAAACTTTGTCTTCTGTAATTGTTGTTCGCAAAACTTTCCGATGATCTCTTCTCCATCCAAAGCTTCGATTTCGTAAGTCACCGGATCGGCGTGAAATATTTTGATTATCATGAAGATTTCCGAGGTCCATCGAGGAGTATAACCCTTTTCGAAGTGCTACTTATAAGCGTAGATTCTCACTCGATCGCCGACCGCAAATTTCGGCGTTCTAGACTTCTTCCTGATCTTAGATCTCTCAGGATATAGATTCGCGTAGACCCGTTTTTCATTTCGAGGATCGCTAGCTTCCGCGGGAGTCATCTTGATCGATTTGTGTCGCGTGTTGTTGTAATTTTTAACCAGACCATTCAGAGCGTATATGTATTTCTTGGTCGAATTCGCCGTGAAGTATCTATGCATCTTTTCCTTCATCGTTCGATTCCAACGTTCCACCATGCTGGCTTTCTCTTCGTTTTCGATCGAGTAGAGGTCGACTAATCGATGAACGTGCTTGTTGTAGAATTCCTTTCCCTTATCCACCCACAATTTATTCGGTTTTCCAGAAGACGAGTCGAACACGCTCTTCAGAGCCTCGGCGACGCAAGGTCCCGATTTATTCTTCAAAGCTCTGACCCAACCGTATTTGGAAAACACGTCGATGACCGTCAATAGATATTTGACACCCTCGTTCCACCTCGAAAACGATCTCATGTCGACAAAGTCGGCAGACCAAATATCATCCAAACCCTTCACGAACACCCTTCTCTTTCGAATTTATGCATGATGGGTTTGTGTAACTCCTCGGCCAATTCGCTCGTCAATATTCGTTTCTTCTTCTTTTCAGATGCGCTTTTTTTTTTTGAACGCCCCATCCGAATCAACGTTTCGCACCGATCAAATTGCCGACCAGCGAACGTTCTATCTTCTCTCTCCTGGTCGAATTTGATATGCCTCTCAATTTCCCCAACATGTTCTTATCGCAGTCATCGTTGCAAGTCTTGGTGTCGGGATGTCCGGCGTAGCACAGATCGTGATCATATGTGGCCGCGTCCACCCTATTCACAGGTTTGCTCCAAGATTTAGGAGTTAGATCGGCGTTGAGTCTCTTGTTCAATTTCGTTCCAGGTCCCGTGAAACTTTGACCAGGCAGATGCATTTCGAAAGGTAGATTATTGATCATTTTATTCACGATGCCTTTACCTTTTTCGCGTTCTTTTTTTTTGATGAATCGAGGCTTGATAGAACCACACACGTCGCAAATTCCGCGAAGCATCTGTCTGTCGTTTTTAGTTCGTACTTCTCGAGAATTACTCGTCTCGGTAACTCTCTTACACTTTACGCAATACATTTTTTTTGAGAGTTATTTAAATTAATTTTGTTTTTATTTTATATATAAATTTAATATTTTTTTTTAAAAATTCTGTTCTTATTATATATATTTTTTTTCAATCGCTGCACTTGAGTTCTATCATCTTACTGAATTCCTCCCTGGTCTCCTTCCTCCCCTTTTCCACGAGAGAATCCTTCGTCTCTTCCTTGATGATCTGACGAGTCTTGATTCTCACGGCTTCTTTCATGGCTTTGTATTTCATTTTCTCACCCAATATCGCGAAGTATTCTCCGTCCGATATCCTACCGTCTTTCAACGCCATCGAGATCATTTCGGATATCGTGTCGATCTTGTAGTCGGCCAAGACGTGAATCTTGTCATGTTTCCTCTCCTTCAGATATAATTTCCTACTCAAAAAGTTTCCAAGCATGCTAAACAATCCGGCGGCGAGAGCCACTCCTTCTATGGTTAGCACGATCGGAGTACCGACCCTTGTCGACAACAATCTGATGCTGGCCGCGTGTAAACCCATGGAAATCGTGATGAGTGTTGTGTCGATCGCGTTGACGAATTTCACGAAACATGAATACTTCTTCTTGAGAGAACGACGAGAATCTCTCTCTTGAGTTAGATACGATTGGATTCTACTGATTTGATCGATGCGATACCTCTCTCCTCTCTCTTTTTCTTCTAGCGACGGTGCCGTCGGCAAAACGCCGTTCGGTTTCTCGTCCTCGTAGTCATCTAACGTCGGATACAATTTATTTCTGGTTCTCATTTTTGTGTTTTTTTTCTTTCTAATATTAGATAAAAAAATGTATGTGTGTATTTATTTTTTATTTTCTATTCTCCCTTATTTTATATCAATGAGAAAAACTTAGACGTATGCTTCATTGAACAATAATTTCATGATGCTTCCCTTGTCTTCTAAAGTCAGACTTCTACGCGCCAATTTCAGTTCTTCCGAAACTGTGGGCTTGTCTCGATCCTTACAGAAGAGTAATCTCTTCCAAAACGCGATCACTTCGTCGATTTGAACGCGTTCGAACGCCGGTTCGAAATACTTGACGACCATATCTTCCCTTTCCATCGTCAGACACGGATAATTCTCGTGATCGAAGTCTAGGTGATCCCGACTTCCGACGCATCGTTCTAACAAGAGGCGACTTAGTTGTTCTTTCACGCAGAATGCGTAGGCTCTTATCAGCATTTTTAAAAGAAACCTTGCTCTAATAGTCTGGGAAGTGCTCATGATTTACGTATTTTTTTATTATCTATTTGATTTGATATATTTATTTTTTTAAATAACTATTTATTTATATTTTTTTTTCTCTCCTATATATATCAATCACTTTTTTTATTTCCTCGACCTTCAATTTGATAGGTCACGTGACCACCACCTCAAAAGCCGTTTGCCGATTCTGGGACACTGGTCCAGAATCGACAAACCGTTTTTCTATGCTGGTCTAGAATTGGCAAAGCGTTTTTTTCCGCGTTCACCAACGATAGATTGAAGGTCTAATGCACGATGGGAACGTAAACAAAGATTTTTATGCAAAATAAAATGTACAATTTCGTACATTTTCACTTTTTTTTACATTCGACACGTTTGCCAACGGGTATTTGAACGTTAAAAGTGCGTTCTAGGAGTCTCAAAATAACAGCCTATTCTGGGACATAAAAAAACGACATTTTTTGCGAACAAGCAAGCGATTTAACACTGAATCCTACGATGGTAAATGCACCATCTACCATGTACCGTACAGTACATGTACAAAGTGGTCCAGAAACAACCTATATTACCTACTCAAATGCATCCAAAATGTTGATGTCTGGCAGCTTTTAGAGGGTTAACAAGTGCTAGCAGGAATATTCATTCATGCAATTTGTAATGTCACACCAAGAACTGCGAATGGCCATTTTTTCTTTAAAATCTACAAGATGTTTTCAGAGAAATCCAGGGAGAACATGAATTTTAAGCTTTTGATGGGTATCATTGTTTATCCAGCCCAAAACGAGTTAAGTGTTGTTTTTTGAATACTCTTATAACTTCCAAAAATAATTCTCAGTGAATTCTACTTCCACTTATTTTGATCTCTTGTCTCAAATTCGGGTGCTGTGGGTATGCAAACACAGCCCATTTTATCAACATTTTGATGTTTGAGAACCTGCATAGGGTTAACAGATGCTTCCAGGAATATTTTGTACATGCAATCTGTAATGTCACACTAAGATCTGTGAATGGCCATTTTTTCTTGAAAATCTACGAGATGTTTTTAGACAAATCCTCGGATAACATGAATTTTTAACCTTTTCAGGGATATCTTTCTGTAATCAGCCCTAAACGGGTTAATGCTTGGTTTTGTGAATACCTTCATTACATACAAAAATGATTATTGGTGAATTCCACTTCCAATGAAGGGGGTTATGTTTATCTCTCAGGTACACATTTGGTGTTATGGTTGCCCAAAGAACAGCCCATTTTCTCCAAATGTTTATGCTTGACAGCCTCTGGAGGGTTAACAAATGCTTACCGAAATATTTTGTCCATGCAACTTGAACTGTCACTCCAAGGCCTGCAGAAGGTCAATTTTTCTTAAAATTTTGTTTTGAGAAATCCACAGAAAACTGGAATTTTAAGCTTTTAATGGTTATATCTCTTTAACTCGTCAAAAATGGGTTAAGACCTCGATTTTTGAATACACTTACTACTTACAAAAATGTTTCCCTGTCAGTTTTGCGCCCGGTAAAAGAAGTTATGCATCTCTGTTGCATTCCCATTTGATGATGTTGGTGTCCAAAAACAGACTATTTTTTTCAAAATTTTCACATTTAGCCACCCATGGAGGGTTAATAAATGCTTCCCGGAATAATTTATTCTATCAACCGGTAATGTGACACCAAGACCTATCAGTGGCCATTTTCTCTTGAAAACTCTACTAGATGTTTGTAAAGAAATCCACGGAAAACATAAATGTTTAAGCTTTCGATGAGTATCACTATTGACAACCACAAAAGGGGTTAACGCTTGGTTTTTTGAATACTCTTATTACTTACAAAAATGGCCCTCGATGAATTCCACTTCCAACAAACAAGATTATGTTTATTTCTCAGGTACACATTGGGTGCTGTGCGTGTCCGAAAACAGCCCATTTCAACAAAATTACTATGCTTGGCAGCCTCTAGAGAGTTAATAAACGCTCACCGGAATATTTTGTCCATGCAACTTGTAATATCACACAAAGACCTGCGAGTAGACAATTTTTCTTGAAAACCTACAGGATGTTTTTAGAAAAATCCACAGAAAATGGGAATTATAAGATTTTAAGGGGTCTTTCTCTTTAGCCTGTCCAAAATGGGTTAAGACTTCGACTTTTGAATACCCTTACTACTTACAAAAATGTTTGCGTATAGATCGTGCGCTCGATAAAGGAAGGCACTTTTCTTTGTGGCGTACCATTGGGTGCTGTTGGCGTCCAAAAACAGCCCTTTTTATCACAATTTTGACATTTAGCACGCCGTGGAGGGTAAACAAGTGTTCACCGCAGTATTTTGTCCATGTAACTTTTATTGTCACACCAAGGCCTGGGAGTGACAAATCTTTCTTGAAAATCTACAAGACTCGTTTAGAGAAATCCACGAAAAACATGAATGTTTGAGCTTTATGCCGGTATTGCTGTTTAACCAGCCCAAAACGGGTTAACGCTTGGTTTTTTGAACACCATTATTACTTACAAAAATGATCCTCGGTGAATTCCACTTCCAATAAAGGAAGTCATGTTTACATCTCGGGCATCGTTTAGGTGCTGTGGGGGTCTGAAACCGGCCCATTTGATCAAAATGTCGATGTTAGGCAGCCTGTGGAGGGTTACCATATGCATCGCCTAATATGTCGTGTGTAGCAAAGGTCGTGTCATGGGAAGGTCTAGCAATGATGAAAATCTATAAGACGTGTTTCAAGAAAGTGCCGATAAACCCCAATTTTGGCAGTTTTTTGCCAATTCTGGCGAAATAATGGTTAAATCGAAAATTCCGCTTCGGTACATTTTTAGACTTTTTGCCCCTCTATGCGTGTGCCAAATTGTGTGAAAATCGGTTCGAAAATGGCTTCTGAATCGTACGGACAAAAATGTCTGGAAAAAAAAAAATAGACTTTATGATTCTGGAGAATCATGGCTTTTCCCGATGAGATTCCATGATTTGTCATGACCCCACAGTGTATGATGAATTGCTTTTGACTGTCTCACTGAAGTTCCTTCATTGATGTCATGAAAAAGGTGAGTATAGAAGTCTCAAATGACTGAGTTTGCTAAAAAAATTGTTTAGGTAAAAACCATCATTAACGATGGAGAGGGGTAATATCAATATCGTCGTCCAACAAGTTAATGATCGATAAAAGGAGTTATGTTTGTTTGACACCTACCCACTGAGTGCGGTACCTATTTGAAAATGGTCCGTTTTATCTCAAATGTATCCAAAATATTGATGTTTGGCTGCTTGTTAAGGGTTAACAAGTGCTAACAGGAATATTTATTCATGCAACTTGTAATTCCACACCAAAAACTGTGAATGGCCATTTTTACTTAAAAATCTACAAGATGTTTTCAGAGAAATCCAGGGAGAACATGAATTTTAAGCTGTTGAGGGGTATAATTGTTCATCCAGCCCAAAACGGGTTAAGGGTTGTTTTTTTGATACGCTTATTAATTATAAAAATAATTATCAGTGAATTCTAATTCCACTTATGTTGATTTCTCCTCTTAACTTTGGGTGCTGCAGGTATGCAAACACAGACCACTTTTTCAACATTTTGATGTTTGAGAACCAGCATAGTGTTAACATTAACAGATGCTTACTGGAATATTTTGTACATGCAACTTGTAATTCACACTAAGATCTGAGAATGGCCAATTTTTCTTGAAAATCTACGTGATGTTTTTAGAGAAATCCTCGGATAACATGAATTTTTAACCTTTTGAGGGGTATCGCCCTGTAACCAGCTCTAAACGGGTTAATGCTTGTTTTTATGAATACCTTCATTACTTACAAAAATTATCCTCGGTGAATCCCACTTCCAATGAAGGTGGTTATGTTCATCTCGCAGGTACACATTGGTTGTAATGGGTGGCCAAGTACAGCCCATTTTCTCAACATTTGCTGTCTCTGGAGGGTTAACAAACGCTTACCGGAATCTTTTGTTCATGCAACTTGAAATGTCACTCTAAGACCTGCAAATGGTCAATTTCTCTTGAATAATTACCAGATTTTTTTGAGAAATCTACAGAAAATGGGAATTTTAAGCTTTTGAGGGGTACATCTCCTTAACCGGGCGAAAATGGGTTAAGAACTCAATTTTTGAATACCCTTACTACTTACTAAAAATTTTCCCTATCAGTTTTGCGTCCGGTAAAAGAAGTTATGTTTCTCTGCAGCATTCCCATTTGATGTTGTTGGTGTCCAAAAACAGACAATTTTTTCAAAATTTTGACATTTAGCAGCCCATGGAGGGTTAACAAATCCTTATCTGAATATTTTATCCATGCAACTGGTAATGTGACTCTAAGACCTATCAACGACCATTTTCTCTTGAAACCCTACGAGCGGTTTCTAAAGAAATTCAGGGAAAACATGATTTTTTAAGCTTTCGATGGGTATTGCTATTAACCATCCCAAAAGGGGTTAATGCTTGTTTTTTTGAATACCCTTATTACTAACAAATTTGGTCCTCGGTGAATTCCATTTCCAACAAAGGAGATTATGTTTATCGCCCGGGTATGCATTCGGTGTTGTGCGCGTCTGAAAACAGCCTATTTCAACAAAATTACGATGCTTAGCAGCCTGTAGAGGGTAAATAAATGCTCACCGGAATATTTTGTCCATGCAACTTGTAATGTCACACAAGGACCTGCGAATAGTCCATTTTTCTTGAAAACCTACAAGTTGCTTTTAGAGAAATCCACAGAAAATGGGAATTTTAAGCTTTTAAGGTCTCACAGAACTAAATATTTTCCCATAGGCGACCATTATAACGTTCAGGTGGAAAAAAATATGATCGCATCACTTTAATTTTGGCATTCAAATATCTCTGTCAAGTATAGCCCTTCAGACAACTTTTTCTGATCTGAAAACAGGGGGTCATGCAACAAATAAGAGAGAAAAACTGACACAAAGGGAAGTACCGGTCACGTGCACATATTTTTCAGGGAATTCCCTACAAAAACACACAAAAAGTAAATTGTATTTTTTAGGTCCAAAAGTCATCAAATCACCCTCTTTTTTATCAGGAATATTCAACAATAATGCAAGATGTCAATAGAATGTTTCAAACTTTTATTGAAACAACGGATTTTCCCAAGGCTGTTTATTTTTAGAGATTGTGTCATTTCCGAGTGCAACATTTTAAGGCGGTTCACTCTAATTTCAATATTTAGTTCCGCGATACCTATAATCATCCCCACCCCCACCAAAGAGACATTTTACCACTTCCATGAGATAAAAGAGTCATTTCTGCATTAGAATCCAACTTTTGGCTTTGGCTGAGTCAAAAACATGGAAAATTTGCTCTTTTAAGGAAAAGTGTCCAAACTTTGGTCAAGTGGGCTTGAAAACTGGTATTGCCTCCAAAATATTTTTCTATCCTGTTACTTTATAAATTAACTGAGAAGGATGAGAATTTACAGCTTTCTTTAAAAAACTACCCTGATCCCAAAATAAAACTAACATCTGCATCAGCACAAAATATTTTTAGAAAAAATCTGTCTCATTTAACCATACTGCAAAAAAAAACAGTGTCCCAACCCCCATAGAACAATATGGATGTCAATTTTGTTTCCAAAACTGGGGATGCAGCTATATATTTCACCAATATGAGAGGACTCTACCAGTTTATCCTAACAACTGATGTCAAATTTTATTCCACCATCTGATGTAGTAAAATTTTACCCTGAATAGGACCCCCCGGTATGCCCCTTTTCATCAAAATATGTGATATAATTCATAATTTAATTGATATTGACCCAAAACAAACCTACTGTGATATGAACTTTCCCATCTGTAATAGTTTTTAAATCACAGTCTGGCTTCTGAAGACATTTCACATTGTATTGATGAGTATTTTGCAATTTTTGTAAAGGAAAAGCCTCAGTTTTCTCAGTAAAGGCACATAGAGTCATTGGTATGGCACTGACAAAACATAAAACAGTGTTTTTTTCCAAAAGAATGACCAGTACCTGCTACTGTGATATCTCATAACACTGGTAAGATGCGTAAAACCATCAAATATTGATTCTATAGTGCTATGCTTATGCTGCAAGTTCCCATAAGTGCACTTTCATAACCTTTGTTTTAATCCCCACAGACACCCATTCTGGCAAAAAGATTGAAATTGTTGAAAACATGTTTCCAAAGAGGATGAATCAGACATTTGCTTCAAGAATATAGTGGTATTTGATGTTTAATATACTTGTGTGTGTGTGGGGGGGGGGGGGGGGGGTGAAAGTTAGTCAGCTGCCAATTATTGAAAATGTAGATCCAGGCAAGTGAAAAGCAAAGAAACACCATGTCTGATGAAGAGACAGACACACAGACAGACAGACAGACAGATAGGCTTGCAGTCACACATGTAGGAGGTCTACATGAGAGTACTGAATGGCATACAATGAAAAATATAGTGGAAGAACCAGGGCAAGGTTGTTAAATTGAAAAATAACCCAGTGGACCATGAGTGCTGAAGCCTCAAAGTAAATCATAAGAAACTGAAAGTGTATGATACTAACAGTAAACTTCAGTCTCTAAAAACATGCTGTTCAGTCTTTCCAAATGTTTATCATCAGCAGAAGGGTTAAATATGTGTGGGAGAGAGGACTTGGTTCAGGGAAAGAGCAATATTTCACAACTGTCACTGTAAATTTATGCTGTATCAGGGGAACCATGGCAGCACTAGTACTAGACAACTATATTGGTAGCTATGCACAAATGCCATTCACTCACATTTGTAATTTTATTATGTTATTTTCCACTGTAGCCCCACCCCTTCCTCAAATTTGTGTTCCAGGATACTCTTTCAATGAAGGAATTGTTTTCCAACATTTTGAAGAGCATAATATAGAAGAGAAAAACTTCTAAATAATAGTGAATAGAAGGGCAGTGTAGGTTTTCTGTCTGTGTTTGAATGGTGATTTGGGAGGGGGTTGGAAATTTGGAATCCTCCCTGCCCCTAAAAATATGAGGAGAAACCATGGTTTAAATAAATATGTTAATAGGGTAAGATAGGCTGTTAGTTAGCAGCTGCCAGAGGTTATAGTGTGCTCCTGGGGAATACACTTGCTCAAGATGTGAATTTTCTTGCTCGAACAGCCTCAGTTTTGGAAATATATAGCTTTAATTGCTGACTGTGACAAAAATGTAACTTCTCAAAACAATAAAATGGTTTGGTAAGGTGTATGGTCCCCAAATAAATATTTAAATGTGAAATAATCCCCCAAAATAATAACTGAATCTGGTCTGGAAGCCAAAAAACATATTTCCTATAGGTCTCACAGAACTAAATATTTTCCCATAGGCGACCATTATAACGTTCAGGTGGAAAAAAATATGATCGCATCACTTTAATTTTGGCATTCAAATATCTCTGTCAAGTATAGCCCTTCAGACAACTTTTTCTGATCTGAAAACAGGGGGTCATGCAACAAATAAGAGAGAAAAACTGACACAAAGGGAAGTACCGGTCACGTGCACATATTTTTCAGGGAATTCCCTACAAAAACACACAAAAAGTAAATTGTATTTTTTAGGTCCAAAAGTCATCAAATCACCCTCTTTTTTATCAGGAATATTCAACAATAATGCAAGATGTCAATAGAATGTTTCAAACTTTTATTGAAACAACGGATTTTCCCAAGGCTGTTTATTTTTAGAGATTGTGTCATTTCCGAGTGCAACATTTTAAGGCGGTTCACTCTAATTTCAATATTTAGTTCCGCGATACCTTAAGGGGTATCTCTCTTTAACCAGCCCAAAATGGGTTAAGACTTCGACTTTTGAATACCCTTACCACTATCAAAGATGTTTCCCCATCAATTTTGCGTCCGCTAAATGAAGGAACCTTTCTCGGTGGTACACCAAGTGGGTGCTGTTGGCGTCCAAAAACAGCCCATTTTATCACAATTTTGACATTTAGCAGCCCGTGGAGGGTTAACAAATGCTCACCGCAGTATTTTGTCCATGCAAATTCTATTGTCACACCAAGGCCTGGGAGTGACAAATTTTTCTTGAAAATCTACAGGACTCGTTTAGAGAAATCCACGGAAAAAACGAATGTTTGAGCTTTATGGGGGTATTGCTGTTTAACCAGCCCAAAACAGGTTAACGCTTGGTTTTTTGAACACCCTTATTGCTGTCAAAAATGATCCTCGGTGAATTCCACTCCCAATAAAGGAAGTTATTTTTGTCTCTCGTGTATTGTTTGGGTGCAGTGTTGGCCTGAAACTGGCATATTTCATCAAAATTTCGATGTTTGGCAGTACATTTTTAGATTTTGTGCTCCTCTATGCGTGTGCAAAATTTCGTGAAAATCGGTTCGAAAATGGCTTCTGAATGGTACGGACAAAACGTGTGGAAAAAAAAACAAAAAAAAACAAAAAAAAAACAAAAAAAAATAAATAAATAAAATAATAATCCGTAGAAAAACAATAGTCTTTTCCAGAGGGAAAAGCCTAATAATCCGTAGAAAAACAATAGTCTTTTCCAGAGGGAAAAGCCTAAAAAAATAACTAGACTTTATGATTCAGGAGAATCATGGCTTTTCCCGATGAGATTCCATGGTTTTTCATGACCCCACAGTGTCTGATGAATTGTTTTTAACTGTCTCATTGAAGTCTCTTCATTGATGTTATGAGAAAGGTGAAGATAGTAATCTCAAATGACAGAGTTTGATGAAATATTGTTTAGGTAAAAACCATCATTAATGGTGGAGTGGTTTAATGTCAATATCGTCGTCCAACAAGTCAATGACCGACAAAAGGAGTTATGTTTGTTTGACACATACCCACTGAGTGCTGTGTCAATTTAAAAATGGTTTATTTTATCTCAAATGTATCCCAAATATTGATGTCTGGCAGCTTGTAGAGGGTTAACAAGTGCTAACAGGAATATTTATTCATGCAACTTGTAATGTCACACCAAAAACTGCGAATGGCCATTTTTCTTTAAAATCTGCAAGATGTTTTCAGAGAAATTCAGGGAGAACATGAATTTTAAGTTTTTGATGGGTATCATTGTTTATCCAGCCCAAAATGGGTTAAGTGTTGTTTTGTGAATACTCTTATTACTTCCAAAAATAATTCTCAGTGAATTCTACTTCCACTTATTTTGATCTCTCCTCCCAACGTTGGGCGTTGTGGGTACGCAAACACAACCCATTTTATCAACATTTTGATGTTTGAGAACCTGCATAGGGTTAACAAATTCTTACAGGAATATTTTGTACATGCAACTTGTAATGTCACACTAAGATCTGAGAATGGCCATTTTTTCTTGAAAATCTACGGATGTTTTTAAAGAAATCCTCAGATAACACAAATGTTTAACCTTTTGAGGGGTATCTCTCTGTAACCAGCTCTAAAGGGTTAATGCTTGATTTTGTGAATACCTTCATTACTTACAAAAATGATCGACGGTGAATTCCACTTCCAATGAAGGAGATTATGTTTATCTCGTAGGTACACATTTGGTGTTATGGTTGCCCAAGAACAGCCCATTTTCTCCAAATGTCTTTGCTTGGCAGCCTCTGGAGTGTTAACAAATGTTTACCGAAACATTTTGTTCATGCTTGTAATGTCACTCGAAGACCTGCGAATGGTCAATTGTTCTTGAATTTTTTTTTTTGAGAAACCCACAGAAAACTGGAATTTTAAGCTTTTAAGAGGTATATCTCCTTAACCAGTCAAAAATGGGTTAAGACCTCGATTTTTTAATACATTTACTACTTACAAAAATGTTTCCCTGTCAGTTTTGCGTCTGGTAAAAGAAGTTACGTTTCTCTGTTGCATTCCCTTTTGATGTTGTTGTTGTTGTTCAAAAACAGACTATTTTTTTCAAAATTTTCACATTTAGCAGCCCATGGAGGGTTAACAAATGCTTACCGGAATAATTTATCCAATCAACTGGTAATGTGACACCATGACCTATCAATGGCCATTTTCTCTTGAAAACGCTACCAGATGTTTGTAAAGAAATCCAGGGAAAACATAAATTTGTAAGCCTTTGATGGGTATCACTATTAACAACCACAAAATGGGTTAACGCTTGGTTTTTAGAATACCCTTATTACTTACAAAAATGGTTCTCGGTGAATTCCACTTCCAACAAAGGAGATTATGTGTATTTCTCAGGTACACGTTGGGTGCTGTGCGTGTCTGAAAACAGCCCATTTCAACATAATTACGAAGCTTGGCAGTCTGTAGAGGGTTAATAAACTCTCACCGGAATATTTTGTCCATGCAACTTATAATGTCACACAAAGACCTGCGAGTAGTCAATTTTTCTTGAGAACCTATAGGATGTATTTAGAGAAATTCACAGAAAATGGGAATTTTAAGATTTTAAGGGGTCTCTCTCTTTAGCCTGGTTAAGACTTCGACTTTTGAATACCCTTACTACTTACAAAAATGTTTCCATATAGATTGTGCGCTCGATAAAAGAAGGCACTTTTCTTTGTGGCGTACCCATTGAGTGCTGTTGGCGTCCAAAATAGTCCATTTTATCACAATTTTGACTTTTAGCAGCACGTGGAGGGTTAACAAATGCTCACCGCAGTATTTTGTCCGCGCAACGTCTATTGTCACACCAAGGCTTGGGAGTGACAAATTTTTCTTGAAAATCTACAAGACTCGTTTAGAGAAATCCACGGAAAACGCGAATTTTTTAGCTTTATGGGGTATTGCTGTTTAACCAGCTCAAAATGGGTTAACGCTTGGTTTTCTGAACACACTTATTGCTGACAAAAATGATCCTCGGTGAATTCCACTCCCAATAAAGGAAGTTATGTTTATCTCTTGTGTATTGTTTGGATGGTGTGGGGGCTTGAAACCGGCCTATTTCATCAAAATGTTGATGTTTGGCAGCCTGTGGGGGGTTACCATATGCATCGCCTGTTATGTCGTGTTTGTCAAAGGGTGTGTCACAGACAGGTCTAGCAATGACAAATGTATAAAAAAAATCTACAAGATGTGTTTCGAGAAAGTGCCGATAAACCCCAATTCTGGCAGTTTTTTGCCAATTCTGACGAAATAAGGGTTAAATCGAAAATTCCGCTTCGGTACATTTTTAGATTTTGTGCCCCTCTATGCGTTTGCAAAATTTCCTGAAAACCGGTTCGAAAATGGCTTCTGAATCGTACGGACAAAATGTGTGGAAAAAAAAAAGAAAGCCCCCAAAAAGCCCCTTCCACCCCACCCCCCCCCCCCCCCCCCCCCAAAAAAAAAAAATAATAATAATAATCCGCAGAAAAACAATAATCTTTTCCAGAGGGAACAGCCTAATAATCCATAGAAAAACAATAGTCTTTTCCAGAGGGAAAAGCCTAAATATTCCTGGAAGCATTTGTTAACCCTATGCAGGTTCTCAAACATCAAAATGTTGATAAAATGGGCTGTGTTTGCATACCCACAGCACCCGAATTTGAGAGGAGAGATCAAAATAAGTGGAAGTAGAATTCACTGAGAATTATTTTTGGAAGTAATAAGAGTATTCAAAAAAACAACACTTAACCCGTTTTGGGCTGGATAAACAATGATACCCATCAAAAGCTTAAAATTCATGTTCTCCCTAGATTTCTCCGAAAACATCTTAAAGATTTTAAAAAAATGGCCATTCGCAGTTCTTGGTGTGACATTACAAGTTGCATGAATGAATATTCCTGTTAGCACTTGTTAACCCTCTACAAGCTGCCAGACATCAATATTTTGGATACATTTGAGATAAAATGGACCATTTTCAAACAGCCACAGCACCATGTGGATATGTGTCAAACAAACATAACTCCTTTTGTCGGTCATTAACTTGTTGGACGACGATATTGACATTAACCCACTCCACCGTTAATGGTGGTTTTTACCTAAACAATTTGTTTTATCAAACTGAGTCATTTGAGACTACAATACTCACATTTCTCATAACATCAATGAAAGAACTTCAATGAGACAGTTAAAAACATTCATGTGACACTGTGGGGTCATGAAAAATCTTGTAATCTCATTGTGAAAAGCCATGATTCTCCAGAATCATAAAGTATAGTTATTAATGGTGGTACTGCTACAGTTTCATAATACTGAACGTCATACAGCAAAGAAACGCGGAATTGTTTTATTACATAAATATCGCCCCAAACCACCGTGGTATACTTGTAAAAAGAACAACCGTGGTATTTGGTCTAAAGCAATGACATAACTGCAAAATGAAAGCGGTTTCTTCTTTATCACAAATGTATTCGTCATATCTTGTACATGGTTGGCAATGCGGCCGCCACTAGCGAGCCTGCAGCAATTTTATCGCACACTAATTTGCTTTCACAACAGCAATGCGCGCCTTTGTTCTAAAAATAGATTTATAGAAACAATCACACGAAAACAGTGCTGGAATTTTGAAGTCGCACACGTC
This sequence comes from Pictodentalium vernedei, assembly GCA_031216915.1. Classification (NCBI taxonomy): domain Eukaryota; kingdom Metazoa; phylum Mollusca; class Scaphopoda; order Dentaliida; family Dentaliidae; genus Pictodentalium; species Pictodentalium vernedei. Next base: position 401,086,788 of record CM062295.1, read on the forward strand.
GAAATCAAATCTTTGTCTGTCTCAGTGAAATTTATTAGAGTGTGTAACATTTGTCTTAACTCTTGAACGATCCACTCATCTGGTTTACATATTGTTAACCCTTTCTCCCGTGAGGTATATTAGCCACGTCGTGAGTATCGAATCGAGTTTTTCATCACGCTCAGACGCAAGAAAATGTGTTCGATTTTAGGAAGACCATATCACCAAAAGTCGGCAATTTTAAACCCTTTATCTAACACGGAAGGAACACGACACTTCGCAAACAAAATTCTTCGGCAACTATTTTTTAATTTTTTATTTTTTTGCGTCAAAAACAAAGCTTATGATCCCTCATTGGAACGAGCTTGTTGAGTCATAAGCTATGCTTTGTAGACAAGAAACAAATGAAAACAAATACCGAAAAATGAATGGTGATTTTTGTGAAGAGCACTGTTCGGTTTTGGCCGTTACGTTTGGTAAAGGGTAGGGCTACACGGTACACCCGTAAACTAAAGGGCTAATGAATGAGAATAATCCCACCGATAACTTACGATTTAAATATATATTGGCATGGGCTGTATTACAAGGAATTAGATCTCATTTACTTTCAGACTATGCACCCTCAGAAACCAAATCTTCAATATTTGTATATAGTTTTCAAAAACAGACACGACAGCCTCAAAACAAAACTATTCCAGCATTTGTCTCTATATTGCGCAATGTTCCAAGGAGACTGGGTTAAATCATGTTCAAATACATTTCGATTCTGGAAAGCTCATGCATCTCTCTGCTCCAGGAAAGTAAAAGAAGTGAGCACTAAAACGAGGACGTTACCACCCTCAGGCGCTCATCCACATATCTATATTCTGGGACTCTAGCATACTCTTTTACGTGAGTGTGTAGGAGAGGGGGCATTTTTTGTTCATAGTGACTCGCAGTTGTCTGATCCCATTGTCTTCTGCGGCTCGGTCAAAGAGATGAATTACTTTTTTCATGTCCCTAATCCAATTTTAGCTTGCGAGTAGTATAGGATGCATCACAACGGCCCTTAATATCCCAACTTTTGGTGGAAACTCCAATTGTTTTCACTACCCCCATCTAGCAGCATTATGAAAAAAGTACCAAACAGAACTGGGTACAAATATAACAACTGATGTTTATAAGCATGAAATAAGTCAAACAGAATTGGAAAATATCCCATTCGTTTCCAGTCGCATCACCCTTCTGAAGCAAGAGTCCTAAAGTTTGCAGCCCTCCCTCAGCGCTATCTAAAAGAGAGTACTAGAAGAAAACTCTTGCGCCCCTAAACCTTCATACAAAAAGATATGGAATTTGTAGCAGACAATAAAAAGATATTCCATTTCATATCAGCGGTCACACCCTTCGAGGACAGAAATCACGAAAATTGTCAATTCTTCCAACCCTCACCCTTTACTGCCCCCCCCCCCCCCCCATCTAGGAGCCATATAAAAGGGAGTACCAAACCGAAACGGGTACAAATATAACCACTGATGTTTGTATGCATGAAATAAGTCACAAAGAATTGGAAAATAACCCGTTTGTTTCCAGTCACATCACCCATCAGAAACAGAAGACCTAAAATTTGAAAATGTTTCCATTGCATGCCTGCTATTTCTGCTCCTCCCACCTACCATAGGAACAAGAGTACAAAAAAGATATTCACACACCCCAAATCAGTAATGTATGCGGACATCACATGTCACACAGAAACAGAAAATATCCCGTTTGTGTTCAGCCGCCACACCCTTCCGCGGTCAAAGTCGCGAAAATTCAATGTTTTTCATCGGAAGCCTGCTATTCAGCCCTCCCTCATGCTATCTGAAAGAGAGTACCACAAGAAAACTCTTGCGACCCTGAATGTTCACACATATAGATGTGAAATTTGTAGCAGAGAATCAAAAAATATCCCATTTGATTTCAGCCGCCACACCCTTCGAGTACAGAAAACACGAAAATTCACAATTTTTCCAACCTCCCACCCTATACTACCCCATCTAGCAGCCATATGACAAAACGAACCAAACCGAAACGGGTACAAATACAACCACTGATGTTGGTATGCATTAAGTAAGTCATATAGTATTGGAAAATACCCCATTTGTTCCCAGCCGTACCACCCTTCTGAATCAGGAGTCCTAAATTCTGAAGATGTTTCCATTGCATGCCAACTATATCTGCCACTCTCATCTACTATAGGAACAAGAATACCAAAAGCAAAATATTTCATCCCAAATCCGTAATGTATGAAGACATGTAATATGCCACACAGAAATAGAAAATATCCCGTTTGTGTTCAGTCACCACACCCTTCCGTGGCCAAAGTCGCTAAAATCCAATTGTTTTCACTGGAAGCCTGCTATTCAGTCCTCCGCCAGAGCTATCTGAAAGAGAGCACCAGAAGACAACTCCTGCGACCATAAACCTTCATACATATAGATATGAAATTTGTAGCAGAGAAGCAAAAAATATCCCATTCGATCTCAGCCGCCACACCCTTCGAGTACAGAAATCAGGAAAATTCACAATTTTACCAACCTTTCACCCTTTACTACCCAATCTAGCAGCCATATGAAAAAGAGTACCAAACCGAAACGGGTATAAATATAACCACTGATGTTTGTATGCATAAAGTAAGTCATATAGAATCGGAAAATATCCCATTTGTTCCCAGCACCACCACCCTTCTGAAGCAGGCGTCCTAAATACTGAAAATGTTTCAATTGCATGCCTACTATTCCTGCCCCTCTCATCTACCATAGAAACAAGAGTACCAAAAGGAAAATACTACACCCCAAATCCGTAATGTATGTAGACATGTAATATGTCACACAGAAACAGAAAATATCCCGTTTGTGTCCAGACGCCACACCCTTCCTTGGCCAAAGTCGCGAAAATCCAAGTGTTTTCACCGGAAGCCTGCTATTCAGCCCTCCATCAGCGCTATCTGAAAAAGAGTTCCAGAAGACAACTCTTACGACCCTAAACCATAGAACATATAGATATGGAATTTGCAGCAGTGAATCAAAAAATATCCCATTTGATCTCAGCCGAAACACCCTTCGAGTACAGAAATCACGAAGATTGACACTTTTTTTCCAACCCACCACCCTTTACTACCCCATCTAGCAGACATATGAAAGAGAGTACCAAACCGAAACGGGTAAAAATATAACCACTGATGTTTGTATGCATAAAGTAAGTCATATAGAACTGGAAAATATCCCATTTGTTCCCAGCCGCACCACACTTCTGAAGTAGGAGTCCTAAATTCTGAAAATGTTTCCATTGCATGCCTACTATTTCTGCCACTCTCATCTACCATAGGAACAAGAGTACCAAAGGAGAAATACCACACCCCAAATCCGTAATGTATGCAGACATGTAATATGTCACACAGAAACAGAAACTATCCCGTTTGTGTTCAGCCGCCACATCCTTCCGTGGCCAAAGTCGCGAAAATCAAACTGTTTTCACTGGAAGTCTGCTATTCAGCCCTCCCTCAGCGCTACCTGATAGAGAGTACCAGAATCCAACTCCCGCGACCCCAAATCTTCATACATATAGATATGGAACTTGTAGCAGAGAATCAAAAAATATCCCATTTGATCTCAGACGCCACAACCTTCGAGAACAGAAATCACGAAAATTCACAATTTTTCCAACCTCCCTCCTTTTACCACCCCATCTACCAGCCATATAAAAAAGAGTACCAAAACCGAAACGGGTACAAATATAACTACTGATGTTTGTATGCATAAAGTAAGTCATATAGAATTGGAAAATATCCCATTTGTTCCCAGCCGCACCACCCTTCTGACGCAGGAGTCCTAAATTCTGAAAATGTTTCCATTGCATGCCTACTATTTCTGCCCCTCTCAACTACCATAGGAACAAGAGCACCAAAAGGAAAATACTGCAACCCAAATCCGTAATGTATGTAGACATGTAATATGTCACACAGAAACAGATAATATCCCGTTTGTGTTCAGCCGCCACACCCTTCCTTGACAAAGTCGCGAAAATCCAATTGTTTTCACCGGAAGCCTGCTAATCAGCCCTCCCTCAGTGCTATCTGAAAGAGAGTACCAGAAGACAACTCCTGCTCCCCTAAACCTTCATACCTATAGATATGGAATTTGTAGCAGAGAATCAAAAAATATCCCATTTGATCTCGGCCGCCACACCCTTCGAGTACAGAAATCACGAAATTCGCAATTTTTCCAACCCCCACCCTTTACTTCCCCATCTAGCAGACAAATGAAAAAGAGTACCAAACCGAAACGGGTACAAATATAACCACTGATGTTTGTATGCATAAAGTAAGTCATATAGAATTGGAAAATATCCCATTTGTTCCCAGACCCACCACACTTCTGAAGTAGGAGTCCTAAATTCTGAAAATGTTTCCATTGCATGCCTACTATTTCTGCCACTCTCATCTACCATAGGAACAAGAGTACCAAAGGAGAAATACCACACCCTAAATCCGTAATGTATGCAGACATGTAATATGTCACACAGAAACAGAAACTATCCCGTTTGTGTTCAGCCGCCACACCCTTCCGTGGCCAAAGTCGCGAAAATCCAACTGTTTTCACCGGAAGCTTGCTATTCAGCCCTCCCTCAGCGCTACCAGAAAGAGAGTACCAGAAGCCAACTCCTGTGACCCTAAATCTTCATACATATAGATAAGGAATTTGTAGCAGAGAATCAAAATATATCCCATTTGATCTCAGCCGTCACACCCTTCGAGTGCAGAAATCACGAAAATTCACAATTTTTCCAACCTCCCTCCCTTTACTACCCCATCTAGCAGCCATATAAAAAAGTACCAAACCGAAACTGGTACAAATATAACCACTGATGTTTGTATGCATAAAGTATGTCATACAGAATTGGAAAATATCCTATTTGTTCCAAGCCGCACCACCCTTCTGAAACAGGGATCCTAAATTCTGAGAATGTATCCATTGCATGCCTACTCATTCTGCCCCTCTCATCTACCATAGGAACAAGAGTACCGAAAGGAAAATACTACACCCCAAATCCGTAATGTATGCAGACATGAAATATGTCACACAGAAACAGAAAATATCCCGTTTGTGTTCAGCCGCCACACCCTTCCTTGGCCAAAGTCGCGAAAATCCAATTGTTTTCACCGGAAGCCTGCTATTCAGTCCTCCATCAGCGCTATCTGAAAGTGAGTACCAGAAGACAACTCCTGCTACCCTAAACCTTCATACATATAGATATGGAATTTGTAGCAGAGAATCAAAAACATATCCCATTTGATCTCAGCCGCCAGACCCTTCGAGTACAGAAATCACGAATATTCACAATTTTTCCAACCTTCCTCCCTTTACTACCCCATCTTGCAGCCATATAAAAAGAGTACCAAACTGAAATGGGTACAAATATAATCACTGATGTTTGTATGCACGAGGTAAGTCATGTAGAATTGGAAAATATCCCATTTGTTTCCAGCCGCACCACCCTTCTAAAGCAGGAGTCCTAAATTCTGAAAATGTTTCCATTGCATGCCTACTATTTCTGCCCTTCTCATCTACCATAGGAACAGAGTACCAAAAGGAAAATACTACACCCCAAATCCGTAATGTATGCAGACATGTAATATGTCACACAGAAACAGAAAATATCCCGTTTGTGTTCAGCCGCCAAACCCTTAAGGGTACAAAGTCGCGAAAATCCTACTGTTTTCACTGGAAGCCACAATTCAGCCCTCCCTCAGCGCTATCTAAAAGAGAGTACCAGAGGACAACTCTTGCGACCCTAAACCTTCATACATATAGATATAGAATTTGCAGCAGCGAATCAAAAACATATCCCATTTGATCTCAGCCGCCAGACCCTTCGAGTACAGAAATCACGAAAATTCACAATTTTTCCAACCTTCCTCCCTTTACTTCCCCATCTGGCAGACAAATGAAAGAGTACCAAACCGAAACGGGTACAAATATAACCACTGATGTTTGTATGCACGAGGTAAGTCATGTAGAATTGGAAAATATCCCATTTGTTCCCAGCCGCACCACCCTTCTAAAGCAGGAATCCTAAATTCTGAAAATGTTTCCATTGCATGCCTACTATTTCTGCCACTCTCATCTACCATAGGAACAAGAGTACCAAAAGGAAAATACCATACCCGAAATCCGTAATGTATGCAGACATGTAATATGTCACACAGAAACAGAAAATATCCCGTTTGTGTTCAGCCGCCACACACTTCCTGGGCCAAAGTCGCGAAAATCCAACTGTATTCACCGGAAGCCTGCTATTCAGCCCTCCCTCAGCGCTACCTGATAGAGAGTACCAGAAGCAAACTCCTGCGACCCTAAATCTTCATACATATAGATAAGGAATTTGTAGCAGAGAATCAAAAAATATCCCATTTGATCTCAGCCGCCAGACCCTTCGAGTACAGAAATCACGAAAATTCACAATTTTTCCAACCTCCCTCCCTTTACTACCCCATCTAGCAGCCATATAAAAAGAGTACCAAACTGAAACGGGTACAAATATAACCACTGATGTTTGTATGCACGAGGTAAGTCATGTAGAATTGGAAAATATCCCATTTGTTTCCAGCCGCACCACCCTTCTAAATCAGGAGTCCTAAATTCTGAAAATGTTTCCATTACATGCCTACTATTTCTGCCATTCTCATCTACCATAGGAACAGATTACCAAAAGGAAAATACTACACCCCAAATCCGTAATGTATGCAGACATGTAATATGTCACACAGAAACAGAAAATATCCCGTTTGTGTTCAGCCGCCAAACCCTTCCGGGTACAAAGTCGCGAAAATCCAACTGTTTTCACTGGAAGCCACAATTCAGCCCTCCCTCAGCGCTATCTGAAAGAGAGTACCGGAAGACAACTCTTGCGACCCTAAACCTTCATACATTTTGATATGGAATTTGCAGCAGCGAATCAAAAAATATCCCATTTGATCTCGGCCGCAACACCCTTCGAGTACAGAAATCACGAAAATTGGCAATTATTCCAACCCCCACCCTTTACTTCCCCATCTGGCAAACAAATGAAAAAGAGTACCAAACCGAAACGGGTACAAATATAACCACTCATGTTTGTATGCATAAAGTAAGTCACATAAAATTGGAAAATATCCCTTTTGTTCCCAGCCGCACCACACTTCTAAAGCAGGAGTACCAAATTCTGAAAATGTTTCCATTGCATGCCTACTATTTCTGCCCCTCTCATCTACCACAGGAACAAGAGTACCAAAACGAAAATACTACACCCCAAATCCGTAATGTATGTAGACATGTAATATGTCACACAGAAACAGAAAATATCCCGTTTGTGTTCAGCCGCCACACCCTTCCTTGACAAAGTCGCGAAAATTCACCGGAAGCCTGCTTTGCTATTCACCCCTCCCTCAGCGCTATCTGATAGTGAGTACGAGAATCCAACTCCTGCGACCCTAAACCTTCATACATATAGATACGGAATTTGTAGCCGAGAATAAAAAAATATCCCATTTGATTCGCCGCCACACCCTTCGAGTACAGAAATCACGAAAATTCACAATTTTTCCAGCCTCCCACCCTTTACTACCCCATCATGCTCGGCTACGAAAGCTTTGACGCAAAAGAAAAACATGCTGTCTGAGCTAGCCTTCTCGGGTCGTTATGTGCAGCAGAACGTTTGTATTTTGTCTCAGAAGTATAACTCTGTCTTAAAGGTTCTCCGCGAGCAGACCCGCTGGGCTTGCCTGCTCCACTGTAAGGACAGAGACAGCTTCCAAGACTGTCTACGAGAGAATGATGTGATTGGAAGCCGTGAGAAACGTGTAGCAGTTCGCCAGACATTGGCGGAGCGCAAGCATGCCCGGCTAGTATTAAAAACAGACCAACCAACCATTAACAAAGTGTATTAAACTCAAACGGCGTGCATGTACATATACACCATATACACCATCATCGATTGCGAAGATATCATTGACCAACTGTTGGAAGAACAAGGTTCCGCTGTTCTTCCTTCGGATGTTCCAAAAGAATAGGAACGACAGGGAGGTAAGACGGCCGTGGATCTTCTTAAGGAAGAACAGACCGATGGGGCCAAACGCGAAACGCCAGCTGCAGTAGCTTCCGGTGGGCAGGCTATGCAGTATCTATGGAAAAACCTCACACTTGACCAGGTCGTCGCCTTGACCGATAAGGAAATCGATAAATTCTATGTCCGATGTGAGGCATAGCTCGGCGCAGTGATGACGAAATCTCTGGGGACCGCCGCACTACAACTCTACATATGGGTGGTCAGCATATTTATTCCCATACCCCCTGAAAACCAACAAAAGTGGGTTGCTGATCCTGAGGCAGATCCATTTGTTGGGCACGCGCTAAGCAGTACCACATGCGAGCTACATCATCGCTATAGCATATACTTAGTACCGCTATCCACAATGCTAACTGCTGCTTAACATTTCCGATTTGGACACACCTTCCCTTTAACAAATCAAGACGATGTCATCTATGACAGAGCCAAACCTGCCGATAGTTACTGTGCAACAGGTGGAGAGAGTGACAGCTGTGCCAACCAATGAGTCGTCGGTTGTTCCTTCGGAACAGGAACAACAGAAACAGCGACAGAAAGACCCTAAAAATGTGGCCGCCGGACGGGCAGGAGCTGCCATCCGGAATGCAAAACAACAAAAAGCCTTGGTCTAGTTGCAAGAAGAGAAGGACAATCTCCAGAGAATGGTCGTAAACAACGCAGAAGCAACCCAGGCGGCTGATGGACCCATTGTTCCTTCGGAACTGGAACAACGGGAACAACATGGACAGCAGCAAGGGGTATCGAAGGCAATGCATCACGAACGCAGTTCATTAGATGACTGCTTCCCATGGATTGCTGGGGCGGTTGGGTTGGCAAGCTTGGCATTATGGTGTTTGTAGTTGTTCCAGTTCCGAAGGAACGACAGGAACAAAAATAAGTCGGAGGCCAATCTAATGACAACGCTTGTTGATCCAGTCAACCGTAGCGCGGCACTCCGAACAAGCATTTAAAGGTAACTCCAGACCCATTCTATATGGAGTGGTATATATATATATATAATGTCTTCAGCCGATGGAAAGATGCTGGTCCATGCTGCCTATCACAGAGCCGTGGTCCCCGCCCTCGCAATAGGGTATGCCCGCTTAGGTAAGATGGCAATGAAGGAGCCACTCCTAAACTTGACTTCACCGGCTATGATGTGGGGGGTGGTAGTCCTTGATGTGGGGCTGGCGACGGCAACTAAGGACATGATAATTAAACAGGGAATCATTCCAGCAGATATCATGAAATAACAAGATGACTTCGATCGCAATGCTAGTTGGGGGCACCCTTGTTAACGCAGTGGCCTTCTCTGGCAGCAACTACCTCTTCTCCAAGTTTCGGGATAACGATGCTGGTGTGGAATGTGTGTGACATGACAAAGCCATAGAAAAGCTTCAGGCCGCCCAGGTAGCATGGTCCCGTAAGCGAACAGAATGCCTCGATTGGATCAACGAAGAACTATGTCGCCAAGGCCATGCCTTGCGCACATTCCAGGATGTCGATGCTGCGATTCGCAAGTATACACAGGTAACTGGGAACAATTTGAACAGTCTTGGGCCAGAACCGCAACTAGAAGACTTTTAAACACCATCAGCCGGGCAGAAGGACCATGAGATCGACTTCATCATTTTAGGGCTCGGTGTGGTCGGGCTTGTTAGCTACAAACTCCTCCAGTGATTCGCTGCGCATATGGTTTTATAATAAAAAAAAGTTTTCAGGGTTTTTGTTTTGTTTTTTTTTTTTTGGGGGGGGGGGGGGGGTGTCAAGGACGCCTAGCTAATCATAAACGCCCAGTAATCGGAACAGGAACAACAGCGGGCCCCTGTCTCTGCCGGGCGAGTTCATGGCGTATCAGCAGCAACACCTCGTTTTTGTGCCCTGTGGGCTCTCTCGGCTAGATGCCTTGTGGCTATCAAGCTGGAGTTGGTTGAATTTCTTTCCTCAGCGAGTGCACGACTGAGTTCCTCCTCGGATATCTGGTTATCACCAACAGCTTTCGAGTACAGATCTGCGATGCTCGAAAGCTTGGCCTCCGCTAAGGTGGCAATGGTGTTATGCTTTTTTTTTGCCCTCTTTGTGAGCCTTCGGCTTACAAACTTCCCTGACACACCTGCCAATCCACAGACTCCTGCTGCAGCCGCTAGAGCATATAACCACGGGAATTGCGGCTGTGTTTGGCAACAGTCCAATTCCTCCGATCCCTACGCCGGTCGCGGGCAGAAATGTTTCGATGCCATCTGCAATATTGATCCCTCGCTGGTATTTCTTGCCGAGAGAACGCCTGCTGTCTCGTTCGGTCATGAGACGGGCTCTTACATCACCGATCACCTGGATGCGGAAAGTATTCGCGTCGCTAATATTGAGTTCTGGATACAAGCCCATTCTTATTGGTATTATACATCATTTTCTAATACCTTTAAATCGTCGTCCCTCGGTGTCTGTCTGGTAAATCGCAGGGGCTTGAGCTTAGGAGGGCCAAGATATAGGGTATTGAATGTATTGGTTCGAAACTTAGCATCAGTGACCTTGTACTGGATATCACTTAACACATCTTTGCCACGGATAATGATGTAGACTGACCACTGCGGGAACGTGACAACCGTTAGTTATTCCCGGTTCCTTATTCGACATTCGCCATCAACCGATTTTCGCCAAATAAACTGCTATGTGGGGTGGCACAAATAGATTCCTGAAGATTGCCACCAAAATTAGGTACCTGGCCCTCCCAAAATTGGGCACCTAAGGAGACCAAAAGTGCTGAGTTGCTCCAAATCGCATTTATCAACCGATTTTCGCCAAATAAACTGCTTTGTGGGGTGGCACAGATAGATTCATGAAAATTGCCACCAAAATTAGGTACCTAACCTTTCCAAAATTGGGCACCCTAGGAGCCCAAAAGTGCTGAGTTGCTCCAAATCGTATTTATCAACCGATTTTCGCCAAATAAACTGCATTGTGGGGTGGCACAAATAGATTCATGAAGATTGCCACCAAAATTAGGTACCTGACCCTCCCAAAATTGGGCACCCTAGGAGCCCAAAAAGGCTGAGTTGTTCCAAATCGTATTTATCAACCGATTTTCGCCAAATAAAGTACTTTTTGGGGTGGCACATATAGATTCATGAAGATTCCCACCAAAATTAGGTACCTCCCCCTCCCAAAATTGGGCACCCTAGGAGCCCAAAAGTGCTGAGTTGCTCCAAATCATATTTATCAACCGATTTTCGCCAAATAAACTGCTTTATGGGGTGGCACAAATAGATTAATGAAGATTGCCACCAAAATTAGATACCTGACCATCCCAAAATTGGGCACCCTAGGAGCCCAAATTTTCGCCAAATAAACTGCTTTGTGGGGTGGCACAAATAGACTCATAAAGATTGCCACCAAAATTAGGCACCTAACCCTCCCAAAATTGGGCACTCTAGAAACCCAAAAGTGCTGAGTTGCTCCAAATCGCATTTATCAACCGATTTTTGCCAAATAAACTGCTTTGTGGGGTGGCACAAATAGATTCTTGAAGTTTGCTACCAAAATTAGGTACCTGACCCTCCCAAAATTGGGCACCCTAGGAGCCCAAAAGTGCTGAGTTGTTCCAAATCGTATTTATCAACCGATTTTCGCCAAATAAAGTTCTTTTTGGGGTGGCACATATAGATTCATGAAGATTGCCACCCAAATTAGGTACCTGATCCTCCCAAAATGGGGCACCCTAGGAGTCCAAAAGTGCTGAGTTGCACTAAATCACATTTATCAACCGATTTTCGCCAAGTAAACTGCTTTGTGGGGTGGCACAAATAGATTCATGAAGATTGCCACCAAAATTAGGTACCTGACCCTCCCAAAATTGGGTACCCTAGAAGCCCAAAAGTGCTAAGTTGCTCCAAATCGCATTTATCAACCGATGTTCGCCAAATAAATTGCATTGTGGGGTGGCACAAATAGATTCATGAAGATTCCCACCAAAATTAGGTACCTCCCCCTCCCAAAATTGGGCACCCTAGGAGCCCAAAAGTGCTGAGTTGCTCCAAATCATATTTATCAACCGATTTTCGCCAAATAAACTGCTTTATGGGGTGGCACAAATAGATTAATGAAGATTGCCACCAAAATTAGGTACCTGACCCTCCCAAAATTGGGCACCCTAGGAGCCCAAATTTTCGCCAAATAAACTGCTTTGTGGGGTGGCACAAATAGACTCATAAAGATTGCCACCAAAATTAGGTACCTGACCCTCCCAAAATTGGACACCCTAGGAGCCCAAATGTGCTGAGTTGCTCCAAATCGCATTTATCAACCGATTTTTGCCAAATAAACTGCTTTGTGGGGTGGCACAAATAGATTCATGAAGATTGCCACCAGAATTGGGTACCTGATCCTCTCAAAATTGAGCACCCTAGGAGCCCAAAAGTGTTGAGTTGCTCCAAATCGCATTTATCAACCGATTTTCGCCAAATAAACTGCTTTGTGGGGTGGCACAAGTAGATTCATGCCGATTGCCACCAAAATGATGTACCTGACCCTCCCAACATTGGGCACCCTAAGATCCCAAATGTGCTTAGTTGCTCCAAATCGCATTTATCAGCCGATTTTTTCCAAATAAACTGCTTGGTGGGGTGACACAAATAGATTCATGAAGATTGCCACCAAAATTAGGTACCTGACCCTCCCAACATTGGGCATGCAATGAGACCAAAAGTGGGCACAGAGCTCACCCCAAAATTGGCACTAGGGGTGCCAATGCTTCTGAGTTGCTCAAATTCACATTTATTAGCCAACGTTCCCCATTTCAATGGTCCTTGTAAAGCAGTGACAATTCCAGTGTCATTTGTCGACAGTTTATCCCAGAATAAATTTCGCATTCGCTTTGAGTGGTTTATGTCCCCCTCGATGCATGAGCCAGAGAGAACTGTGGGTTCGGAATAGAGAACACGAGAAAGTTTCTAGTTTGAGTTGCTCAAATAATTAAAAGCAGTTTTATTCCCACCAGTGGAAGAAGCAGGGAATCGCTAGAGGAAGAGAAATATTCGAGAGATTTTAAAAATTATCACTGGAATCTTCTGATCTCTATTTGAACTATTTTCTGAATGAACAATATACAACAACCTGTGTATGACGCACGAACGGAATCACAAGTCCTTGAATTAAGCATGACGCTGAAATAATAGGCATGATGCTAAATAATATAGCATGATGCTAAAATAATATAGAATGTTGTCTGAATAATACAGCATGATGCTTAGTAAATTAAGCATCATGCTTAATTATTTAGATATCGCGCTTAATTATTTATCCAGCATTCATGAAATCATACCAAACAAAATATCATTCAAAAAGAGGTGAAAAATAATATAGCATGATGCTTGAATAATTTAGGATCATGCTGAATTGAAATGCATGATCCTCTCGTAAATCAGCATGATGCTTAATTATTTCGGCATCATGCCAAATTAAGTCAGCATCATGCTCAAATAATTAAGCATCATGTTAAATTAATTCAACATCATACTAAAATAATTAAGCATCATACTTAATTAATTCAGCTTCCTGCCAATCAGCACATTCCGCTAACCAATCAGTGGCACCGACACAAACACGCTGGTTATCTGGACGGATCGGAACAATGGTTCATGGCCGAGAAACAAGAAAATGTTGATGCAAACATCAAGCTGCAGAGTTAGAATCTTGCACAAGAAATATTTTGTATACATATAATGAAATTGGTCATTGGATTCTCTTTTCATGATACATAATAAATTAAAAATTAAACACCAAGAATTTGAGCAGTGCTTGTTTACGTTTGTAAACAAGTTATGTTCCATTGTTGAATTGTCACTGTAATTATAGTCTGGGGTGTGTGCTATAAAGTGAACATGAAAGGTAAGAATGGTTTAATAATCTTGACTTTGCACTTGTGTGGTGACCATGATATAGCCACAGACTGAAAGCAGCTTTAAAAACCAATGAATAATTGTAAATCTGAAAATACACAGGTATCAGAAAGCACGCAGTCCCCCGAGTCCCAAGTATCAATGACTGACTTTTCCATAGCCTCTCACTCACTATTTTAACCAGTTGAGAGTTTTGGTCTTCCCGAAAAGGTGAAGGGCTATCTTACACAACCGCAGTACAGCACGTATGAATCGGGTCCGGTTACCCGAAACTTTGACAGAGCAACTAGTGTTAAATTCCCATAGGAACCGAAACTTTTGCCGGGGCAACTCTTTCCAGCGCAAAACTTCCGCCTCGTGCATGTTGTTCGGCCTCATGCATAGCCCTGTGTGTACACACAGGGCTATGGGAATATATTATGAGTATGTGATGGAATATCGATGGTGAAAAGTGAGTTTTCTTGATAGATTCCCCCGCGAAACGGTTGACGTTGCTATTGACGTCGTGACGCCATAGAAGCGTTGACTGCCAATGTTGTCCACTGTACAATCTGACAAAACATTCTTCGAGTCTGGGGCGTGTCGATCCTTTCGAACTGTCCTGATATGATAATAGCGGTATATACCCCTGCAGATGCCCTATTAGTCGTTGGTACTGCTGATCAATCGAATGCTTTGTACTATCCTGTGGCTGGCATAGGTAGTACGTAATGTTAGCCCAGGCAGTATTATGGGGGAGGGGGTGTGTGAGATAATTCATGGTCGTCTAGTGCGATATTGTGAGGTAGTCCTTGGTTGTTCAAAGCGGTAGTATAGTATGGGCACTATACACCCCTGTAGGTCCCCTTTCAGTCCTTGGTACTACTAATCGACCTAATGCTTCACATTTTTTCTGTATGTAATGCTAGTCTATATTGTGGCCGGGGGCGGTGGGGGGGGGGGGGGGTGCATGATAGTCTAGTGTGGTAGTATAGGATGTGCGGTTTGTACATCTGCTGGTTCAATGTTAGCCCTTGGTACACTCTCCGTCAATGGCGGTGTGCTGGTCCACAGATTGTATAGGTAGTACGTTATGCTAGGTCAAGCAGTATTGTGGCGTGTGGGTTGGGGTAATGGAGGCTTGTCTAGCGTGTACGCTATGCACCCTTGTTGGTCTACTGTTATCACTTTATACCACCATCCTTAGCCTAAGGCTTTGTATTATCATGTAACTGGTATATGTAGTACACAATTCTTGGTGAAGCGGGTGGGGGTGGGGGGAGCTGAAGTAATGCATGGTTGTCTAGTGTGTGGGTGGGGGAGGGTGTAAGGTATGTATTCGCGCTGGTTCAGTTGTGGTCCATAGCACTATAGATCCACCTAAGCGTTATACTGTCCTTAGTAGGTACGGGTAGTACGTAATGTTAAATCACGTAGTGTTATACTTGGCTGCCTGGTTGTGTAGTATAGGAGAAACTCTGTGTATCTCATAGGTCTACTGTTATACCTTGGCAATGACTTTTCGGTAACTTCTCGATCACCTATTATAGGGAATTGGAATAAGTATGAAAAGGTTGTTTGAGCAGGCAGTAGTGGAATGATAGTGATATCAACTGCGACCCGCAGCGACAGCAGTGTAATGATATGCACTATGAGCTGTAGTAGTACCATAATTTAGTAATGGTTGAAACACAGGGAAGAATAGTAGCTGTCGATAGTAATAGTACGAGGCAGTAATGATCCACAACTATAAGGGTTATAGAACACTCTAGTATTGGGTGACTACAATAGTGTTGAATCAAAAGACAGATGGTGGTGACTATGAACAAGTAGTGGCCTTGAAGCTACGAAGATCTCGGTTGGAGGAGGGGGGGGGGGGGGTCTCAGCTAAGAAGGCTGGACCAAAAGGGGTACTAGGAGTCATAACTATCTCAGATATATCAAAAAAGGATATCGTCAAATGGTATCCTGAAAAGGTATACCTCAAATAATACATTACCTGGCCAAACGTATCCTCATATACCCGTGCACTGCAAGTCGGAAGTAGTTGTAGCAAAACTGCAATTATCTCGCAGTGTTACGAGCCGTCACAAACGATATAATAAACGCTATGTATGTTTCTGGATCGAACTAAAACGATAAACGCGGTTGCCGATCGTTTGTAAACAGAATGGGAAACGCAAATACACGATAGGCCTTCATGTATCTATATCATTTCATCTTGAAGCTTTGAGAAATCTTTTTTTCATTTGTTTTATAGGCCAACTCGGTTGTTTGTGGAATTCAATTTCGAAGTTCGACCACAGATTCGTGGTCTCGACACGCTACCGCTCCAGATTTCATCAACATTTAATACAAATGGTCTAAGATTTTTAGAGCGTTATTTTTCCACCTCATATTTGTGTTGAGGATGAGAATGTTCAGAAAGTATTCTCGTATAATTTGAAATTTCACTTTAAATCGAAAATACCGCGACAGATATGCAGAGGTTTGACTTGTAGGCCCGCCTGGGCCTGATGTTCCAAATCATTGACTCAAGTCAATGCCATGATCGTAATATATCCTCCTTTCATTCATAGAAGGTTGTATGCTCTGTTTATGCCCTTTGTGATTGATGTACAATTAGAGAAAAGTTTAACTCTCCCCGCGTCACTTATTCAAAGTACTCCAATATGTTCGCTTTGACAGGAGTTTCAGTTGAAAGTAAACATGAGATCCTGCTAGATTCTGAGAAAGATATAGCCTGTGGGAAGTTCGCATTTAAGAAGATTCGTTCACACTATTTGGTTTACATCTTCCAAAAAAGTAACCGTAGGTGAACAGATACACCTTCAGCCCCGTATCCCCCCACCCCCCCCCCCCCACCCCACACACACACACATCGCCAATCAAATGTAATTATCTTTCCATTTCAGTCCTAAAGAGATATGGGCTATCACTCCTTACTGTAACAAGCTACAGTTCCAAATTCCAAATATTTTTTCGGTGAGTGATCAGTAAAAATGTTTGGTGCTGATCAAGAAGTAATCAATCGAGCCTTACGGAAAAAAAATATATATACTACTCAAAGTTTGCTAAGCACGAAGTATATCCAACTACCTGTTTTACGTTTTAGTTGAAATATTGTAATGAAAAGTTATATATTTTTTATTTAATTATATCTTTAATGATTTAAGTACAGAAAATAAGATTTTAGTTGTGTTTGGCATTATTTTTTAGCTTTTGAATACGATAACCATGGAAAATGGATATTATTGGCAAAAGAGGAAATTTTTCAATTTGCCAAAAATTTGACGGAGCGAACTGGTATGGGTTCAATATCGAGTACCAGACCCATTACTGTTAATTACAGCTTCACAACGCCTTCTCATGCCCCCAATCAGGTTTCCGGTGGTCCTTTGTGGAATGTTGTTAGTGGTGCAGTAAATGCCATTCGACCCTCATTGGCAGGTTCTCGCCAGGTTCTCGGTAGGTTCTCGCCAGGTTCTCGGTAGGTTCTCGGCATGTTTACTCCAGGTTCTGGGTCTCCATTTGCAGGTTCTCGTCAGGATTTGCCATTTCGGGGGGGGGGGGATATCGGTGGATGTTGGGGTATTTCATGGAATGACAGGGTCACTTCATGCTTGTGGGAGGTCCCGAGTAAATATTTGTGGAATCTCAGGGTCACTACATCTTTTTAGTGATTTTTTTTCAATTGTAGCTTTTATTATCGGTTTTTAAATGAAAATAAAATCTCTTTTGTCGCTTTGAATAAAATATATACTTTTAAAAATTATTTAATTTTGATATTTTTTTTGTGTTTTTGAATTTATTATATGGGTTTCATAATTTTCAGTCTTTATTATATTTTTTTTAGGGAAGTAGTGTTATCTAAATCGTAGTTATTGTTCAACGGTTTTATCGGGACATCTGTACTTCGGTTGTTACTCAGCAGTAAAGCGGATTACTGATAGAGTTGTCTGTCTGATACTGTATTGTTTGAGTATTATACTTATCTGTGGTATTGATGGCTTATATTGAATAATACTTTATCAGTGATTCGTGTCTGGACATATATTGTTTTATGGTGTATATAAGTATCGGTCGAATCTATACCATTTGAAATCATTCTTTTTACACATCCTTTATCTTAGAGTATATTAGTATAGTAGTGGAAAATGGAGTCTGCAAGATTTAGTTGTCTTTTTTGTCAAAAGACATTCTCAGATCAGTGCAGTAGGGATCATCATCAAGATATAGCGCATCATCGCTTCCTAGCAGAATTGACGGAATCATCATTCACTTGTCGGGTAAGTTAATTTTTTTTTAATTTTTGTTCTCTGTTTAGGGCCGACTGGCGTTGTGGCCACTATTCAAAATCGCCCTTCATTCCAAAACGGGTGTAGTTGAGTGGGAGTTGTTTTGGTGATGGGGATCTTTAGTCACAGTATAGTAAATCCCGCTCGGGGTGAAATGTTGTGTAGTACTGCTTTGAAGTATTGGCAGTTGCTCGTCGCTCCTCGGTGGTTCTCTCCATCAATACACCGACAGGGTCCTGGGCGTTGAAAGTGTTGTTAAACACCAATAAATAAATCTATTCCAAGCGTTGTGTGCAAGGTTTAACTTTGAAGCTGCTGCTATTTGATGGTTACTTTTTTATGTTAAAAGTGAGTACCATAATTTATAGATATTACATAAAACGGCGAACATTTTTTTATTGACCATTTTTCTTTCTCTTTACATAGGATTGTAACTGGGAATTCTTGAATAAGACTGACTTGAACCAGCATGAAAAATCGGCGCATCCAACACTTGAAACTATGGAGACACCATCATTCACTTGTCAGGTAGGTTAAAAAAAAAATAATTTTATCCTAACTTTGTTCTCTGCCCAGACAGTCATGACTTTTTTTTTTTGTTTTTAACATTTCGATCTCTCATTCAAACGTGTGTATTACGCACACGTCTGAGTGATGGTGTCATAACCTGTGTTTTTGCAGTGGGAAACGAGGTCTTGCGCTGTATCGAAATTACATAAATTACAGATAAGTTTTTGTCGGCATTTGTGATTAATACTTTATAATTCTATTGTCTATTATTTATTCAGAAATATTTTGACATTTTCCAATGCATTTTTGGGGGGATGTAGAGATCCGTTATTCTTTTTCGGAAAACGATAAAGAATAACGGATCTGTATATCCATTTTTTTCACCTCGCAACTGCATGCTGGGATTATGTATCTAAATATCTGTCTAAACATTCCCTGTGTTTCGTCTGCTTTTGAGGGTTGGTAGGTCACCGTCATTGCTTGGTGGTTTTCAACACGGACATGAAATGACACTGGGTGTTTAACCTAATAAATAAGTAAATAACGCGATATGGTCCCGGCTCTTTAAATAAATAAATAAATAAATAAATAAATAAATAAATAAATAAATAAATAAATAAATTAATAAATAAATGAAAGAAATTTTCACCTCTAAGTTAAACCCGGTTTTGTTTTTCAGGGATGTAACTGAGAATTCTTAGACGAGGTTGAGTTGGAACAGCACCAGAAATTGGCACACCCGGGACTCATGACAATGGAGACGCCATCAGTTACTTGTCAAGTAAGTTGAAAGTTTTAATTACTCATATTCATGAATGATAATTGGTGTATTCCAATCAATATTTTTTTAATATTAATATTTTTAATAATAATAGTGAATCTGACGTCATTTTAAAGGAAATATGCTTCAAACTGGGTAAATTTGTATACAAATCGAAACATGTGTGAAGCATAGAACTGCTGTGCATTCTGGCGTCGGTGAGCTAATAGGCGCTCGGCACTGCTTGATGGTTTTTCGCAGGGTTTTGAAACGATATGGCAGTTGAAGGGGGTGTTATGAGATTGGGGAGCTAATAGGCGCTCGTCGCTGCTTGATGGTTTTCTCGTGGGACTCCGAATAACGCTGGCTGTTGAAATAAATAAATAAATAAATAAATAAATAAATAAATAAATAAATAAATCCGTTTTTTTATTTATTTTTTAGGAATGTAACTGGGAATTCCTAGATGAAGCGGAGATGGTAGCGCATCAAAGATCAGCTCATCCAAGACCCATGGAGGTTGAAGAGGCCCCACAGGAATTACAGCGTTTTGCCTGCATGGAATGTGATAAAACGTTTTCTCATAGGACCAGCAGGAATCGCCATATAAGAACCGCACACAGAGAGAAAAAACACAAGTGTGACAACTGCTCGAAAACATTTACTAGACTTGAGTATTTGCGGGATCACAACAAGAAATGCTTGAGCAGCTATGAATGCTTGGATTGTGGTCAAACATTTGGGCAGTTGATACATTTTAATCGCCACAGGGCTACAGTACATACACCACAAACGACAAAACAGTCAAGACAACATCAGCAGCCAAGTACTTCAACCAACCATGAAAATGCGCCAAGTGCTTCAACCAACAGTGAAAATTTGCCACGAACTTCAACTCCTTACGAAGATCCAGTAGATTTTGTAGCGGGAGAATTGAGTGGAGAAGAAACGCCAGAAATGTTAGAGATCTATGAACGCCACTGGGGTTCAATACGAACCCACCACATGAATGGAAGAAAGGTTCTAGATATCTGTAGGATCAATAGCACGGTGGGAAGAGAAGAAGAATTTCTCAACACTATATTTCGTCCTCAACAAGACCGTTTTAAAATCAACTGTAGTTATGGCTATGTGTTGAGAAATAATAAAACTGGAGATCTTCGCTACTTCCATCCATCGCAAAACAATGCTGGCATTTTAGAAATCCCTCAGTTAATTTCAAATGAAGCAGACTTTCGGAATTTTTTGGATGCCATCTCTAAGGAAGATGTCTTGGAATGGGCGCGGCTTCAACGACCGAACTCCAAGTGTGTTGTTCATCGCCTGGTTAATATAACTTTTTATGTGAATAAGATCAAGGATCATCCTATTGGTGGCGTACCAGAAGACATACCAAAGTATATCTTGGAAAACCGTTTCATTTGGAGTCTAGTCAAAGACGATAACCACTCGTTCATTTATAATGACAACCTCCGCCTGTTTCGATGTCTCGCACTTTGGGGTGGAGCTGACAGTCACAGCTTAAACAGAATCACAAAACAACTCTTCCAGAAATACACAGATGTCACCACAGAGAAATTCGCCGGTGTAAAATTGGACCAGTTGCCAGACGTAGAGAAGATGTTTGAAGTAAACATAAAAGTGTTTGAACTGGTAGAACAAGATGGAAGTGTGGCAGCCCAAATTGTACAGAGAAGCACTGGAGCGTTTACCGACACCGTGTATATAAACCTGTACAAAACCATTTCAGCTATATCACTGACATAGACCAGTATTGCAAATCGTTTTCATGGCGTAAATGTGGAAAGCTTTGGAAGTCTGTAAAGGCCATCAATCAACACTAGAAAACATGCTCGGATGAAATTAATTACTGCTATGAAGGAGGGGTGTTTCACAACACACCGACAATTTTTTAAAAACTGGAAGAAGAAGATATAATTGTGCCTCAGGAAAAACGATTTTATCCATTTCGAGCTGCATATGATTTCGAGACATATTTTGACAATACAAATTTACCTGAGGGCAATGACAAACGATCGTGGGAGGCTAGGCACGCACCACTAAGTGTCAGTATATGCAGCAATGTTCCAAATTTCGACACGCCTAGATGTTTTATTACTAACGGAAATACGCAAGAACTCATCAGCGACATGATGCAATACATAGGGGAAATTTCTTCTACCACCTACAACTACTTACAGGGCTACCATGCAGATACCATCACAGAACTAAAGGCAAAGATTCAACAGATGAAAGACATCGAACCGAGTACAGACGAAAAAGACATTCATCCTTTAGAAACATTGTTGATGGAATTGGATGCTTATATGATGGAACTCCCCCTACTGGGTTTCAATCCGGAAGATATGACATTAATTTAGTCAAGAAGGAACTTTTGTCATACCTATTACATCATAGCCCAATCAAGTTCAATGTGAAAAAAAACAACAGTTTTATGTGCATCAAGACGGCGAATTTCAAACTGCTGGATATCACAAATTTTTTGGCCCCTGGGTACAGTTATGACAAATACCTGAAAGCTTTTGGATGCTCAGTGGCAAAAGGATTTCTGCCTTATGAATTCATCGAAAATTTAGCAAAATTAGATCAGGATTAACTACCGGAACAAGAAGCCTTTTACAGCAAGCTGAAAAACGAAAATATCTCGGCTGAAGAATACGAATATTGCCAACAAGCATGGAAAGAAAACAACATGTGTACCTTCCGCGATTTCCTGATTTGGTACAACAACCGAGATGTGACGCCATTTTTAGAAGCCTTAGAAAAGCAGTTCCGTTTTTTTTTCAAGAACGCAATATAGACATGTTCAAAGACGGGATCAGTGTTCCTGGACTTACCCTGAAATACCTTTTCAACACAATGAATAAAAACTCATACTTCACCATGTTCAACCAAAAGAACAAAGATCTATACCATTTAGTAAAATCAAATATCGTCGGTGGACCATCTATAGTATTCGACAGATATCAAGAAAAAGGAATCACTCAAATAAGAAAAATGGACTATGGAGACAAAGCTAAACAATGTCAGAGCATTATTGGATTTGATGCTAACGCTCTTAACCTCTGGGCTTTAATGCAAAAAATGCCTACAGGGTGGTATATTCGACGCCGCTATGAACATAACTTCAAGCCAGAATACACCTCAAATTATGGACGCATGGCTCAGCAATGGCTAGATTTCATCGCGGACAAAGATGGCATTGAGATACGACATCAAGCTAACGGGGTAGAGAAGCGTATAGGACCTCGACGCCTTCCTGTTGTTGGGTGGTGTCGGTCTACACAGACCGCATATCAGTTTCATGGTTGCTGGTGGCATGGACATCCCTGTAGACTGAACATCGACAAAAACGGACAGGCATTGGAAAGAAACCAAGTAAGAGATAAATCAATGACAGAGTTGTATGAGGAGACCAAGAGAAACTCAAAATACATCAAAGATCTTGGGTATTCTCTGGTGGAAATGTGGGAGTGCCAGTGGCGTTCACTAAGAAATGACATTCCAGAACTGAAAAAACAACAGCTACGCAAACCAAAAAATATGAGTCAAACTGCAATTTTGGATGGAGTGAAGAAAGAAGAAATCTTTGGACTTGTGGAATGTGATATCATGGTGCCACAGGAACTTAGACAACACTTCCATGAGATGACCCCCATCTTCAAAAATGTGGAAATTTCAAGAGACGATATTGGACCACATATGCGCGCTTACGCCGAAATTAGCCAGACTATGAAGCAGCCAAGACGGAGTCTTATTAGTAGTTATCATGGTAAAAACATTTTGCTTGCAACTCCTCTGCTGAAATGGTATCTTGAGCATGGGCTTGAAGTGTCACATATCCATCAAATTGTCGAATATGAAGGCAAAGAATGCTTCAAGACCTTTGGAGAGCAAGTATCGACCGCTAGGCGAACTGGCGATGCTGACCCAGACAAGGCGATATTAGCCGATTTGTACAAACTTCTTGGGAATGCCGCGTATGGGAAGACTTTAACTTCAAAGGAAAAACATCGCGATGTGTTGTATTGTGATGCCACTGATGTTTCAAGATTTATCAACGACGCTTCATTCCGAACACTAAATCAATTGGGAGATGGTATCTTCGAAGTAGAAAGGAACAAAAAACGAATAAAACTGAATTTGCCCTTACACATTGGTTATTTTGTCTACCAATATGCCAAACTGCTGATGCTGGAATTCTATTATGATTTTTTGGACATCTATGTGGACAGAAAGGATTTTGTCATGTGTGAGATGGATACTGACTCGGCATACATGGCATTATAAGCACCCCACTTTGAAGAGGTCAGACCCGAGCTACGAGAGAAATTTTACAGTGAATGGGATAGATGGTACCAGCGGAAGCATGCGAATTACACAAAGAAGGTTTTATAACTACAAAACTTCATAAACAACAATGGAGACCGACTTCGTGCTGTGAGAAACGGAAAAAAATTGATAAACGGACACCAGGACTATTTAAGGAAGAATTCAAAGGAGATGGGATTATCAGTCTTTGCAGCAAGACATATTACTGTTTTGGAGAGACAAACAAACTGAGCTGTAAAGGTATAAGCAAGCGCCAAAACAAACTGGACCGACAGAAATACCTAGATATGCTGGAAAAGAAGGAAAGTGGATCAGGAGTTAACCGCGGTTTTATTGTACACAATAACTCTGTTTTTACTTACTTACAGGAACGATCAGGCCTATCTTACTTCTACCCAAAGAGACAAGTGCAGGAGGATGGCTGCAGTACCATACCACTAGAGATTTGAGTTGAACATGGTGAAGTATGGGCGGAAATGTATAAAGGGAGATTGGGCAAATGTGCAGACAAAATTTTTATTCCCACATTTCCGTCGCGGATACCAAGTCATAAGCACTATTCATGTACCATTTCACCAATCTCTCTGAGCTGTTGAAATGGTACATGAATAGTGTTTAAGTCTTAGCTGACGGCAGCACTTAATTCCGTCAGCAGATCGCCTGATGAGTACTCTGTGGTGGAGACGAAACGGATTTAAATAACCAACAATTTTTTGGCTATCCAACTTTTTTTTTTTATTATTATTATGAAAACAAACTTTCCTCATACACATGGATTAGATAAATTTAAATACAAAAAATTAAAACATTTACAACATTTTTTTTTTTTTTTTTTCAATAAGTTTACACATTAAACAAAAAATTAAAATTCAAACTAGACTTTATGATTCTGGAGAATCATGGCTTTTCCCGATTAGATTCCATGATTTTTCTTGACCCCACAGTGTCTGATGAATTGTTTTTAACTGTCTCACTAAAGTTCCTTCATTGATGTTATGAGAAAGGTGAGTATAGTAGTCTCAAATGACTCGGTTTGGGTTTGATAAAAAAATGTTTAGGTAAAACCCATCATTAATGGGAGAATGGGTTAATATCAATATCAATGTTTCCCTATCAGTTTTGCGTCCGGTAAAAGAAGTTACGTTTCTCTGTGGCATTTCCATTTGATGTTGTTGGTGTCCAAAAACAGACTATTTCCTCAATTTTTTTTACATTTAGCAGCCCATGAAGGGTTAACAAATGCCTACCAGAATAATTGATCCATGCAACTGGTCATATGACACCAAGACCTATCAACGGCCATTTTCTCTTGAAAACCCCACAAAATGTTTGTAGAAATCCAGGGAAAACGATTTTTTAAGCTTTTGATGGGTATCCCTGTTAACCTCCCCAACAGGGGTTAACGCTTGGCTTTTTGAATACCTTTATTACTTACAAAAATGGTCCTCTGTGAATGCCACTTCAAACAAAGGAGATTATGTTTATCTCTCATGTATACATTAGGTGCTGTGCGTGTCTGAAAAACAGTCCCATGTTAACAACATTACGATGCTTGGCAGCTTGTAGATGGTTAAAAAACGCTCACCGGAGTATTTTGTCCATGCAACTTGTAATGTCACATAAAGACCTACGAATAGTCAAATTGTCTTGAAACCCTACAAGTTACCGTTAGGGAAATTCACAGAAAATGGGAATTTAAAGCTTTCAAGGGATATCTCTCTTTAGCCTGCCCAAAATGGGTTAAGACGTCGACTTTTGAATACCCTTACTACTTACGAAAATGTTTCTGTATAAATTGTACGCGCGATAAAAGAAGGCACTTTTCTTTGTGGTGTACCCTTTGGGTGCTGTTGGTGTGCAAAAACAGCCCATTTTATCGCAATTTTGACCTTCAGCAGCCCGGGGAGGGTCAACTAATGCTGACCGGAATATTTTGTTCATGCGACTTGTAATGTCACACCAAGACCTGCAAATAGCCGATTTTTCTTGAAAACCTACAAGATGTTGTTAGAGAAATCCACAGAAAACGGGGATTTTAAGATTTTAATGGGTATCTCTCTTTAACCAGCCCAAAATGGGTTAAGACGTCAAATTTTGAATACCCTTACCACTTTCAAAAATATTTTCCGATCAGTTTTGCGTCCGATAAATGAAGGCCCCTTTCTCTGTGGTATATCGTTTGGGTGCTGTTGGTGTCTAAAAACAGCCCATTTTATCACAATTTTTACGTTTAGCAGCTCGGGGAGGGTTAACTAATGCTGACCGGAATATTTTATCCATGCAACTTGTAATGTCACACCAAGACCTGAGAGTGACCAATTTTTCTTGAACATCTACAAGACTCGTTTAGAGAAATCCACGGAAAACATGAAGTTTTGAGCTTTTTTGGGGTATTGCTGTTTAATCAGCCCACAACGGGTTAACACTTGGTTTTCTGAACACCCTTATTACTTACAAAAATGATCCTCGGTGAATTCCACTTCCAATAAAGGAAGTTATGTTTACCTCTCGGGTATCGTTTGGGTGCTGTGGGGTCTGAAACCGGCCCATTTCATCAAAATTTCGATGTTTGGCAGCCTGTGGAGGGTTACCATATGCATCGCCTAATATGTCGTGTGTATCAAAGGTTGTGTCATAGGCAGGTCTAGTAATTATGAATATTTAAAAAAAATCCTAAAGACGTGTTTCGAGAAAGTGCGATAAACCCCAATTTTGGCAGTTTTTTGCCAATTCTGGCGAAATAAGGGTTAAATCGAAAATTCCGCTTCGGTACATTTTTAGATTTTTTGCCACTCTATGCGTGTGCCAAATTGTGTGAAAATCGGTTCGAAAATGGCTTCTGAATCGTACGGACAAAAATGTGTGGAAAAAAAAAAACAAAAAAAAACAAAAAAAACAAAAAACTAGACTTTATGATTCTGAAGAATCATGGCTTTTCCCGATGAGATTCCATGATTTGTCATGACCCCACAGTGTATGGTGAATTGCTTTTGACTGTCTCACTGAAGTTCCTTCATTAATGTCATGAAAAAGGTGAGTCTAGAAGTCTCAAATGACTCAGTTTGATAAAAAAAATTGTTTTGGTAAAAACCATCATTAACGATGAAGAGGGTTAATATCAATATCGTCGTCCAACAAGTTAATGACCGACAAAAGGAGTTATGTTTGTTTGACACATACCCACTGAGTGCTGTATCTATTTGAAAATGGTCCGTTTTATCTCAAATGTATCCAAAATATTGATGTCTGTCAGCTTGTTAAGGGTTAACAAGTGCTAACAGGAATATTTATTCATGCAACTTGTAATGTCACACCAAAAACTGTGAATGTCCATTTTTACTTAAAAATCTACGAGATGTTTTCAGAGAAATCCAGGGAGAACATCAATTTTAAGCTGTTGATGGGTATAATTGTTTATCCAGCCCAACACGGGTTAAGGGCTGTTTTTTTTAATACGCTTATTACTTATAAAAATAATTCTCAGTGAATTCTACTTCCACTTATGTTGATTTCTCCTCTTAACTTTGGGTGCTGTGGGTATGCAAACACAGCCCACTTTTTCAACATTTTGATGTTTCAGAACCAGCATAGGGTTAACAAATGTTTACTGGAATATTTTGTACATGCAACTTGTAATTCACACTAAGGTCTGAGAATGGCCATTTTTTCTTGAAAATCTACGGGATGTTTTTAGGGAAATCCTCGGATAACATGAATTTTTAACCTTTTGAGGGGTATCGCCCTGTAACCAGCTCTAAACAGGTTAATGCTTGGTTTTATGAATACCTTCATTACTTACAAAAATGATCCTCGATGAATCCCACTTCCAATGAAGGTGGTTATATTCATCTCGCAGGTACACATTGGGCGTAATGGGTGGCCAAGTACAGCCCATTTTCTCAAAATTTGCTGCCTCTGGAGGGTTAACAAACGCTTACCGGAACCTTTTGTTCATGCAACTTGTAATGTCACTTCAAGACCTGCAAATGGTCAATTTCTCTTGAATACTTACTAGATTTTTTGGAGAAATCCCCAGAAAATGGGAATTTTAAGCTTTTAAGGGGTACATCTCCTTAACCGGGCAAAAATGGGTTAAGACCTCAATTTTTGAATACCCTTACTACTTACTAAAGGTTTTCCCTATCAGTTTTGCGTCCGGAAAAAGAAGTTATGTTTCTCTGCAGCATTCCCATTTGATGGTGTTGGTGTCCAAAAACAGACTATTTTTTCAAAATTTTGACATTTAGCAGCCCATGGAGGGTTAACAAATGCTTTTCTGTGTATTTTATCTGTGCAACTGGTAATGTGACTCTAAGACCTATCAACGGCCATTTTCTCTTGAAACCCTGCGAGACGTTTGTAAAGAAATTCAGGGAAAGTATGATTTTTAAAGCTTTTGATGGGTATTGCTATTAACCATCCCAAAAGGGGTTAATGCTTGTTTTTTTGAATACCCTTATTACTAACAAATTTGGTCCTCAGTGAATTCCACTTCCAACAAAGTAGATTATGTTTATCTCCCGGGTATGCATTGGGTGCTGTGCGCGTCTGAAAACAGCCTATTTCAACAAAATTACGATGCTTAGCAGCCTGTAGAGGGTTAATAAATGCTCACCGGAATATTTTGTCCATGCAACTTGTAATGTCACATAAAGACCTGCGAATAGTCAATTTTTCCTGAAAACCTACAAGTTGATTTTAGAGAAATCCACAGAAAATGGGAATTTTAAGCTTTTAAGGGGTATCTCTCTTTAACCAGTCCAAAATGGGTTAAGACTTCGACTTTTGAATACCCTTACCACTAACAAAAATGTTTCCCCATCAATTTTGCGTCCGATAAAAGAAGGAACTATTCTCGGTGGTACACCAAGTGGGTGCTGTTGGCGTCCAAAAACAGCCTATTTTATCACAATTTTGACTTTTAGCAGCCGTGGAGGGTTAACAAATGCTCACCACAGTATTTTGTCCATGCAACTTCTATTGTCACACCAAGGCTTCTTGGTAGGTAAAATTTCGTGAAAATCGGTTCGAAAATGTCTTCTGAATCGTACGGACAAAATGTGTGGAAAAAAAAAAACAAAAAACAAAAAAAAAAAACCCCCCAAAAAAAAAAAAAAACCCAAAAAAAAATAATAAGCCATAGAAAAACAATAGTCTTTTCCAGAGAGAAAAGCCTAAAAAAAAATAATAATCCGTAGAAAACAATAGTCTTTTCCAGGTGAAAAGCCTAAAAAAAAAAAAAAAAAAAAAAAAAAAAATAATAATCCGTAGAAAAACAATAGACTTTTCCAGAGGGAAAAGCCTAATAAATTTGATTAAATTCGATTAAATGAAATATTTAACTTTCGAGTATTTTGAACTAAACCAAAAATACTTTTAGATATTCATGAACTGTCTTGCGACAGACAGGACATGATGTCAATTCTCTACAACATTTTTCACAGACGCACAAATGATTACAGGGTCTAATTAAAATGGTTGCTTGTACATCCAAGCAGACACAACAGTTCATGTTACGGTTTGTATTGTTTGTTAGAATCACTTCTTCTTTTTCTTCTTCTTTCACTTTTTCTTCTTCTTTCATTTCTTCCTTTGGGATGGTCTCTAGAAATGCGCATAATGGCTCGAATCTTCGATGTTCTTCTATGACGTTATCCACTGTCGTCCAACACCAAATCTGGACGCCACAATAGAAACATTTGGTTTTGTCTTCCGTACCCATGTAGAAGAAACCACATTTGGCTAATTCTTTTGGTGTTTTAGCACACTCTCGCAGTAACATCGATTCAAAAATTTTTAATCTGTGAGCTTCAAAAGCGTATTTGGGATATGATGGTGGAAGAACACCCCCTCACAACATATGTTTGACATCCGTCTCTGTGAAATGATTAAATTCGTGTTCAAACGAAATACTTGGAACTGTTGGCGCTATCCTAAATCCCATTCGTTCTTCTTCATCGCTTATGTCTCTCCCGCTGACCGAGTTTCGTCCAAGCAGGTCCATTTTCCAAGATTGAATGACGATGACGGATAAAATACTTAACTAATGAATCATTTTCTGCTAAATTATTCGTAAAAATATCAGTGATAATTGTCACAGGTACGCCGCGACAGCGCAGTAATAAGAAAAACAAACAATACTGTCCACAAACAGGCTCTAACCCTTGAATGCGTAATGGATTAAATTGATACCCGTTTGATTGTTTGTTTAAAAATCTTTCAAATGTCCTGTATAGCGGGGGCAATCCGTAGGAATCAAAGTATTCAGCTTTTCGTGTACCGATGTAAAATGCCACCCAATGCTCACCCTTCCTGGTACTTGGGTCCGTATTCGCTATAAACACCACGGGTCTCTTGGTAGGTAATCTTCTTGGTAAGCAATTTCTGGCAAAAACTCCTAAACTAAACTGTCTGAGAAGTGGGTCCGAATTCATTATGTCGAATAGTTGTAAGGTATTCATGTTGAATAATCAAATATAACGTTTCTGTGTTTATCAATTTCTATTATATTTTGAAATTTGGCATATACTATGATATTCACAGTCTTTGGTAGTGGTTCTTCAAAGTGCATCTCAAGTCTCAGATTTCCCCTTTTCACTAGATTGAAATGTTCAGCGTGCGACAAGTCCGGCGATAAATCAAATGCGAACAATGTATACCCCTAGGCATACTCCTCCCGACTGATGTGTATTCCTCCGTCTTCAAATATTTGACCCGTTGCTTGAAACAGACTAGAGTAACTTCTCACTATTTCTCCGTACTCAAAACGAGGTTGTAGAGGTTTGGCGGGGATCTGTTGACCATCCACATATATGGCTAGAAAATTAATATTATTATGTTTGAAGTTGAACGGGTTTTTCGAGAAATTTCCATTAAACGCATCATTGTCGACGCAACCAATAACAAGTCTTTTTGGGAGTTGCCCTAAAAATAAATTTTCCTGTGTCGTGCTCAAATTTCCTTTTGTTATAGAAAATACTTTAGTCTGTACCCGATCTATTGGATATTTGACTGTACCCTCTCTAGAGCTTTCACGTGTGCTAAACGTACGGCAGGGTTTAGGCACTCTTTTCGGATAAATAAGGACACTTCTTCTATTTTAATTTTATAATTCGGCTCTTCTGACATCGAGGCAAAGGCATCTCTAGATCTGCTCTGATTTTCGCCTTTACGTGAAGATAGCTTTGCGCTAAATTTAAATAGTCATCCCCGCTCCCAGATACGTAAAATTCTATCGGCCCTCCACTTCCAATGGTAGCTAAAGGTCGAAATTCAATCCATTGTCCCGATTCCACACTCGTTTGTGTCGGAGGAATCGAAAACAAATCCAACTCACTGTTGACACATTCTACAGATTTTGGGTTAATAAGAGCCATGTTCAGTTGTCTATTCTTCCTAAGAGATCCGACTTTACCTTTCTCTCGCTTTTCTTAGAAATGGGAATTGTTTTCTTTGACATCGCTTTTATACCCCGGTGTGGAGGGTGACGCTGCGCAAGTAAAACCGTAGATTGGTGGCGGGGACGTTGACCAGGGGGTTCCCCAGAAATTCCTTGCATGAGAGCTTCTTTAAAGCATTTTAAACCGGCTTTTTTAAAATCTTTTCCAGAAGCCACATCCCCAACAAGTTCTATACTTTTTTTCAAAAATTGTTTTCCTACATTTTTAGCTAGTGGGTACACTGCGTGTTTTAGGGAACCGAACAAACTACCTAGCCCATGTCCCCTCTGGATGCGAACTCCCGAGAAAACTGGTAAACCTGAACCCACTTGTTCCAAGTAATAGTCTTCAAATAATTTCGAGTTACAACAGTACGTCGTTGTGTTAAGTGAAGTGTTACTGTCACCTTTCCACACTCAAATGGTATGGGTTGGCCTGTATCATCCCTAATATACACCTCAACAGAATCAAAATATTTTTGTGACAGTGGGAGGTAATACGGATTTTCAAACAACCGTGAAATTATCGACCCATATTGACCTTCTATTGGTACGATGCGGAGAAGGGGTACTCTAGAATCGCCGACCACTTGATTTTGAACCAAATTGCAATACACGTACAGCGAGTAAAATCCGCGGTTGATGTCCGCCACGTGCGAAGCTATATACACACCCTGGTAAAAAAATTTTTTTTCAAATCCGAAAATTTCTTGAAGACACGGCCTCATTTTAACTTCGGCTTTATTTCGAACTATAATAGTTAACTTTTCCGTGACTGTATCCCAGTCAAATTCTAAACAGGATGGGTCACTGATTAATTTTATTTTCTGCTTTTCCAATTCGACGATAATTTGGGTGGGGGAGGTATATCTTCCAGATTTGAGGGGGAGGACGTGTCCCCTGCTTCTATATTTCAGTTCAATAAAAGCTTCGGAATTTTTTATATTATTCCAAGTATTAGGATAATGTATTTCAGTCAGGGCTATTTTCCACGGACCCTCGAGATGTATAGGTTTACTCAATTGAGTTTGATAATCCGTAAGTGTATTGTCAGGGAACGTTTCCATTGAACTGTTGCTCGGTAAATACAAATAAAACATTATTTCTTTCTTATAGTGGGATTTGGGAGTAAATATCCTATGGAGCTACTTAACAAAGCAGTCCAAAGCTGTGGATTATTTGCTTCCACGCTTAAATTGACAATACTGGTGATTATAATCACATATAAGATAAACACCTGCACGAAATATGTTATCTCACTTTTCGGAACTTTGCTCCCACACAGCAACCACGACCTGTTACTAAGAGTGTCTTCCGTAATAATGAGAATTTTACACACTTTCTAGTCCTTTTATTGAACAATTTGACTTTGTTTAATCCAAGAATTGAATGATACTGGATACCCTAACCATTTCACAAGAAGTTCTTTCCTTTTCCCCTTGCCACGCGTTTTTAATACGTTTTCTATTTTATAAATTTGTTTTTCAGCTACGCATTGAATTTCTTCTTTATAAAAGCCTCCATTACCTCCTCCCCGCTATCGTCTCTTAAACCGTAGGTAATCGGACATCCAGGTATTATTTTTGTTATGGTAAAAAGTTCTGTTGACCAGTTCGGTAAATACTCCTTTTCAAACGTTCGTTTAACTTTACAAATTCTCACTCTGTCCCCTATGTTATACCGCTGGCGCAATTTCCCTTGGTCGCTGTAAAGTTTTTGCCAAATAAATTCTTGGTCCTCATGGGTGACGTCTGCTGGTGCCATGCCGGTACTCTGATGGTAGGTATTATTATAAGAGTCTGTTAACGCCTGTATTGGGAATGTGAGCGTGTTGTTTTTGGTAAAATATTTCCACATTTTCGTTTTAAAAGTTCGATTAAAACGTTCCACAATTGAACATTTTGTTTCGATGTTGTATGTTGTAAAAAAGTCGACATTGTTGTTCTTTAAAATCGCTGGAAATGAATATTTTTTTAATTCTTTGCCTTGATCCGTCTGTAACTTTAACGGTTTGCATCCAGTAGAGAATATTGTTTCGAAGGCTTGAGTTATCGCACAACCCGTTTTGTTCTTTAATGGGATTACCCATGCAAACTTGTTGAATACGTCTATACACGTGAGTAGAAACTTAATCCCATCATTATATTTACTAATCGAGCTAACGTCCACTAAGTCTGCCTGAAACTGATAATCAATCCCAGCAACAAGTGTTTGTCTTCTAATAAATTTTCTTCGAGTTGGTTTATGAAGTGTGTATGGATCTTCTCCTTGTAACCAGTTCACAACATCTTTAGATTTCTTTTTTGAGATGCGTGTCAGAGCATTCACGCCCCCGAAACTCCCAGGAGACTGGGGTGTATAACACAACTCTTCCAAACTCATTATGTTCTCGACTTATGATTAACAGATGAATTTATAGCGAAAGCCATTTTCCGTGCTTTGACTCTTTTCGTGTTTGTTTAGGTCGAGTTG
Organism: Pictodentalium vernedei; assembly: GCA_031216915.1. Taxonomy (NCBI): domain Eukaryota; kingdom Metazoa; phylum Mollusca; class Scaphopoda; order Dentaliida; family Dentaliidae; genus Pictodentalium; species Pictodentalium vernedei. Next base: position 401,120,574 of record CM062295.1, read on the forward strand.
GGGGTGGTCGCTGGGGGAGTGGGGGTGGTTGCAGTTTATGAATAAATTTCCAGCGTGCTTTATTCCCGATAAGTTCTTGTGGAATATTGACGTCTCTCAGCGCCTCCCCTAAAACTTGCCAACCCTGCGGTGCAACCTGTTTGCGCTGTCTCAGTAAATCATTTACTAAATCTGTAATATTTGATCCCTCTACTGTATTTCCATTGTATGTGAGGCGTCCACGATCATCCCAGGCTACATTTGAAACGTCCCTCATGCGCTTTAACAATAATCTCGCTTTTCTTTGCATAGTCATGGGCACTGAATCTAGAATTTCCTGATCATCTTTTTGAGAGACTTTTTTCTGTTTTAATCTTCACAGTTGTCGGTTCGAGTGATTTTTTTGTGAAAAGTCAAATAACCCTGAAGAATTTGATTATATTTTGTGATTTTTTCAATTTCACTCAGATCGTTCTTTTTCAAAATTTCTGATAATTCTCTGTCAAGTGAATAGATGGCGGCATCATTGGGTTCCTTGTTAGATAGATGGGTTCGCCCGAGCGTTCTTGGATCTACTAAAATCATTTTCTTTGCGAATTCCATTGTTATCCAAGTAGTTTTTTAGCTGATTGGATAATTTGTCTTCGAACCTTATCAGATGTGTTCTTTTCAGCCAGTTTTCTGACTTTCTTTTTATGCAGGCAAAGCTTGCATAAATGATAGTTTGAAACGGGTATCCTCTCCGCCAAAATATTTTTAGCGGATTCGCAGATAGAGAGAATTAATTCTTTATCACCGTTTTTAATCACCCTTTTAATTTTTACTGGTCCCGCCCGATTAAGAATCTTTAGTGTTCTGATGTTGCGCCTAACACGGGCAGACATGTTTATGAAGGGGTCGTAACGACAACATTGCTTTTATACTCTCGGTACATAAACTACTTGTGTTTCTTCCGGAAATATTTTTGTTCGGAGTCATAACCCCTCGTGAGTTTGCTGTGTCAAATCAATGACTAAATAGCCGAATGGGACCGCCGTTGCATCAGCGAATACTTCTCTAAGGTATTTTGCTTTACCCGGATACATTTGAACTGCTAGATGTGCGATTTGTGATCTGTCCCTTGGATTTTTAAAAAGTATCAAGTAATGGCAGTTTAGCGACACCGTGCGGTGAAACTTATTTTTATCAAATAAATTTTGAACAATGTACAACACGCTAATGTTTTGATGGTGGGGCTGTTGGGTGAACAAACGCGCAATTCGCTCATCTGTTTGTGACATCAAATCATCAACGATAACCAGAGAATCTGGCTTAAACTCACCGGGTATACCTTCTATGAATTCAACTTCTGATAGTTTATCATATAACATTTGCCATTCCCCATAACACCATACAATACTTTTAGGGATGGTCGAACCATTTCACTTAGATTAGTGATAAATTTGTAAATAAAAGTCGATTTCCCACAAGACGTCGGCCCAGCTAGGACTCTAGTAAACGGGTGTGACCACCGCGGATCCATATTTCGACTAAGCTTCTGCGGTAAAGTTACCATGTCTTTATAACCCCCACTACCAGAAGGGGAGAAAACTCTTCATTTAAAAAAAAATAGTTTATTCGGGCGGGTTTGGGGAATACTTTATTGCATATTATGGAAGACGAATGGGTAGTGTGTATGTGTGTTAAGGGCCATTGTAATTCGTGTCTTGATCACCATTCAGCTGTAGAATTCTCTTTTATCATTTTGCAAATAATGTCCTTCTCGGGTTCTCTGGCAATAATGGGAGCATATTCCCATATCATGGGTTCTGGTATCATCGTTTTCAAGTTCTGTAACAATGGCGTTTTTACTGCATCCACTTCCACTTTGGCCAAGGCCTTCTCGAAGCATTTTGCAATACGCTCTTCCGTGTTCATCATTATGCACACGTCGTGATGTATTTGAGAGGGATGATCCACCAAGCAACCGTAGCAGAGTTCCCTTGCGACGACCGGTATTTCCTTTTCTATCAGATGCGCCCATGTTCTGTTCAACTCCCTAACCATACGCCGAATTCGTAAATCAGCAGGCCGGCTCTTTTTACAAGGCATACATGTTGAAGGCTCATCTCTTTTTCTTTTTCCTGATTCGGTCGTCTTTACGTCTGTCCTCTGTATTTTCTCATCAATCTCATCAATTGCCTTTTTTAAGTCTTCCCACTCAAAAGTGTTTAATGCGATACCCGCCTTCGTCGGTATGTCATGTTCTTGGTTGTAACGACGGATATGGACTAACAGCTGGCCCTTGAAAGGAGTCACGTTCACGAAAATATTTCTGTTTCCGATAGCAATTTTCTCCATTCTGGCTGGTTTCTCAATACGCTTCCAAACAAGATGTGATGAAGAGATTTGTTCGATCGATATTTATATACACCATAAAACAATATATGTCCAGACACGAATCACTGATAAAGTATTATTCAATATAAGCCATCAATACCACAGATAAGTATAATACTCAAACAATACAGAATCAGACAGATAACTCTATCAGTAATCCGCTTTACTGCTGAGTAACAACCGAAGTACAGATGTCCCGATAAAACCGTTGAACAATAACTACGATTTAGATAACACTACTTCTCTAAGAAAAAATATAATAAAGACTGAAAATTATGAAACCCATATACTAAATTCATATACACAAAAAAATATCAAAATTAAATAATTCTTAAAAGTGTATATTTTATTCAAAGCGACAAAAGAGATTTTATTTTCATTTAAAACCGATAATAAAAGCTACAATTGAAAAAAAAATTACTAAAAAGATGTAGTGACCCTGGATTCCACAAATATTTACTCGGGACCTCCCACAAGCATGAAGTGACCCTGCATTCCATGAAATACCCCCAAGATCCACCGATATGCCTCCCCCCCCCACCCCCGAAATGGCAAATCCTGACGAGAACCTGCAAATGGAGACCCAGAACCTGGAGTGAACCTGCCGAGAACCTACCGAGAACCTGCCAATGAGGGTCGAATGGCATTTACTACACTACTACTCCATTCTTGGGCCAGTATGGCACCAAGCTCCTGGATACTTTTTCGTTGGACTGGACGGGCTGAAATTGCAAGCTTCAACTCTTTCCAGACATGTTCGAGTGGATTGAGGTCAGGGGATCTTGCTGGCCAGTACATACGCTCAATCACCTCCCTCCGTCGGTACTCCCGGACAGCATGGACAACATGAAGACGGGCATTATCGTCCATCAGAATGAATCTATCACCCACTGCACCTGCATACAATCTGACGTGGACATCCAGGATTTCATCAATATACCGCTGTGCAGTCAATGTGTTGCGGAATTAAGTAAAAAGTCTGTCGATCTGTGATCGTAATTTCTGACTCCAAGCGTTGTGTTTACTGGCAGTTCTGTGAGGTCCCGCCAGCCCGTGGCGTTTTGTGATTCCTTACCAGACGATATCAGACACAGGCTCCAGATTTTAGGTTCAGTTCAGTAGGTAATTTCACGAACTTGTGTACATCTGAACGAAGACAAGATTCAAATTATCTACTATTTTAATAAATCAATCATTTATTCTATTAACAAATTCGCGACTAACCTGTCGTTGTCTCTGGCATAAAAATGTAAATTGTATCAAACAGCAAAGTTCATTCCTTCCATAGCAGTGGCGGCATCCGGGGTTCTCCCTGTAGACCGTTTAGTGTTCGCCAGGAGCCCAGAGACAACTTTTCTAAGCAGTCAGAAATTGGTGCTTATCATAGTGTACACCAAATTTCTGATGCAATAGCTGGCGTACGTGACGACCGTCAGCAAATTCTCCTTGAGTTTTGGAGAATTTAGGGAAAGTCCCTTGACGTGGCGGTCGCCATTTTGTGGACTCTATTACTGCCATGCAAACTGCCGGTTACTCTGCATGCAGTCCATGGAATATCTGCTATAAAATAGTATCTTGCGTCAGTTAACCTGCAGAATGATCTGGTGACTTGTGCAATTTTGCAACTCAGCATCCCCGGATATCCGGGGAGCCTCACCAGGTACATGCTATGATTTGTTGGACAGTTCGAACACCAACATCCCAGGAATACTGCTGAATGTTATTTTTCCATCCATCAACAAATCCTACAATTTAACTTGCTTGTTGACAATATTGGCCTGCAAAGGTATGCCTAATATTGTTAACAGAACATCTGGCGTGTACCCACAAAGTACGCATGTACTATGGTCGCCAGTTTAATACAATTCCATGTAATTTATTGTCATGTTCAATTTCTGTTATTACTGTTAATAAAACTTGAGTCCATGTTACCAAATAAATCCCCATAACACTTTCATGAGCTCGAGCTCTTTACCCGAGCTTGCGAGCTTGATTAACCCCTGTGGGCTCACTTCGCAACAAATGTACCACGTTCAAGGATACAGAGATCTGTACGTCCATCCCTGCTGACGCCGCCCCAGACCATGATTGGTCTTCCATCATAGCGGTCATGCTCAGTAATGTTGGCTGCACGGAATCGCTCTCCTGGTCTTCTCCATACCCTAGAACGCCTATCTGTGTAAAAAAGGACAGGTCGCCAATCTTCTCTGGTCCATCCAACTTGGTCCATGGTCCATTCATATCGTGCCTGGCGGTGGTTCTGGGACACCGGAATGCGAATACATGGTCTTCTCGATCGGAGACCACATTCGCGCAACCTTGCCCGGATAGTCTGCGTCGAAACATTTACCCCGGATGCATTCTGAAGGTCACTGCGCAGCTGGGTTGCTGTGGCAAAGCGGTTCCTACGGGCCTGAATGATCAAAAACCGGTCTTCAGCTGCAGATGTTGCCCTGTTTCTGCCACCACCATGCCGTCTTACTGGTGTGCCATACTGCTGAAATCTTGCCCAGGCTCCGATGATCACCTATGGTGCACACGAAGGGCTTCGGTAACCTGGTGATGGGTAGCCCCTTGCTCCACCATCCCTACAGCCCGCCACATTTCTGCTCCAGACAAATGTCTTCTTACATTTGCATTTGCCATATTCAATCATTAAATCACAAGGGTTTGTGTTGAAATGAAGATTGTATATACTACACGTGTCATTTACATGTACTCGAAAACATCATGAAAATCAAGGGGTACATGCTTTCCTTGACTATCTCGAACAAGTCTGCCTGACAAAGAGAGCTAATGAAAACACTGGGGACCATCTCAATACATTCCTTAACCATATCCATATCCACCAAAAATATCGCAAATATGTAACAAGCAAATTTCACAATGATGTGTGAAATATTTGGTGCTTAGCAAACTTTGAGTAGTATAGAAATATATAAAGAGCCTTCTCCACCAGAGATGTAGTACTGCTGTTTAAACCCGGCCATACCAAAAATAAGCTATTTATCTGTGGAGCAATCAAAAGGCAATATTGTGGTTTATGCATCAGCTCACCACTGGAGAAGGGCGTCCATTTGAGTGATTCGATATTCTGCACTTATTGTGTTAAAATGATGAAGGAAAGCGTACTGAAATAACAGAGAACACTAAAAGTGTGTTTCAACTATTTATTCCACAATAACGTTTGAAAGAATACGTCAGGAAGCGAGTGCGTTTTTCACGATGGCAAAGTTTTTTTTACAAATTTCAGACATGTGCATGGGAAGTCGGATATTAATTTTGATCCCAAATTTCGCTCCTATGCATATCGACCCATTCTAATAAATTGAGTCAAACATGATCTTATATGCGTGGGCAAATTATATTTTGCTTGAGGTTGTCAAGTATCCTGGTGCAAAACACAGAAACAGTACATGGATAGCGGACCAATTTGAAAACACCCATCGAGTGTCCATTTTACCCAGATAATAGCTCATGTTAAGTGAAACTGCGCAAAAAACAACATTAAAAAATTAGCAATGCATCTCCCATATGTAATCAGAAGCTGTATGATTAGTGTTTTTTTTTCTTTAGCTATTAAACCAGTGGCAATGATCTCGCAATGAAAGAGACACCACACTAGCACATTAGTCAGATAATCAAACAAATACCAATCATAGTATAAACCTGATGTTTTAAGAAGCCTATTATTGTGGATGTGTTAATTTGAAATTATCGTTCCAGCAGAATAACTTGACAAAGTCAATAGCCTAACACCTCACCCATTTAACACAGATAATTAGTTTTTTTTTAAATTACCATTCTCTGTCTGTCCGTCCGTCCGTCCGTCCGTCCGTCCGTCCGTCCGTCCGTCCGTCCGTCCGTCCGTCCGTCCGTCTGTCTGTCTCTCACACACACACACACACTCTGTCTGTCTGTCTGTCTGTCTCTCTCTCTGTCTCTGTCTCTGTCTGTCTGTCTGTCTGTCTGTCTGTCTCTCTCTCTGTCTCTGTCTGTCTGTCTGTCTGTCTGTCTGTCTGTCTGTCTGTCTGTCTGTCTGTCTGTCTGTCTGTCTGTCTGTCTGTCTGTCTGTCTGTCTGTCTGTCTGTCTGTCTGTCTGTCTGTCTGTCTGTCTGTCTGTCTGTCTGTCTGTATGTCTGTCTGTCTGTCTGTCTGTCTCTCTCTGTCTCTCTCTCTGTCTCTCTCTCTCTCTCTCTCTCTCTCTCTCTCTCTCTCTCTCTCTCTCTCTGTCTCTCTCTCTCGGCACTGAAGCTCGTAAGTTTTTAAGACAGGAAGACAAAGGGGCACTGGGTTGGGGCATCCATGCGTCGCATGGGTGGGAAGGGTGCTGAGAGTCACAACATGGTTTGGGAATTCTTTTTTTAAAAAATTGGGGGTGAGGAAGATTAACCCCCCTCATGAAATTTCTACGCCACCGGCTGTGGGGTGCATTTCACACCCAACATATATTTACATTTATAAGTAAAAGTTGAGGTACCGCTGGCAGTCTTTTAAATTCCGCTAGCTCTTCTACTACTCCCTTAAACTTGAAAATAATTGCTCCCTTCCGCGGTGGTTTAGTGGTAATCTACTTCTCCTGTAATAATGAACTCCAACAGGTGAATTTCAGTAACACGCATCGGCACGAACCAGTGACACGAATGTTCGCGTTAGCACAACAATTGTCTGGGCCGAACTTAATAGGGGCGTTTTGTCCTCCAATTAAAAGCACTTGATGAGCAGCGACCTTGTTACGAATCTAAAAGGCTGTGTTTTGACTTTGAATAAAGTTTAAAACTGTCGTATGTAACAATGTTATAGCGAATAAATGGGACAATTAAAACTCATTCTACAGTGTTTACTGTTGTTTTATCTTGTTATTCAATTCCAGTGAATGAAAGTGAACAGGATATTTAAATACCAAAAACTGAGGTCCTTACAGTAAGATAGTCTGAGAACCTTGGCTATGAAATTTAGGCCTATATTCGTAGATTCTTCAAGTGATTGACCGGGACTCACACCTTTATTCATTGGTAAAAAGCACTTCACATAACACATTTTGAAAAAGGCGGGGAACTTGCACGTTTTGAGCAGGGGCGGCGGGGCAGGAGGGCAGCTCCCCCCCCCCCCCCACACACTTTTTTCACCAATTATAGGTACACAAACGGCATTTTCTGACATAATATACATAACCCCTATAGACACAACACATTTCTTTCTCATCAGTTTTCATTCGATTCATATGTACTGTATTTCTTTGCATTCACAGGCAAAGAACTAGTGCAATTCAATTCAATCCAAAGTATACGAATTGGGTGGACGCCATATAGGTTGTAGTGTGTACCAAAAGGTAGGATATATAAAGGCGAATGCTACTCTTAAATCAAAAACGAAAAAAATAAATCCACTACCACTGCCCTAATCTGTGGTAACACCCGAAGACAGCCGATGTAATACGAAGACAGCTGATGCCACATGATTCACTATAGACCGGTCAATATCCAATATCGCAAAATAATAACAATAAGGTTGAGGTTGAGGTCGCTGAGGTTAGTGTCTTAAATAGGGTGTGAATAAGAGTGAGGTGTAGCGTATATAAAATTATATTTTTTGCACGAATAAGCCGCCCCGCAACTATTGCCCAACCCCCCACCCCACCCCGCCCCGAAGAAAAATTATTTTCCAACTCACACCCTAATGTACCCATAAAGGTGTGACCCCCGCTCTTTTGTGTGACACCCCACTTTTTGGAGCTTCTGCCGCCTCTGTAGCAGACATATTTTGCAGAGTTCAAAACAATATGTACTAACACATGAGCACATCTCGATACGATAATCATACAGTTTCTTATATGCAAGGTGCCCTAGCTTGCACTAGGTCAAGCCATTGTATAGCTTGATACAGGCTTAGATGAATGGAGTGATCTGATTGAGTCTAGATTTGGTCAAAGGCAGATGTCAAGACAGAATCGGTGGGTGGGGGGGGGGGGGGGGGTAGCCACTAAGCTTGTAGTAGTGCCACAAGTCAATAGCAATTGTACGAGGTAGTAATGGTAAAAGACTGCAAGGGTGATAGAAGACTCTAGTATTGGGTAAATACAATAGTATTGGATCACACGACAGAAGTAGGAGATGTGGTTTTCGACCACTATCAGGTAGACCCCAGCTGGTGAACCCCTGAAGTGACATCATACTGCAATGTATTAAGGGTATCACGTGGTTGTCATGGTAGCCAAGATAAGAGGCCATTTTGTGACGTCATTGTCATGTTGATGGGTGATGTGAGTGCGCATTCGCAGCTCGTGTTGTTAGGGTGAAACTTGTTTCCGTCGTCCATTTTGTTCGCAGGAGGCCGCCATTATTGTTTCTATGGTGGCACATGGTTGCTATGTTACCCAAATGCTTCTTATAGGTTAGGAGTATGTTCGGGTGGTATGTTCGATTGTTCAAGAGTAATTTGCCAATTCGTAGAATTACCCAAATGAGCCCGAGAATGCCCGTAAATCACCGAAAAGTACCTCTTTTAACCGAAACACACCTGTTTTGAGTAGCACGTGGTGCTATAGACCCTTAAAAGATCGTGTTCCATTCAACTGGAGTATTTTTGTGGAACGACTTCCCGACTTGGTAAAGCCTCATTTTGGACAGGGATGTTTTATGAAGGCTCGAATTTTGTTATTCCGGGTCAAAATCCTCGTTTCTCCGACCTGCTTCCATAGAATACTATTCCGTTCTTCTGGAGTATGACTTGCTCTCTTCCGTCTGTTTTGTTACCCCTTCTGATAACGTAACCTATCAGATCACTTCTCCAGGATTAAACAACCAAGCAAATTGCTCTATTAACATTAGCTCCCGTCCATCATCTTCTTCGTTCCAACGATTGTGATCTACGTACACACGATTGTGATCTACGTACAGAATGTGCGAATAGCATATGAAGCACATCAACACATGCCAATGTGTGGCTGTGTGCAAGTGCACAATGTGCGCAAAAGACATGCAGTACATGCGCACATACGGGCATTTGTGGACCAGTTGGGACTAGTGTTTGGGAACTAGCGAGGACCAGGCTTTGGGGACTAGTCGGGACCAGGCTTTGGGGACTAGTGGGGACCAAGGCTTGGGGACCAAGGTTTGAGGACCAGTGTCAGAAATATTGTCTAACCACCGTCTTAACTCAGTACTAAAGTTTATGCTACCAACACTGTTACCGTTTGCAACCAAGGTATTGACTTATTCGGCCACTCTGCTAAATCCATCACTACTACTATGAAATGTGAGTGTACACAATGTGCAAATAGCACATGTAGCACATCAGCACATGCAAAGTGTACCAATATGAGCCTGTATTCAAGTGCACAGTGCGCTCTCAAAACATGCAGCACATACGCACATACGAGTATTTGAGGACCAGCAAAGGCCAGTGTTTGGGGACTAGTGAGGACCAGGCTTTGGGGACTAGTGAGGACCAGGCTTTGGGGACCAAGGCATGGGTACCAAGGTTTGAGGACCAGTGTCAGAAATAATGTCTAACCAACGTCTCTTAACTCAGTACTAAAGTTTCTCCTACCAATAGTGTTACCGTTTGCAACCGAGGTCTTGGCTTATTCCACCACACTGCTAAATCCATCACTACTATTATTAGATGTGCTTGTACACAATGGGCAAATAGCACATGTAGCGGCGCATCAGCACATGCAAAATGTGCCAATATGTGCATGTGTGCAAGTGCACAATGTGCTCACAAAACATGCAGATGAACCCCAACAGTACCTCTGGGCCTAGCATTAGTAAACTACTTGTACCAACTGTGGGCCAGCACTAGAACATCTAAGATAGATATTTGTACTAAGGGCTAACAATAGGCATATGGGGTACAAAGAGCTTCTCCTATACTACTCTACCGGACAACCAAGCATAACACTGCGTGGCTTAGCATTACGTGGTATCCGTACTTACTGAGGACAGTATAACTAGTAGGTGGATCAATAGTACTATGGGCTACCACTGAACCAGCGGGAATACAGACCTTACATCATATACTACTACTTTATACAACCATGAATTACCCCCTCCCACCACCCACCCACCCTCCCCACAATACTGCTTGACCTTGCATTATGTACTACCCCTACCAGTTATAGGATAATATAAAGCCTTAGATAGACAGCGGTATTAAGGACTAATAGTAGACCAACAGTGATATAGACCGTGCATCCTATACCACCACACTAGACAACCCTGCATTGCCCCACCTCACGTCACAATACCGCTTGGCCTTGCAAAACGTACTACCTATACAATCTGTAGGCCAGGAGACCACCGTAGATAAATAATGAAACAAAGGGCTAACATTGGACCAGCAGCGATGCAAACCGCACAACCTATACTTCCACACTAGACAACCATGCATTACCCCGCCACAATACTGCCTAGGCTCGCATTACGTACTACCAGCTACTGAAGTATACTAAGCATTAGGTCGATTAGTTGTACCAAGGATTAACAGGAGTATATAGCGTCCAGACTACACTACAGTTCTAAACAACCAAGGACAACCTCGCCATACCACACTAGACGACCATGCATTACCTTCACCCACCTAACGATACCTCCTGGACTAGCATAACGTACTACCTATACAAGTCAAAGCATTTGGTCAATTAGTAGTACCAAGGGCTAAAAGGGGATGTGCATGGGGCATATACGGCTACTGCCAAATCAGGCCAGTTCGAGAAACCGGACACCCCTGACTCGAAGTAAAAAGCGGCCAACGTTTCTATGAAGTCGCGAGCGCATCATGACGTCGCGACGTCAATGTCAACATTAACCGTTTCACGGGGAAAACTTTCAAGAAAACTCACCTTCCCCCATCGATATTCCATCACAAAGTCATACTATATGCCCACAGACCTGCGTGTACATGCATCACTACACATACCTTAGCATACTATATATGCAGGGCGTGCACCAATTGCCGGGTAAAGACGGATGGGGGCACAGGAAAGAGTTGCTCCGCCAAACGCTCCGGTTCCTATGGTAATTTAACTCTAGCTGTTCCGACAAAGCTCCGGGTGGCCGAGCATGACTCACGTGCTATACTGCTGGTTGTGTAAGGTCCTTCATCCTTCCGGATAACAAAACTCATAACTGGCTAAGATAGAGAGTGAGGGGGCTATATAAAAAAATCGGTCTTTGACGATGGTTTCTGATGCCTGTGGATTTTCAGATTTACATTTATTTATTGGTTTATAAAGGTGTTTTCAGCCTCTGTGACTATACCATGGTCACCACACAGGTGCAATGTCAAGTTTATCAAACAATTCTTACCTTTCATTCCCACTTTAGAGCACACACTCTCCAGACTTTAATTAACGAGTCATATTTCAACAGTAAAACTGAACTTCTTTACAAACGTAAAAAAGAACTGCTCAAATTCTCGGTGTTTAATTTCTAATTTATTATGTACCATTAAAAGAGAATCTAGTGAAACGGTTCGTAACATATAATTGTTTTTCGGCCATGCTCCATTATTCCGATCCGACCAGATACCCAGAGCGTATGTATCGGCGCCACTGATTGGTTAGCGGAATGTGTTGATTGACAGGATTTCAGCATGATGCTGAATTAATTTAGCATGATGCTTAATTATTTTAGCATGATGTTGAATTAATTTAACACGATGCTTAATTATTTGAGCATGATGTGAATTAATTAAGCACCATGCTAAATTATTTTATGCACGAATGCTGCATAAATAATACACAATGATGCCGGATTTATTAAGCATGATCCTGAATTACGAGAGGTTCATGCATTTTAATTCTGCATGATGCTTAATTATTTGAACATGATGCTATATTATTTTTCACTATTTTATGAATACTGCAAAAATAATATAGCATGATGCTGAATTAATTTCACATGATGCTGAATTACGGGAGGATCGGTTATATTAAGTTAGCATGGTGCTTAATTATTTAAGCATCATACTATTTTATTTTGCGCGATTTAACGAATGCTGTATAAACAATATAGCATGATGCTGAATTGGAGGATCACGCACTTTAACTGAGCATAATGCCAAATTATTTAAGTATCATGCTATATTATTTTGCGCAATTTGACGAATGCCGAATAAATAATATAGCATGATCCTGAATTAATTTTGCATGATGCTGAATTGCGGGAGGAGCATGCACTTTAATTGAGCATGGTGACTAATTATTTAAGCATGATGCTGTACTATTTGGTATGATTTCACGAATGCTGCATAAATAACATAGCATGATGCTGAAATCAAGTCGACGTACTGGAGGGTCATGCATGCTATTTTAGCATGATACTCTAATAATTAAGCATGATGCTATATTGTTTGGTATGATTTCATGAATGCTGCCTAAATAATTAAGCATAATGCCTGAATAATTAAGAACGATGCTTAAATAATTAACCATCATGCTATATTATTTAGGCATCATGCTATATTCTTTGAGCATTATGCTATATTGTTTAGCATCATGTCTAATTCATGGATTTATGAGCCTGTCCGTACGTCATACCTGTGTTACAAGAATCACTCCATCAACTAGCATTGATATTGTTTGTTTATTTACGGTATATAAAACACTACAATTGTAGTATATTTCTAATCACAGAGATACATGAATATGTACCGCAGGGAAATAACATAGCCAGATTGGCTGCCTACCTGTTATCTCCCGTTTCAAAAATATTTCATCGCTGCAACCGACTGTAAATGTTCATCTAGAGATTTTAGTGTTTTTCTTTCATGTGAAGTAACAATGGTGGGGATGGTGGGGAAGGTGGGATTGGTGGTGAGAAGGTTGATGTGTTTGGTGGATATCGGTACTTTCGTGCGTATGCAGACTTGGCAGCAAGCCAAACTCATTTGTGGACGAGATAACCAGACAAGATAACGAAAGTAATCTAAGTTGCTCACAAGGCCTAAATTTGTTATCTATGCGTATCATATCGCTATACACATTATTACTTTACATTTGGGATCGTTTCTTGTATCCCCTGGTATTTCACATTAGTATCACAAGGATAAGGTCAAGTGTAGCTGGTTAATTATATATCTAAGCTGCCCACATTTGGCGAACTTTATCCCGTACATTGTTTGTCAAGTCAATTCATAGAGTAGAGTAGTGAACAAAGCAAGTGGCTACTGATGTGATGGTCTAGTCAACCCACTGATAGACATTAGGTCAACAAGACAATCACCTCAGTAGGTTCCAATCTGACAATATGGACAATATGGATTGTTACATTGGACATTAACTGGATATGAAGATAAAAGCTTTGATATTAATATTTTTCTCAAAACTGGTTCCAATTATTAGTGTTAGGTAGTTCAGATTCTAGCTCGTTCCATATTTTGGGGAAGTTTAAGATGGGTAATGCAGTCTATTTGGCGAAAATCGGTTGATAAATGCGATTTGAAGCAACTCGGCACTTTTGGGCTCCTAGGGTGCCCAATTTCGGGAGGGTGAGGTGCCTAATTTTGGAGGCAATCTTCATGAATCTATTTGTTCCACCCCACAAAGCAGTTTATTTGGCGAAAATCGGTTGATAAATACGATTTGGAGCAACTCAGCACTTTTGGGCTCCTAGGGTGCCCAATTCTGGGAGGGTGAGGTACCTAATTTTGGAGACAATCTTCATGAATCTATTTGTGCCGTTCCACTATGCAGTTTATTTGGCGAAAATCGGTTGATAAATGCGATTTGGAGCAACTCAGCACTTTTGTATCATAGGGTGCCCAATTTTGGGAGGGTCGGGTACCTAATTTTGGTGGCAATCCTCATGAATCTATTTGTGCCACAGCACAGAGCAGTTTATTTGGCGAAAATCGGTTGATGAATTCGATTTGGAGCAACACGGCACATTTGGGCTCCTAGGGTGCCCAATTTTGGGAGGGTCAGGTACCTAATTTTGGTAGTAATCTTTATGAATCTATGTGTGCCACGCCACAAAGCAGTTTATTTGGCGAAAATCGGTTGATAAATGCGATTTGGAGCAACTCAGCACTTTTTGGCTCCTAGCGTGCCCAATTTTGGGAGGGTCAGGTACCAAATTTTGGTGGCAATCTTCATGAATATATTTGTGCCACTCCACAAAGCAGACTATTTGGCGAAAATCGGTTGATAAATGCGATTTGGAGCAACTCAGCACTTTTGGGCTCCTAGAGTGCCCAATTTTGGGAGGGTCAGGTACTTAATTTTGGTGGCAGTGTTCGTGAATCTATTTGTGCCACCCCACAAAGCCGTTTATTTGGCGAAAGTTGGTTGATAAATGCGATTTGGAGCAACTCTGTACTTTTGGGCTCCTAGGGTTCCCAATTTTGGGAGGGTCAGGTACCGAATTTTGGTGACAATCTTCATGAATCTATTTGTGCCACCCCACAGAGCAGTTTATTTGGCGAAAATCGGTTGATAAGTACGATTTGCAACAACTCAGCACTTCTGGGCTCCTAGGGTGCCCAATTTTGGGAGGGTCAGGTACCAAATTTTGGTGGAAATCTTCATGAACCTATTTGTGCCACCCTACAATGCAGTTTATTTGGCGAAGATCGGTTAATAAATGTGATTAGGAGCAACTCAGTACTTCTGGGCTCCTAGGGTGCCCAATTTTGGGAGGATCAGATACCTAATTTTGGTGGCAATCTTCAAGAATCTAATTGTGCCACCCCACAAAAAAGTTTATTTGGCGAAAATCGGTTGATAAATACGATTTGCAACAACTCAGAACTTTTGGGCTCCTAGGGTGCCCAATTTGGGGAGGGTCGGTACCAAATTTTGGTGGAAATCTTCATGAATCTATTTGTGCCACCCCACAATGCAGTTTATTCGCTGAAGATCGGTTGATAAATGTGATTAGGAGCAACTCAGCACATTTCGGCTCCTAGGGTGCCCAATTTTGGGAGAGTCAGGTACCTAATTTTGGTGGCAATCTTCATGAATCTAATTGTGCCACCCCACAAAACAGTTTATTTGGCGAAAATCGGTTGATAAATGCGATTTGGAGCAACTCAACACTTTTGGGCTCCTAGGGTGCCTAATGTTGGGAGGGTCAGGTACCTAATTTTGGAAGCAATCTTCATGAATCTATTTGTGCCACCCCACAATGCAGTTTATTTGGCGAAAAACGGTTGATAAATGTGATTTGCAGCAATTCAGCCCTTTTGGGCTACTAGGGTACCCAATTTTGGGAGGGTCAGGTACCTAATTTTGGAAGCAATCTTCATGAACCTATTTGTGCCACCCCATAATGCAGTTTATTTGGCGAAAATCGGTTGATAAATGCGATTTGGAGCAACTCAGCACTTTTGGGCTCCCAGGGTTCCCAATTTTGGGAGGATCAGGTACCTAATTTTGGTGGCAATCTACATGAATCTATTTGTGCCACCCCACAAATCAGTTTATTTGGCGATAATCGGTTGATACATGCGATTTGGAGCAACTCAGCACTTTTGGGCTCCTAGGGTGCCCAATTTTGGGAGGGCCAGGTACCTAATTTTGGTGGCAATCTTCATGAATCTATTTCTGCCACCCCACAAAGCAGTTTATTTGGCGAAAATCGGTCGATAAATACGATTTGGAACAACTCAGAACATTTGGGCTCCTAGCGTGCCAAATTTTGGGAGGGTCAGGGACCTAATGTTGGTGACAATCGTCATGAATCTATTTGTGCCACCACGCAATGCAGTTTATCTGGCGAAAATCGGTTGATAAATGCGATTTGGAGCAACTCAGTGCTTTTGGGCTCATATGGTGCCCAATTTTGGGAGGGTCAGGTACCTAATTTTGATGGCAATCGTCATGAATCTATTTGTGCCACCACACAATGCAGTTTATTTGGCGAAAATCGGTTGATAAATGCGATTTGGAGCAACGCAGCACTTTTGGGCTCCTAGGGTGCCTAATATTGGGAGGTTCAGGTACCTAATTTTGGTGGCATTCTTCATGAATCTATTTCTGCCAACCACAATGTAGTTTATTTGGCGAAAATCGTTTCATAAATGCGAATTGGAGCAACTCAGCACTTTTGGTCTCCTATGGTGCCCAATTTGAGGAGGGTCGTGTATCTAATTTTGGTGGCAATCTTCATGAATCTATTTGTGCCACCCCCAAAGCCGTATATTTGGCGCAAATCTGTTGATAGATACGATTTGGAGCAACTCAGTACTTTTGGGCTCCTAGGGTGCCCAATTTTGGGAGGGTGAGGTGCCTAAATTTGGTGGCAATGTTCATGAATCTTTTTTTTCCACCACACAATGCAGTTTATTTGGCGAAAATCGGTTGATAAATGCGATTTGGAGCAACTCAGAACCTTTGGGCTCCAAGGATACCCAATTGTGGGAGGGTCAGGTACCTAATTTTGGTGGCAATCTTCATGAATCTATTTCTGCCAACCACAATGAAGTTTATTTGGCGAAAATCGTTTCATAAATGCGAATTGGAGCAACTCAGAACCTTTGGGCTCCTAGGGTTCCCAATTTTGGGAGGGTCCGGTACCTAATTTTGGTGGCAATCTTCAGGAATCTATTTGTGCCACCCCACAAAGCAGTTTATTTGGCGAAAATCGGTTGATACATGCGGTTTGGAGCAACTCAGCACTTTTGGGCTCCTAGGGTGCCCAATTTTGGGAGGGTCAGGTACCTAATTTTGGTGGCAATCTTCAAGAATCTATTAGTGCCACCCCACAAAGCAGTTTATTTGGCAAAAATCGGTTGATAAATACGATTTGGAGCGACTCAGAACTTCGGGGCTCCTAGGGTGCCCAATTTTGGGAGGGTCAGGTACCTAATTTTGGTGACATTCTTCATGAATCTATTCGTGCCACCACACAAAGCAGTTTACCTGGCGAAAATCGGTTGATAAAAACGATTAGGTGCAACGCAGCACTTCTGGGCTCCTAGGGTGCACAATTTTTGGAGGGTCAGGTACCTAATTTTGGTGGCAATCTTCATGAATCTATTTGTGTCACCCCACAAAGCAGTTTATCTGGCGAAAATCGGTTGATAAATATGATTTGGAGCAACTCTGCATTTTGGCCTCCTCGGGTGCCCAATTTTGGGAGGGTGAGGTCCCTAATTTTGGTGGCAATATTCAAGAATCGATTTGCGCCACCCCACAAAGCAGTTCATTTGGCATAAATCGGTTGATAAATACGATTTGGAGCAACTCAGATCTTCGGGGCTCCTAGGGTGCCCAATTTTGGGAGGGTCAGGTACCTAATTTTGGTGGCAATCTTCATGAATCTATTCGTGCCACCACACAAAGCAGTTTATCTGGCGAAAATCGGTTGATAAATACGATTTGGAGCAACTCAGCACTTTTGGTTTCCCAGGATGCCCAATTTTGGGAGGGTGAGGTACCTAATTTTGGTGGCTGTCTTTAAGAATCTATTTGTGCCACCCCACAAAGCAGTTTATTTGGCGAAAATCGGTTGATAAATACGATTAGGAGCAACGCAGCACACTTCTGGGCTCCTAGGGTGCACAATTTTTGGAGGGTCAGGTACCTAATTGTGGTGACAATCTTCATGAATCTATTTGTGTCACCCCACAAAGCAGTTTATCTGGCGAAAATCGGTTGATAAATGTGATTTGGAGCAACTCAGCACTTTTGGGCTCCTAGTGTGCCCAATTTTGGGAGGGCCGGGTACCTAAATTTGGTGGCAATCTTCATGAGTCTATTTGTGCCACCGCACAGAGCAGTTTATTTGGCGAAAATCGGTTGATAAATTCCATTTGGAGCAACTCGGCACTTTTGGGCTCCTAGGGGGCTCAATTTTGGTAGGGTCAGGTACCTAATTTTGGAGGCAATCTTCGTGAATCTATTTATGCCACCCCACAAAGTAGTTTATTTGGCGAAAATCGGTTGATAAATATGATTTGGAGCAACTCAGCACTTTTGGGCTCCTAGGGTGCCCAATTCTGGGAGAGTCAGGTACCTAATTTTGGTGGCAATCGTCATGAATCGATTTGTGCCACCACACAATGCAGTTAATTTGGTGAAAATACGTTGATAAATGCGATTTGGAGCAATCCAGTTCTTTTCGGGCTCATAGGGTGCCCAATTTTGGGAGGGTCAGGTGCCTAATTTTGGTGGCAATCGTCGTGAATCTATTTGTGCCACCACACAATGCAGTTTATTTGCCGAAAATCGGTTGATAAATACGATTTGGAGCAATTCACCACTTTTGGGCTTCTAGGGTTCCAAATTTTGTTAGAGTCAGGTACCTAATTTTGGTGGCAATCTTCATGAATCTATTTGTGCCACCCCACAAAGCAGTTTATTTGGCGAAAATCGGTTGATACATGCGGTTTGGAGCAACTCAGCACTTTTCGGTTCCTAGGGTGCCCAATTTTGGGAGGGTTAGGTACTTAATTTTGGTGGCAATCTTCATGAATCTATTTGTGCCACCCCACAATGCAGTTTATTTGGCGAAAATCGGTTGATAAATGTGATTTGGAGCAATTTAGCACTTTTGGGCTCTAGGGTGCCCAATTTTGGGAGGGTCAGGTACCTAATTTTGTGGCAATCTTCATGAATCTATTTCTGCCAACCGCAATTCAGTTTATTTGGCGAAAATTGGTTGATAAATGCGATTTGGAGCAACTCAGCACTTTTGCGCTCCTAGGGTGACTAATCTTGGGAGAGTCAGGTTCCTGATATTGGGGCAATCTTCATGAATCTATTTGTGCCACCCCGCAAAGCAGATTTTTGGCGAAGATTGGTTGATAAATGCGATTTGGTGCAACTCAGCACTTCTGGGCCCCTAGCGTGCCCAATTTTGGGAAGGTCAGGTACCTAATTTTTGTGGGAATCGTCATGAATCTGTTTGTGCCACCCCACAGAGCTGTTTATTTGGCGAAAATCGGTTGATAAATACGATTTGGAGCAACTCAGCACTTTTGAGCTCCTAGTGTGCCCAATTTTGGGAGGCTGAGGTACCTAATTTTTGTGGCAATGTCCATGAATCTATTTTTCCCACCCCGCAATGTAGTTTATTTGGCGAAAATCGGTTGATAAATGCGATTTGGAGCAACTCAGCATTTTTGGGCCCCTAGGGAGCCCAATTGTGGGAGGGTCAGGTACCTAATTTTTGTGGCAATCTTCATGAATCTATTTCTGCCACCCACAATGCAGTCTATTTGGCAAAAATCGGTTGATAAATACGATTTGGAGCAATTCAGCACTTTTGGGCTTCTAGGGTTCCCAATTTTGTAAGGGTCAAGTACCTAATTTTGGCGGCAATCTTCATGAATCTATTTGTGCCAACCCACAAACAGTTTATTTGGCGAAAATCGGTTGATAAATGCGATTTGGAGCAATTCAGCACTTTTGGGCTCCTAGGGTGCCCAATTTTGGGACGGTGAGGTACCTAATTTTGGCGGCAATCTTCATGAATCTGTTTGTGTCACCCCACAATGCAGTTTATTTGGCTAAAATCGGTTGATAAATGCGTTTTGGAGCAACTCAGCACTTTTGGGGCTCCTAGCGTGCCTAATTTTGGGTGGGTCAGGTACCTAATTTTGGTGGCAATCGTCATGAATCTATTTCTGCCACCCCGCAGATCAGTTTATTTGGCGAAAATCGGTTGATAAATTCGATTTGGAGCAACTCAGCACTTTTGGGCTCCTAGGGTGCCCAATTTTTGGAGGGTCAGGTACCTAATTTTGGTGTCAATCTTCATGAATCTATTTGTGCCACCCCACAAAGGAGTTTATTTGGCGAAAATCGGTTGATAAATACGATTTGGAGCAACTCTGCAATTTTGGGCTCTAGGGTGCCCAATTTTGGGAGGGTGAGGTACCTAATTTTGGTGGCAATCTTAATGAATCTATTTGTGCCACCCCACAATGCAGTTTATTTGGCGAAAATCGTTTGGTTGCGAATGTCGGATAAGGAACCGGGAATAAGTAACGGTTGTCACGTTCGTTGATACGAAGTCGTTGGATGGTGTACCCAGGACTATATCTGTACAATTGTGGTAGTACCCTCGCCAGGAGTAAGACGATTAAAATCCCAAAAGAGCTTCATCATCGCACCTTTTGCCCCACCCAGCACATACCCGGCATTGCTTTCGTGAACATGAATAGCACCTTTCCGGATATAAGAAGCCAGCACACGGCCACTGTTCTGGAGTTTACGAAGCCTGTGGTCGTGGCCCTGTTGGATGTGAGGTTGCATGACCCTGAAGTCAAGTTCCCACCCACCGCGAACAGGGTGCCTATACAGAGATATATGAATGGATAAGTTCGTAGCTCCTAAACGAGGCTGAGCCTTCCAGGTTCAAACCACGCAGCTCGGTAAATGTAGATTGTTGCAGTTGTTCCCGTTCCGAAGGAACAACAACGGGAAGCTCTTTTCTCTTGTTTTGCCCCTCGGAGAGCTGAAATACATACAATTTGTCCATCATCCCTGGCTTTCCAAAGCCCTGCGTGTCCCCGAGATCTGCCAGCTAAGAGTCGTGCAAGGCAATGCATCATGTGCTCCTGACCCCCCGCTATTCACCATGTCTTTACACTTGTTGCAGCTCAGCTCCGAAGGTATATTTCGAATATGTAATGTTACGGATAGGTGCTGCAATTCAATAGGGTCACCCCTGATGTCTAAACTAAAACGTGGTCTGTACCATTGTCTGTAGAGCCTGGGACAAGCCTTTTGTATTGCAAATGAGAGAAAGATACTGTTCTGCCACTGGCACATTTTTCTTTTTCTACGGGTACTGTTCTGAGTAGTGTGTTGGGTAGCCCGTTGTAAACATTGTCCGTGACGTTTCTGACAGATGAACGCAGAGCTCACAAGTTCAGGTAACTTATCCCCCATCAGCTGCCCCACTCCACGAGGGATGTTGTTTGCTGCAAATCCCAAGGTGCGTGCCAACTTTCCCAGTTTCAGAGACTGTTCTGTCTTGAGTCGCAGAAGGTATGTGAATATCCAGTATAGCCCCAACCTGATTAAACATCTCATCATTTAGCTCGCATACATTGTAATTGATATCTGGTATCCTTACCTTCCGCTCAACTGAGTTATTTTTCTCATCCACGACGCGAATATAAGTGCTGCCTAGCCCCAAGCCAATGTTGTACCACAGAGGGTAGTGGGTTACTTCGTCAAGGGCGCACTCAAATTGCTCTCCGGCAGGGAGCGCCAATGGTAGGTCCACGGTTTGAACGTCGGATAGTGTCACGTATATAATTGTACATTGTCATTATAAGACTCCTCTAATATGGCTTTCAGAGGTCAGAAGGATGAAGGAATACCCGAGAATAGACAACAAGCTTGCAACAAAGTTGGCTTCAATCTACTACAGACCCAAGGGGTACTGGAATGGACTCATCAACAGCTTTCGGCCCGTCAAAAACCTTGCTTCCATGGCCAAGGTCTCTGAAGATTTGGCTCGGGCATGACTTAAGAAGCAGGCCATCTGGCAGATATACCTTCCAGCTGTGCGAAGCACACACATACCACGACCCAAGTTCGATGTGCGGACGCCGAATGAGGTCCACCAGGCCGACCTGCTCTTTCTTTCACACGACCGGTGGCCCGCAAAACCTACAAGTATGCGCTCACAGTCGTTGATGTAGCCTCCCGCTATAAAGAGGCAGAACCCCTGGCGACAAAAGAGGCCACAGAGGTCGCGGCCGTCCCAGAAAAGATATACAAGCGTGGACCACTGGGGTGGACCAAACTCCTTCAGGGCGCGAGTTCATGGGCGCGGTGAATCAGCTGCTGGCGAAACACGGGACAGAAGCCCGACGTGGCCGTGTGGACGTCCACCGGGACCAGGGGATGGTGGAGCGGTTGAACCGTACCCTGGCAGAGCAATACGCCCAGGACATGAGGCTACCGTCAGGTGAGAGGTCAAGTAAATGAGTCGCTCGGCTGCCTGCCGTTGTTGCGGCGCAGAATGGTGAGGTGACTCGCTTAACTAAAAAGAGGCCATCTGACGCCGTCAAGGCCAAGATTGTGACATAAAAGCCCTCCTCTGTGGTTTCGGGACGCCCTGTTGGCCTCAAGGAGCAGAAGCTCCCCTCCAATGTGGGTGTTTGCTATCTCTACCAGGCAGGCTAACTGGAGGGGGTCGCCGTCGCGCAACTGACCCTGCGTGGTCCCTCCAAGTATACCGGCTTGGACGCCCAGTCACCAAGCCCGGCGAACCTGTCCTCTACTATTTGTTGGATGAACCAGCCCGCGGCTTCGTCCGGGAAGAGCTGCTTGTGGTGCCTCCCGACACCCAGCTGCTTTCCGATGGAGTAGTCCTTCGGACTAGCCTCTGGCACTGCTGCAACCGTTCTTTTTCGGTTACTCTCTAAACATGTTAATCGCACGTTTCCCAGGCAGTGCCCTCTGCTGTTGCTCAGTCGGTCGACACTGAACTGTTGTGTATCATTGGGCTGGTAGGTCCACAGCATCTCGATGTTGCATGTCTAGCACTGGTTCTCTAGGTCCTTCTTGGGTCGCAGGAGGTACTGGACCTTGAGATTGAACCCCAGGAGTCCTTTGACCAGGTCCTGGCGCTTGTGGGCGACAAGCTTCCTCGCGATGTTTTTGTGGAGCTGCTGATGTGTGGGATGCCTGACCTCAGTACCCTCATCTGGTGGACAGGTCTCTCGTTCGAGCTTCTGCATATACTCCACGCGGTAAATGGCGAGGTTGGCGAGGTTGGACCATTGTTGGAAGTCGTCTAGGATCCAAACCTTCTGTGGGTCGAGGATAGTGAGACCCTGGCTTGAGTGAACTGCGAGGGCATACCCGAGGCGCCAATCATCGGTCTTGATAGCCTGTTCAGCGGCCTCAATGGTGACTTCAACGATGTCATTGAGGGCGAACTCTTCGCGGTCTGTGCCAGGGATGGGAACCATAATGTTTTGTTTTCCTTGGAGTGGTATAGCAGCGGAACCGGGGTTTCTGGAAAGTACTCCTTGTGTCTTTGGTGCAACAGCACTTGTGCCCGATCGCAAACTTTCTGCCGGCTAGTGAGGATCAGGTCACCTGACCTCCACTGCTCCATGAAGCGCTCCCATCAGAGACAGATGGGGAGGGTCTTCCGCATCTCCTGACACTTGACCTTGTCAGCCTGGAGGTGGATGTGCCCTTTCCTTTTCAGGGCCTTGGGCGCATCATCTTTTGTCCGGTGGTCTGTCTTTACCTCTTCGTAATAATCCACTGCTTGACGTAACCAGTCATGGGGCATCTCACCCGCGATTGGTGGTGGCTTGCCTTGATCACCACAGCAGATAACCTGGAACCCACGCTGGCCCCGCCAGTCCAAGAACATTTCTAGGATTGGCCGGGGCACAGTGCAGACCTCATCCCAGATGATGACACGGGGGATGAACTTCTGGCCCATGCCTCCTGGCGTCCAGTCGTTCTGGCCGCTCCACCGGAAGAAGCTATGATAGGTCTTAGTCTTGACTCCCCTACCTCGCATCTCTTTGGCAAGGCGATGAGTTGGGGTAAAGACAAGTGGGTCTCGCATCCTGAAGAACTTGATCACTCTCGTTGTCTTGTCGATACCACCTCCACCGTTGAGGTAACTCAGTCGATGGTGGGTCAGTGGGTCATTGTACCTGGGCGCAGTGCAGGGAGGGAGGTCTTTCGTGGCGATACAATAATCTGGCTTGGGGAGGTAGTCGGCATGTTCCTGTGGCTTGTACAGCTGCTCAACCTTGGCGCGCCACTGAGCTAGCAGGACATTACACTTTTCGGGAGGCCGTAGGGTGGGTTCCTCATGATAGCGGCAGCACCTTGTGCAACAGGGTGGACTTCTGGTAGAACATAGGCTTGGACACCGTTGAGTTTGTAGAGTGTTGTTTTCTTGACATATATGCTGTCTGTCGCGCCACCCGAACCGCCTCTTCTTTGTCGTAGCGCTGCAACATACTGAGAAGGTTAATGTGGGCGTATTCTAACATAGATGCCCTTAGGTGGGCGTACTGGGGCTGGCTGTCATCATAGTAAGTTAGCACATGGCCTAGGAGCACCGTTCTGGGGCTCCGACAAGAGTGCCACTTTGGCGAGTATCTCTCACAAGATAATCTAGTTCACCATGGTCCGTGAACACGCAGCGAGTCAATCGTTTACCATCGGCTTTTCCTCCCTGAGTGAACTTCCCGATGATGCTGCATCCCTGATCTCTATCTTCGGGGTGCCAGACCTCGGCTTGTTTCTCGAACGCAACGATGGCTTCGCGGACCCTTAGACGGATGAGGAGACCCAACTCCACGAGGAAGGCGAGCAGAGGTGTGGGGCCCAGCCCTGCTCGGCGAAATGCTTCCCAAACTAGGCCAGGATGACGGGGTGAACCCCTTGTTTGAACTCCCACTCCTGGACCTCGGCGAAGCCCGTGCAGATGTCTTTAAGGAGGCCCCCGTTGATGGCCACTCTGGTCATCCGGTGGGTGGGGTGTCAGAATCTCTCGAAATATGGTTTGGCCTCGCCTCTCCCCTGGACGCATGCCGGGTAGCACGCCTTCGGGTCGATGTAGACGACCTCACTCGTGTTGTAGGTCATAGAGTTCCAGAGACCGCTGTGGCAGTGCTCCACGCAGGCCTTTTGGATGTCGTTGAGAAGCCCGGCTGGGGTCGGCTTCTAACCGTTGTTCTCTTTGGTCATAGTGCTGGCCGCGTGATTCACCCCGAAAACCCCATCAGCGAGGGACTCATCGCTTAGATGGGTGCAGACTTCCTGGAGGGTTTGATGGGTCTCCTGTGTTCTGTAGGTGCTATCGTCTTGGAGCACAAACTGGTCGACGCTGAGCTGTCTATTCTGGCCACCCCCGAGTAGCCAAACAGCGATTGGCTCAATTTGGGTGGCCTGTCCGATGGCTTCCTAGACGTCAGCCGCGTATATCTGGACCTGTCTGGTATGGGGGAAGTTGCAGGTCTTTAGACCAGGAGTGGCCGTTATGGCAGATGAGCTCTGTGGTTTTGTATGCGCAGTTAGCGTGTCCTACATATTTGCCACTGTTGTTGATATCCTCGCCAGCTATGTCTTTCACAATGATGGCTCGCTTGAGAATTTTCTCGAGCTCGGCTTCATCGTCGACCGTTGCACCAGCGCCATGGACTCTCTTCTCCCACTCCTCGATTTTCTGTCACCTGGCGGGGGCTAAGCCATGTCCTCCGAGAGCGCCCTCGAAGTGCTCCACCACGCTCTGCGCGACACAGTTGAGATCGCCTGTCACTCATTGCAGCCAAGTTGGCAGGGTCTGGATCTCTGAGAGGGTAGAGCCCGTAAACGACCGCGGTGACAGGGTAGGCATTCTGGTAGAACACCTGGTCGCTTCTGGTCAGCGCGTCCGGCTTAGTTTCTTGAAAGATCTCAACGATGTCTCGTCCCTTCTTCCTCCCGGCACGGACAGGATCGAACTTATCTTCGACGACCCACTCCCCTTCGTCATGCTCGCGCAGGAACTTGATTTTGAACGCGCCCTCTGGAAGGGCTGCTTGCAGTTGTGTTGCCCTCTCGTCCGTCATGTGGGCATCCAGGGCCAGTCGACCGGCCCTTGCATGCATACCATCAGCAATTTCAACGTCGCCGATGTCAATGGGGTCATCTACCTCTACCCTCCATGTAGAGAAGACCGCGGCGGCGCCATCGACTTCAAACTCGTCTTTGGCGTCGTTCACAAGATCGACCCATAGTTCATTATCTGGTAGCCTCACAGGGTGAGGGACTTCGGTATCCAAGTCGAAATGTCGCCGTTGTTTGGCTGGGTCAAACTCCTCAACAATTGCCTTCCTTTTTCTCCCACGCGCTGTTTGAGGTGGAGGGGAGGTCGTGTAGCATCCGGAAGCAGAGGTCTCAGCAATCGCTTCTTTATTGCTTCTGGAATGGGTTCATCCAGGATGTTCTGGATAACACTCTGAACTGGCTCGGGTGTTTGCATTTCAGTCTGCAGCTGGTCGATGTATTCGTCCATACTTACCACGCTGTGTACTGAATATGCCTGTTGCCACCGCATCTGTAAATGGAAATTTCGATGGCCGCCAGCTGGGTAAATTTCTTTGCCGTGGCCCTCTATTCTCGGTGCAGTAATTTCATATGTTTGTTCTTATAACCACACCTCAGGCAGAGCGATAATTGGTTCGTTACCCCCACGCCACAAACACTGCAAGGTTATGTACACGATCCATTTCGCAGTTTGACCAGATGTACCCACACAGTACTCTGTGTTGGCCACAGAGCTCCGTGGAGCTCAAAGTAAGCCACTGACATGTGTTTTTACCTATCCGCATTGTGCACCTGATCGGGTATATCCATTGCGGATATGTCTAATAGGGGTCCACAAAAAAGTAAATTCATCCCCCCCCCCCCCACCCTGCTGCTGAAAAGCCTACATCCAACCCTTTTGAGTCCACACACTTTAATTCCAGTGTCAGAATACCCAACTGTTTCCCACATATACAGTGCACAGAGTTAACAAGATACTTGGAAAATTAATAAATCATACATTTGTGTGATACAGACACCACTGCCAAAATGAGATGAAAGTGGAAATTTACCCTGGTTTTGTACTGAGATCAGATTAAGAACTGATGTGCTCTCTGCACTTGGGCTGAGCCTGAATGTTATAGAAAAATGTGTGAGTACTAACCATACTAACATATGAGGCAACCAGTGGTACTCAAACTGTTGACTCCATATCCAAACCAACAGGGAGTATTTCGATTCAGTTATCAAAAGTTAGCTCAAGTATCTATATTTTTCTTCCAGGTGTTCTGTAGATATATATATATATTGTTTTAGGGCTGTATAGATGTGATTTTTAATAAAAGATAGTTATATTAGTGTTTTGTTTAGTTTCTTTATCGGATATCAGTGGCGTGTTCCCTATCTTCGCGCGGGTCATTTTCGGTGTTTTGTTTTTTGTTTTGTTTACGAGTTCGACCACTTTTTTAAAATTCAAGCTTCTCATTCTAATTTTGGCTATGGATGGTAAGTGTTTCGTGACGCGGGAGGTTCAGACCAGCAGTGCAGAGACGGTAAGTATAGGTGTCCAGGTGGGGGGAGTGGTTGAGGCCAGCACAGGGGGATGCTACTGCTAGTGAGTTACCAACGGGTGGTCAGCGGTCGGATATGTGTAGGCACTGCCATATGGTATATGTGGATGGGTGTGAGCTGGGGGAGTTGGGGATGTGTGCCATCTGCGTAGCGCTAATGCAGCTGCTAGAGGCATATGTAAAGTTGGAGGAAGAGGTGCAGGTGGTGAGGGGGAAACTGGGGGGGGGGGGGGGGGGGCAGGAAAATCTGGTGTTTCCCCAGTTAGGGTGGCATTCGATGGGGTGGAAGGTGGTGGGTAGTAAGAAGCGGACTTTTGACGTGGATAGTGGGTCTTTTGGGAATAGGAAGGTGCGTCGGGTTGAGGGTAGAGGAGAAGTAGGGGCTAGAGTGTCAAATTCCCAGGCTAGTAGTGTGAGTCGGGGGCGAAAAGGCGCATTCTTTTAGAATCGGATAGTGAGGGAGATAGCGATGACCATGTGGAGTCTGTCAGGGCAGGAGTCAGAGGGAAGGTTAGGAAGGTGGTAAACGAGCACAAGGTGGCTTGTAGTGGGAGTGGGCAGAAGGTGGGGTGCAGTGTCCAAAATAGATTCAGTGTGTTAGGTAATTTCGAGAATTCTGACAGGGAGGTTAGGGGGAGCGTTCACTCCCGATGCTCTCTATTGTTATCGGAACTCATCTGGCCCTCTCGCGGTTGGCGTCAGAATAGCTCCAAAATAACACTGAGGCTATCGGGAAAATTCGACTTTTTCATAGAAAATAGACGTTTTTACAAAGATTCGGTACAAAAAATAAAAATCACACCCAGTATGCGATAAATCGCACAGAATGTAAGTACTGGAGTCGAAATTACTTTCTTTAGTTCGTATTTTTAAACTAATAAACATGGATGAAAATGATACATATTCCCTAAATTCGTGTATATTTCTCGTTCTTTACCACACTGAGCACGATAGTTTTATTTCGTAAGTCGGTCTTGTTTTTTTTTACCGTTAAACGCATTCAAACATCTAATATACAGCTGCAAGTATGCTGTAGAAAAAAGGATTTCTCTTGCTATACGCTGTTTGGCCGTGCCCTATATGGCTCATTCGCTCTCTCTCAGACACAAACACATTCGTTAGTACGTTACACATCGCATTCAGAATAAACACACGCCGGGCCCGAATAAGCAAGTCTTCCCGTTTTATTGGAAGATACACCAATAAAATAAAAATGGACAGACCCTAGCAGTAAAACAAATAATGTTATTTGTAAAATATACATTTTCTTGTTTACTTTGAAACAGATAATTCAAAACGGGAAACGGATATTTTTGCCAGCCGAATCGTCCGCTTGCATTTTTACCAAAATCGTCCGCCAGTGTTTGAAATCGCAAAACATGTGATGGAAAATAACTCTAATAATATTTATGCCGTATGAAATACTGGTTAGCATGGCATTTTTTAAATGTCCAACATAGCACATTTTTCAAAACACGTTTCTTGGCATAAATTCTTATGTATTTGCACTAATTTTATACTTTGCCAATTATAAAAAATTTTCTTAATTTTTTTTATAATTT
The DNA here is from genome assembly GCA_031216915.1 of Pictodentalium vernedei. NCBI lineage: Eukaryota > Metazoa > Mollusca > Scaphopoda > Dentaliida > Dentaliidae > Pictodentalium > Pictodentalium vernedei. The sequence goes on from CM062295.1 coordinate 401,149,520, forward strand.
TTCAACTACTTATGTTTAAGCAAGGTTGTGCGTTTCAGTGAATACTGGCAAAATTATAAGATTTTTTATCAAATTTAATTAATATTCTATAATTTTTGGTGCGTTTCTTAATATAATTAATTCTGTAATCTATTTGCTAATAATTATTCATTGTTATGTGCCTGTGGTGCCGTACAATGAATTATTGCAAAATTAAAGGATTTAATTATCAGAGTTTTTTTGTTTAAACAATATTTATTTAAAAATTAAAAAATGGCTTATAAATTTTAATTCTTGTAAAATATTTAATAATAATTTTTTTATATATATTGATTTCACAAACTATTAGCTCATCCCATGTTGTTATGCTGGGACAATTTATGGAAAAAAAATCCTCTTTCATCTGAAAAGCTCTGCAGCTGTTTAAGAAAAAGGATATGAATCAAATAGGTTCTACTACTCAGAAATTAGTTTCAATCTCATAGGACAAACCTGATGTAGAGAAATTAAAATATTGATTCCCAAGAGCTGAATACTACCTGTGACTAACTTGAGTTAGTACAATCAAAAGTAATAAAAACTTTGTTTGCATAAACTTTCCTGAGATTATCTCTTTGAGATTTTGCAATATTTTCAGTATCTCGCACTGTAACATGCCATTAACATGGTGGATAAGTCATGTTCATATGAAATGAACTCAAAAGAGCACGCACCACCTTCCACTGCTGTGAATGGCCTATGCTGAAGAGTTTGACAGAAAGAAACCTAATACCACACAGATGAATATGTTTTGCCCAGTTGTTGATCCATTATGATTCTCAGATGAGCAGAACCTACAGCACCTGACTAATTCATCCATGATTCTCCCTCATGATTCTCAACAATTCAGACACTAATTTTGTCTAAAATTTTTGCACTTTCCCTCTGAGTCTTCCATTTACAGTAATGACTGTTCATCCTCTCATCCAACTAAGCCTCATGTCTCAAGTCTCCATTTCCTCCCAAGAATTGTATTGTTCAGTTTATGGAAAATGAGAGCCCCTTCCAAGAAACTGTTCCAGTGTCTTCATTTGTCCTAAACCACACATTTTTTAACTTCATTCTTTCATCATTTCATATCATATATTGGAGACTTGTGTTCCTAGAATTCCTTTTGCAAGCCTTTATCTCATGAATAAGTCAAATTTTCCTGTGTTATTATATAAAGAAATCTCCATTAAAATTTTATTACTTTTTTTCTCAAAAAACAAAACAAAACAAACCTTATGCCCCCTAAATGGAACAAGCTTTACATGCTTTTTTGCAATGAGAGACGAGAGAGAGGTCATAAGCTGTGGTACCCCCCAAAAAGACTTTGAGATTTTTCAGAAAAATAATTATACTGTCATCTTCTGCTCCTGTTTGGTAAAAGGTGAACATGATAAAGTATAGGAGTTTTAACTTTCTCAAACTTCACAGTAGACCACATTTATGTTATATATCACTCTCCGGTCCTGAAAAAATGATTTTTAAGTTCAAACAAAAAATAACCCAGTCAAATTAGATAAGAGTTTCTCAAAAAAATAGTAATATCTACAAATCACCTAGTCACCCAGGAAATGTACAAACAATGAAACATGATTTCAGTTTAGTAACTGTAACTGTTTCTCCACGAAAACCTTATTGAAACTGTTTCTCCCTATAAGTTTCATTTGGTTAAGGATTCACTTCCCCTTCAGAATGAATTTATCTGTGTGGTTTTGGTAGAGATGCCTCTTCCCGTGATGTTTATATTTACCCCTAGATACTCGTAGTCACATCATGTCTCTCCTACACTAAAACGTTGGCTGCTGCTGCTACATTCCGGAAAACAGCCCCCCCCCCCCCTCCATACTGAAATTGATACATGAGGATGTCATTCAGCCTTAATTTCAAACCATTAAAAATTACATGAATTTTAATCAGAAATGTTGAGAGACACTTCTCAGAGCTTTGTGTTCCTACCACTGTTTCATGTGCCGTTACCGGAATGTTTTATTCTTGTAACTTACATGACATTTGATTGGAAAATAATAAATAAATTGTAACACAAATTATTATCATACTAAATATAAATTGCAAATGCTAAAATAAACATTTTAATCTACTGTTAAAACATTTTTTTTAAAGATACATGACTTTGATAATTGTCCTATTGTGTTTAGATTTTTTTTTTGACTTGTTTTAGGTTTTTATAGGTCAAAATTTTGAAATTTGACATTTCCATGTATGCAGATAATGACAAAGAGCTGAATGATATATTTGATGACTTGTCTTCCCGTGTATCAACATAATATATCTGCAGAGCTATTAATTTTGTCTTCATCTCTCCACCGGTAACCATTCTTGTGTCGTTTTGACATTTTTACCTGAGAAATGAAGAGTGTTTGCAGATTTTCTGGTAGAAATAGAGTCTTGCTTCAAAATTTGATCAATGTTATTTTTTCCAAATTTACCTTTTAAAAGTTTTCAGTCACTTTTTTAACCCTACTGATATTTACTCTTTGATATTGTATAAGAGCTCTCATCTGTTTCCTTCTTGGAGTCTATTGTTACCTTCAATACATTGTTTTTTGAGCTGGAGACCTTCCGTCTGTCTCTTTGATAATTTTCTTTTTCAGTCAAGAGTTTAGTAGATGGATTGGGAACATAAAACAGAATTGGGACTGCATTCCCAACCAGTTTTTTCTTCCAATCATTAGGATTCATGAACAGAACATTTTGTTCTCAAAATGTTCTGAGCAGATTCTGTAATTTTTCAGATGGACTTCCAATCAAATTTGTTAATTTACAATTTTGCACCTGTAATATTGGGAAGAGATCACATGCTACTGTATGTAGCACTCTGTATTATTCTATAAATTATGGTTATTGAACTTCACTGATAACTTTATACATTTATTATGGTTGTGAAATAGCCTTACCTACAGAAAATAACAACTGATAAATAACTTATTAGGGCTGAATTGCTGTCATAAGTTTTCAAGAGGGAACCAAATTACAGGGGAAGAAACTGAAAATGCTGTTTTCACAAAGCATCTAGAACTTTGAGTCTGGTAGTTACTCAATGATTTTCCATGGCTCTCTGCTACTGGTAGAGGTACACCAGTTTCTTCCAGATGTAAAACTGCCCGACACAATATGACTCTGGATGTGGAAAGTATTATAAAACCCAAATGAATAATTAGATAAATAAATGGGATAATTTGTGATATTTAATTATATACTTCATATATTAGATGCTGCCTTGGAGTAGGAGTTGGAGCAGACATTTTCACTCCCTCCTTTTTAAATACTAAAAATATACCTCCAATGGGAGGCCGAATTGTACACGAAAATTATTGGGCCGAAACGTGCAAGGGAGAAAAACAATGGAGTCTGCAATTCACACATTCATAGTAGACCACAAACAATGCAACAAACATATACGTACATATACACCACACATGTCGTGTTATTTTCGAGTTGTACTGCCAATAATTTGAACTTGAAGGTCAAATGAACCATTTCATTCAAGATTTTCACTCTTCTCTCTAGCCTGCTCCAGTCGGCATTTTTATGCATAAAACTTGATAGTCTGGCAAACACGGTGCGCTATTGTATTAAATTGGGCCTGTAATTATTCTGTCAACTAACTTATAATTATCTTTCGGAATGCAATAAAATGACACCCCCACCCACAGTATTTTTTAAGTATTATCGCAGTTGTTAGCAGCGCATTTGCAAGACGACATTTTGCTTCAAACTGACGTCAACCGCCAGGGGGACAGAAACTGGGCTAATATCAGGTTTTGACTCGAGTAGATTCTCCGGTTGATTCTATACTCCGTGATTCTGAGGAGCAGGTTGGGTCTGAAGAGGTGGAGGTGGAGATAGGCATGGGGGTTAGTGTGGCGAAGTGCAAGATTGCGAGTCGGCCCAGTGGGGACAGAGGTGGTAACAGGGGTAGTAGGGGTAGTAGGACGGGAAAGAGGACAGGAAGGGACAGGAAGAGGCAGTTGGTGGTTGCAGGGAGTAGTATAGTGCGGGGATGGATAGGGTGGTGTGTGGGCCCGACAGTGTTAACAGGACCAATTTGTGCTTTCCGGGGGCTAGGGTGGAGGACCTAAGGGACAGAGTGGATGGATTAGTAAAGGGGTCAGGCCCAGACCCAGTGGTTGTTGTACACGTAGGGACCAACAACATCAGGGAGAGAAAATCAGTTCAGCTGATTGAGACTTACAAGGACTTAATAACTCAAATGAATGCCAAGAATGCACAGGTAGTGGTCTCGGGGCTTCTCCCAGTACTAGGTGGTGGGGGCGAGCGTAATTCGCGGATCATTGGGACCAACGAGGAATTGGGGGAGTATTGTAAGGAACTTGGGATACACTTTGTAGACAATTGGGGATCGTTTTGGGGCAGAAATGACCTATATGGAAGGGATGGTCTCCATCTTAGCCCAAAGGGTACAGAGGTTTTAGGAAGAAATATGTTGCAGGTGGTGGAGCCTTTTTGGTATAGGGAGGGGAGGGGGGCCAGTGAATGGGGGAATAATCACAGAAAATGTGTCACGAACCATAGGTGTAAAAAATGGGACAAGGAGGATAAGGGAAAGGGACCAAAAATCCAAATCAATAGGAATAGCTTCCCAAGGAAAGCACAGGTACACAAAGCAGGATATACAAACATACAGGGACTAGATAATAATGGGACCAGGAGGCGGAAACCAGTGAACCATGACACCCTGAAAGTGGGTTATAGCAACATCCAGGGTCTCCACCGGAAAGTAAGTGAAATTGCTACATTGATTGAGGCAGAGGAGTTTGACGTCATGGGCTTAAGCGAAACGTGGGTAAGACACCAGGAACGGGTAGACCAAGTAAGGGGGTGGGTATGGATAGGTGTAGGGCGAACGGAAGGCCAGAAAAAAGGGGGAGGGGTAGGCATGTACATTAAAGAGGATTTAAAACCATCGCTGATCACAGACATGGAAAACCCCGGCTGAGGTATCGAAAGAAATTGGATGGGTAAGGATCAGTCTGAAAAACAAAAGTATTGTCCTTGGGGTTGTGTATTGTGCGGTGGAGGGAAGCAAACCCGAATGGAATGATTCGATATACTCAACACTAAGGTCCAATATCACCGAATTACAAAACAAGGGGCTCGGTATAATTCTGATGAGTGACTTTAATGGCCACATAGGTAATGGACGAAGAAGGCATAGAGGATGGGGACAATAAAGTCAACAGGAATGGAAGGAAGCTGATGAACTTCACAAACGAGCTCGGTCTGAAGATTCTGAACAGGGACGCGAGGTGTAAGGGGAAATGGACCTGGGAGAGGAACGACAGAAAATCAATAATCGACTACATCCTCACAGATATTAATTTATGGAGGGAGGAGATAGGGGTAGAAGTGGATGATGAGGGTAAAATGGAGGTCGATAGTGATCACAACTTGATTACAGTGACGATCAGGGCCAAAACTCTAGTAAAAAGCAAAGGAAGCTCTAAGGAGATTTGGGAACTCAAAAAAGATGCTGACTGGGCGAAGTTCAATGAAAACTGAAACCAAAGCTTGCAACCGTACCCAAGAGGGGCAGTGTCCAGAAGATGGTTGACGTCATAGTTGCGAGCCTGGTGGAGGCAGGAAAGGAAAGTGTAGGTAAGGTCAGGGTGCCAACACGGGAACTTGGGTACAGAGTGAACGAGGAACTGAAAAGGGCCATAAAGGGAAGAAAAGCTAAATGTGCTGCATACAGAAGTAGAAAACTTAAGGGTGCGGAAAGTAATGAGGCCACAGTTGCTAAGGAAGAATACCACCAAGCACGAAATAAAGTAAATAAGATTAAAGACGATAATCGGAGAGTACGAAATAGCAGTCTTATTAGGACGATAAGAAGGACAGGGGGGTCGAGTTCGAACGTATTTTGGAAATGGGTGAATAAACGTAACAAAGGAAGTAACCCACAGAGTATTAAAGTAGATGGCAGAGTTACAGACGAGCAAGATCAAGTCGCATCAGAACTAGTCAAGCACTGAGAAAAGGTAAACGATAAGCGATGGGACATGGGGAGCCCACCAGAGTGTCCGAATCAGGTCGAGGAAAACCTATCAAACTTCGTGTGCAGCGAAAGTTTGATAGGTTTTCCTCGACCTGATTCGGACACTCTGAGGAGGTGCGAAAGGTGATATCAAAATTATCACCTTTCGCACCTCCTCAGAGTGGGAATAGGGAGGCAGTTGGGAGTACAGTTGGGAGTGCAGGGGGAACCTCAGAGGAGGTGCGAAAGGTGATATCAAAATTAAGGGATGGAAATGCGGGAGGAGTGGATGAAATTCCTAACGAGTTTATGAAAAAGGGGGAGAGGAACTCGTGGAAAGCCTAACTGCCCTATTCAATCTAGCCATAGAAAATCAAGAGGTCCCAAAGGAGTGGACAGAAAGTAAAGTGACATTTATTCACAAAAAGGGAGAAAAAGACGTTTGGATAACTATCGAGGGATCTCTGTCAGTAGCAACATTGGAAAGGTTTTCTGTAAAGTCCTGTATGGGAGACTAGAGGAGGTGATTGAGGAGAAGGGTTTTTTGGGTGAAATCCAGAATGGCTTCAGGAAGGGAAGGAGAGTTATTGACCATCTTTTCACACTATCCCAAATGATTGAATCCGCGAAAGCAAAAAAGAAAAAGATGTTTATGGCCTTTTTGGATATCAAAAAGGCATACGATAGAGTATGGAGGGAAGGTATGTGGCGCAAGCTGGAGGCTATGGGCTTAAGAGGCGAGTTTGTTGGAATTATGAAAGCATTATATAAAGATGTCCAGAGTGAACTTAGCCTGGGAAACATTACAACGAAACGTGTGCCTATGAAGATAGGCCTAAAACAGGGGTGTATCCTTTCGCCGATCCTGTTGCATTGTTCATCAAAGGTTTAGGAGATGAACTCCTGCGTAGCGAGGAGGGGGTAGCAGTTGGGGGCTTGAAGATCCCAGGGCTATTTTTTGCAGACGATATGGTTCTAGTGTCAGAAAACGAAGAGGGGCTAACGAAAATGCTGGGAATTGTTGGGAAATATGGGAGCAAATGGAGACTCGAACTTAATGAAAGCAAGAGCAAAGTTATACCTGTGGGTCGCAAAGTGGACCCCACTCGAAGGTGAAGAGTGGGTGAGTTCTGCATTCCGGAAGGGAGCAGCAAACTTTTCAGTGTGGGAGAGACAGGTGATTACGAGTATTTGGGGGTAAATATAAACATTACAGAAAGAGGCATCTACCGGAACCACACAAATAAATTGATTCTGAAGGGGAAGCGAATCCTTAACCAAATGAAATTTATAGGGAGAAACAGTTTCAATAAGGTTTTCGTGGGGAAAACCATTTGGAAAATGGTGGGGCTGCCAAGTATAACATACGGTACGGAAGTGGTACCCCTAAACCAGACGGCCGTAAAGAGCTTGGAAATCCTGCAGAACGATGCAGACCGATGGATAACAGGGTCGAGTAATGCCGCAGCGCTAGAAGCAATCAGGGGTGAGCTTGGGTGGATGAGGATCAAGGACAGGATAGACCTGTTGAAGCTCGGTTATCTTAATTATTTGGTAAATCTCCCCGACAGCCGATGGTGTAAAGTAATGTTCCTGAGAATTTTCAACTCAAATATCAAAACGGGGTTGATGGTCCAAGTGAGGGAGCTAGTAGAGAACTACTCATTGGAGATCTCGGCCCTGGACGTTGGGGCAAACCAGGGTAAAAAAATCGTCAGAGAAAGGGTCATGGAGGATTGTAACCGTAATTGGCGAGAGGGGGTCAAATCAAAGAGGTCTGCGTGATAAAGAGAAGCCAGGCTTTGAAGAGTACCTTGATGGCACTTTTGGGGGGTCACTGTTGTTCAAGCTGAGGTCGCGAACCCTGGAGCTGAGGGGAAAATTGGGAAAGACGGTGAAAGGGAGTGCCAGATGTGTAACTTGGACATGGTGGAGACCCTGGAACACTTTCTTCTAGAATGCCCAAAGTATCAGTCTAAAAGAATGAGATTCACTGGGAGTATAATGGGGAAGTGGGATGGGAGAATGAAGGACATGTGGTTAGGGGGAACCTCAAAGGAGAGGGTTAAAATGCTAATCGGAGAGATTGGGAAGAATGGGACAAGGGATATCATCAAGCAGTTCGTCTCCGAGTGTTGGGAGGAGAGGAGAAGCGTGGGAATAGGGAGGCAGTTGGGGAGTACAGGGGGAACCATGGCCTTCTCGTCCGAGAACCGCGACAAATCAGCGGCTGGCCAAAGTGTTATTATTATATTATCATGGGAGCCACATTTCCAAATAAAATTGATCAGGATAGATTAAACTGGGGGTGGGGGTGGGCGGTGGTAAAAAAGAGAATTTTCCCAAATAAAACCACAATACAGTTTGGAGTCTCATGCCAAATCCACTCTATCTCCAATTGTTTGACATTATCAAAAAAAATAAATAAGTTTCTGAACCTGTATGGGACTCATTTTAACTGAAATCTTCCTAATACAGCAGTCTTTTCAACTACTGGGTATCTATCTTTATTGGTCTGAAACAAAGGATGGCATATTACCTTCTACATGAACAGGATGCAAGTTTTTATGGTGGTTGTAGTAGTACTTGGTAAGAAAAATGACAAATGAAACACCAAAGACAGAGGAAGCACACAAAATGCCATTTACAAGACAAATTTCTACAGTCTTGTGAAGGCCTCACTTTGTCAATCAAGGGTAATAATGTAGCTACAGTTCTGTTAAAAAATAAGTGAAAATAGTTATATCAACATAGAAAAATCAAGTAGTGCCACACTCGAATTGCTCTCAAGGAATAAAAACCTCCTAAGCATCTCATCAAAACAACATTAGAATCAAATCACAGGCTGAAACAGAATATTTCTCATTAATTTGACCATCACGCCTGCCAAAATAAAGAAAAATCCCTGTTCAATGACTGTTTCTCATACTGCAGAATGCAGAATGTAACAAATGATAACAAATGATACTTTCAGCAAACATATATAGACAGAGGAGGTTAACTTCTGGACTAGGAAGAAATGATACTTCTACTAACTATATTTGGGGATGGGTGTTAGTTAGCATGGTAAGTGGAAATCAATAATAAACTTGACTGAATGTTTTTCAGATTGAAAATATGCTTCATTCCAAGTTTGGCCGCGGGGGTTAAAACCTGCTTATGTTGCACAGACAACAACATTTAGCTCAATTAATACTGTCATTTCATATTGGCCTGTCCCTGATTGACTAGAAACACAACAAAATAACCAAATTGTACCATCTTTTCTCCACCTTAGATTTACTGTTCATTTGGCCAGCATTGTATGCATATGGGCACTCTAAAATAGGCTTTTTTCATGAAAAATGGGCATCCAACATCTTCAAAATAACCTTTTCTCTCAAATTTCCACCCAAGTACAAACCGACATGGCTTCAGTCATCAAAGCAGTAACACCGGTAGACCCAACATCCAAAACTATTTTTTTAAAAATCACTCTACAGAAAACACAATAAATACGCTTTTGGTTACAATACGGTGTTTTTTCCATTTACGACAGTACAAATCTTTCCTCCTCTCCCCATCTCATTAAGCTGATTTGGGGAAAAACAACCATCTATCCATTTAGTTTATCATCTCATGAAAAAATGTACTGAGAAACAAAAAGACAATTGTCACCAATATTTTATATCTTTTCCAAAACATGCTCTTTAAAATGTTATTCACACTCACTAGCTCAGTTCATTTTCCACCAATCGGATAATTCCAGGAACTTTTATCCTCCATGAAAGGTTGGGGTGCTAGAGGCGCTGTTTGCACGAAAACACTGTATTGTAACCTGGTATTTATTAGAAGTAATCCATCTTCCAAATACTTCCAAATACTTCATTTGTAGCTGAGTCTTCGCCATCATGGCATGAAAGCTATCTATCTTAATGTTGGCAATGTACATGCCATGGCGGACTCATGGGTGCCTGAATTAAAGGCTTTGTAATTTACAGTGCTTCATATGTGTTAGAAATTAAGTTTTCCATCAACTTAGAAATATTGTCTTGGTTCCTGATATTTTGTCACTTTTGCACAACTGCACAATCACCATACAATGTAACTTTGTTGTGTAAGGGTACGTCGTTAAGAAAGGCTTAGCCTGTTCGCCAAACCCGATTTCAAATGAATAAACTAAAAATATTGTTAAAAAAAATCTAGCAGCCATATAAAAAGAGTACCAAACCGAAACGGGTACAAATATAACCACTGATGTTTGTATGAATGAAATAAGTCGCTTGGAATCGGAAAATATCCCGTCTGAACAGAACAAATAACAAAAACACTATAAAATAGCTTTCTAGACTGGTGTGTTGCTGGCTTTTATTACAGTGTAATTTTTTTTTAATTTACAAAATTGATCCTCTATAATATTACGTGTAACACACACTGATTATTATTATTATTATTTATTAGGGTTTAACGACACTTTAACAGCCAGGGTCATATCATGTCGGTGACAGTTTTACGGGTGGGGGAAGCCGGAGTACCCGGAGAGAACCACCGAACAACGACGAGCAGCTGTCAGCTCTCCAACATCGTAACTCTGAACTCTGCACCGCAGCATAGGCAGGGTTAGATTGGTTGAAGACATGTGCACCATCGACGTGCAGTACGCCTTAGTACACAGCATCATCGTGCCCCCGTGTAGTCAATCGGGGTTAAGTGCCTTGCCTAAGGACACAACGAGGGAGCGCGAATCAGTCGCTGAAATGGTCACCCATCCAACTATTAACCGCGCTCGACGTTGCTTAACTTCGGTGATCTGTCGAGAACCGATTACCGCGACGCCACCGCGCCGCCAAACACACTGATGATACCCATGATAAATGACCCTGACCGCCCAGGAAAAACTAGAGATAAAAACATTGTTTAAAAAACGCTCGAAACCTGTGTCCGAAAGCTGAACTAACAAAACTAGTTCTGTCAACGCCATCTTGGGTGTAATCATTCCGACTTGAGATCTTTGACTAGATAGAACCATGAAACAAAAAACAAAAAAGGCAACACCCTCCCTCCCCCCCCCCCCAAAAAAAAAATAAAACAACACAGCTCAAAGGTAAATCAAAATGCGGCGACCAGTACAGTGAGAGTGAAAGAATAAGTACGTTGCGACTCTCAATTTCATGACTTACAATGTTTGTGTGCGCTGTCACCAGCGAAGTCAGACTTGAATTGACACCACGACTCAACCTAACTAACTCATCAAAACGTGAACAGTGTTTCAGTATATCATTTGCCCACACTGACAAAGTCCCCCCCCCCCCCCCCCCCCCTTTCTTACGGTAAACTGTACCGTTCAGACCAGATTTTCCCGCTTTTTCTACGAACCACGGGAAGGTACAAATTTGTTCCCAGCCGCACCACCCTTCTGAAACAGGACTGGTAAAGTTTGAAAGTGTTCCATTGCATGCCTACTATTTCTACCTCTCCCACATACCATAGGAACAAGAGTATACCAAAAGAAAATTACTACACCCCAAATCCGTAATGTATGCAGACATGTAATATGCCACACAGAAACAGAAAATATCCTGTTTGTGGTCAGCCGCCACACCCTTCCGTGGCCAAAGTCGCGAGAATCCAATTGCTTTCATTGGAAACCTTCTATTTCAGCCCTCCCTCAGCACTATCTGAAAAAGAGAACCAGAAGAAAACTCTTGCGACCCTTAACCTACATACATATAGATATGGAATTTGTAGCAGAGAATAAAAAAATATCCCATTTGATCTCAGTCGCCACTTCCTTAGAGGGCCAAAATCACGAAAATCGACAATTTTTCCAACCCTTCCCTTTATTACACCCCCCACCCCCCACCCCCCCACCCCCTCTAACAGCCATGTGAAAAAGAGTACCCAACTAAAACGGGTACAAGTAAAACCACTGATGTTTGTATGCATGAAATAAGTCACATAGAATCGGGAAATATCCCATTTGTTCCTAGCCGCAACACACCTTTCTGAAGCAGGCGTCCTAAATTTTGAAAATGTTTCCATTGCATGACTACTATTTCAGCCTCTCCCACCTACCATAGCAACAAGAGTAGCAAAATGAAATTACTACACCCCAAATCCGTAATGTATTCAGACATGCAATATGTCACACAGAAACAATGATATCTTCCACATGCATATCCAAAGACCGTAGGCATTTGGTGGGAATGGGTATGACTCTCCCATTGGTGGAGGTTCGGTGGCAATGGGTGGGAGGGCCATACCGACCCCACCTCAGGACTGCGGTATCTCCCTCGCATTGGTGGGGTTCGGCGTGGCTTTCCCCAAAAAATTGTAAACATCAATGCCATGAGACTGAATCTGGGTTCCTCTGGTGCTTTAACTTTTCAGTGTTCGAAGGGGGTGGGGTAGAGGAGAGCAACTGTCGAGAATATCAGCACGCTCTGTAAGTCTAGGAAGAAACGAACGATTTCGTGATTTCTCTACTCGAAGGGTGTGGAGATCAAATGGGATATTTTTTGATTCTCTGCTACAAATTCCATATCTATATGTATGAAGGTTTAGGGTTGCAGGAGTTGTCATCTGGTACTCTCTTTCCGATTGCGCTGACAGAGGGCTGAATAGCAGGCTTCCGTGAAAACAATTAGATTTTCGCGACTTTGGCCAAGGAAGGGTGTGGCGGCTGAACACAAACGGGATGTTTTCTGTTTCTGTGTAACATATTACATGTCTGCATACATTACTGATTCGGGGTGTAGTATTTTCCTTCTGGTACTCTTGTTCCTGTGGTAGATGAGAGTGGCAGAAATAGTAGGCATGCAATGGAAACATTTTCAGAATTTAGGACTCCTGCTTCAGAAGGGTGGTGCGGCTGGGAACTGGGATATTTTCCAATTCTATATGACTTACTTTATGCATACAAACATCAGTGGTTATATTTGTATCAGTTTCGGTTTGGTACTCTTTTCCATATGGCTGCTAGATGGGGTAGTAAAGGGTGGGAGGTTGGACAAATTGTGGATTTTCGTGATTTCTGTGCTCGAAGGGTGTGGCGGCAGAGATCAAATTCCATATCTATATGTATGAAGGTTTAGGGTCGCAGGAGTTGTCTTCTGGCACACTTTTTCAGACTGCGCTGACGAAGGGCTGAATAGCAGACTTCCAGTGAAAACAATTGGATTTTCGCGACTTTGGCCAAGGAAGGGTGTGGCGGCTGATCACAAACGGGATATTTTCTGTTTCTTTGTGACATATTACATGTCTGCATACATTACGAATTTGGGGTGTAGTATTTTCCTTTTGGTACTCTTGTTCCTAGGCTAGATGAGAGGGGCAGAAATAGCTGGCATGCAATAGAAACATTTTCAGAATGTAGGACACCTGCTTCAGAAGGGTGGTGCGGCTGGGAACAAATGGGATATTTTCCAATTCTATATGACTTACTTTATGCATACAAACATGAATGGTTATATTTGTACCCGTTTCGGTTTGGTACTCTTTTTCCTTTGTCTGCTAGACGGGGTAGTAAAGTGTGGGGGTTGAAAAAATTGTCAATTTTCGTGATTTCTGTACTCGAAGGTTGTGGCGGCTGAGATCAAATGGGATATTTTTTGATTCATTGCTACAAATTCCATATCTATATGCACTATGGTTTAGGGTCATAAGAGTTGTCTTCTGGTACTCTCTTTCAGATAGCGCTGAGGGAGGGCTGAATAGCAGGCTTCCGGTGAAAACAGTTGGATTTTCGCGACTTTGCCCAAGGAAGGGTGTGGCGGCTGAACACAAACGGGATATATTCTGTTTCTGTGTGACATATTACACGTCTGCATACATTACGGATTTGGGGTGTAGTATTTTCCTTTTGGTACTCTTGTTCCTATGGTAGATGAGAGGGGCAGAAATAGTAGGCATGCAATGGAAACATTTTCAGAATTTAGGACTCCTGCGTCAGAAGGGTGGTGCGGCTGGGAACAAATGGGATATTTTCCAATTCCATATGACTTACTTTATGCATACAAACAGCAGTGGTTATATTTGTACCCGTTTCGGTTTGGTACTCTTTTTCATATGGCTGCTAGATGGGGAAGTAAAGGAAAAATTGTCAATTTTCGTGATTTCTGTACTCGAAGGGTGAGATGGCTGAGATCAAATGGGATATTTTTTGATTCTCTGTTACAAATTCCACATCTATATGTATGAAGGTTTATGGTCGCAGGAGTTATCTTCTGGTACTCTCTTTCTGATTGTGCTGACGGAGGGCTGAATAGCAGGCTTCGGGTGAAAACAGTTGGATTTTCGCGATTTTGGCCACGGAAGGGTGTGGCGTCTGAACACAAACGGGACATTTTCTGTTTCTGTGTGAAATATTACATGTCTGCATATATTACGGATTTGGGGTGTAGTATTTTCCTTTTGGTACTCTTGTTCCTATGGTAGATGAGAGGGGCAGAAATAGTTGGCATGCAATGGAATGGAAACATTTTCCGAATTTAGGACTCCTGCTTCAGAAGGGTGGTGCGGCTGGGAACAAATGGGATATTTTTCAATTCTATATGACTTACTTTATGCATACAAACATCAGTGGTTATATATAAAGGAGACACAGAAAATTAGCATTCTCCCTTATCGTCTGTCTGGGCAGTTGAAAATAATTCTGAGACAGATAGAAACAATCCACGTTGCTGTGACGTCCTCAAACGTAATACGATTCGCATCAATTCTGTCTCTCCAAGAGTAGATCGTCGAAGATCATGAGATTCTTTTTCTCCGACTTCAACTGTCTGGGATCGGGAGCGTCGTCGGCATTCTCGTAAAACAGACATTCCACGTTCGAACACTCGATGTTTCTCCTAGTCAATTCTCTCGCCACCCCTTCCAATATATTCGAAGTCTCTTGTCCTTCGAATTCGTCTCGATTGTCGAGGATTCTCGACATGACGTCCTTGGGTAATTTACATATCATGCACTCTCGAAGCAATCTTTATTCCGGTTCAAAGATACTCTTACCGAAAACGAATAATCTGTCGTAATCCAACCAGCCGGGTCGCAACAATAGATTCATCAAGAGATTGGTATTTCCGCAATTAGATTTTCCCACTATCAGATCTCTTGTGCTCTTGGGAAAGAACTCGTCGTTCAACCTCTTGGTCATCACGTCATTCCAAGACATGTCTTTGATATCCATTTTTTCTCCAGGTTTTTTTTTTGTTTTTTACTATGTTTTGAACTATGTTTTTGTTCTATTTTTTTCTATTTCCATATATATATATATATATAAATGTTTTTTTTTTTATTTATAAATCACTTTCAATCCCAATCCTTTCATCATTTTACCTAAGTCTTGTATCGGTACGACATCATCATAGAAGTCTCTCCAACTTTTCGGTTCGATTCTCGATCGTTTGGCAGGTGGTGGTGGAGTTATCAATTTAGTAATCAACACGTCGGCACCTCTCTAACCAGCTTCCGAAGCTTTTCTACTGCTCGCTTCGGTCGCAGCTTTCTTTCCCGCACCGATCGCCGTCTTCTTTCCAATTTTGAGAGTGCTCGATGCGATCTGTTTCACGGCGTCGCCAGTGAATTGACGAGTTAAAAATCGCATCATCAAATCGATGATGCCCTATCCACCGTAGACGTATGATCAAGCATACCCCCTGTTATTTATCACTAACCTTTTTTTTAAGAATTCGGGGTTTTTTTAGTATTTTTTTGAATATATATATCTTTTTTTATTTACTTAATATTTTTTTTTCTTTTCTCTTACTATTTTATTATTTCAAACGATTCATCAACTTTTTATAATCCTTCTTAGTCAAGACCTTCTGCCACAACAATTCGTCGCACACGCTCACTATCTCGTTATTCACTCTGGTTTTACTGGCCTCTCGGCTGGCCATCAACAATCTAAATCTCTCCGGCAAGGCATGGGGATCGCGTGGAAGAAATATCGTGTCGGTTATTCCCTTTGCAGTCGTCGATCTCACGAATCTCTCGTTCGCCTTCCATATGGGGTCCACCACGTGCGTCCACTTGTAACCTGTCCTATACTTTGGTCTATTCTCTCTGGGATCGTTGTTCTTCTTCAAGACGTGGGTCTGAACCAGAATGCCACTGTAATTGTTGTAATCCTCCTCGGTGTAATCGCCGGGTCTCTTGTGAGAGAGCAGAGTATACAATCCGTCGGTCAATTTGTACCTGTTCGAACCGACGATCAAATAGCGACCTTCAAGCCATACTTCCGTGTCACCCACAAAATATTTATTGTCATCGTCACGAAATCCATAAATCGAATTTTTTTCACTATCATCGTCAGATCTGTTGCTAATACTGCTCGAGGCGTCGTTATTGACATTACTTGCATCGGTCTCGATCCTCTGCGGGGTGAATCCGGACAAACTTCTCGGCGTAAAACTACCGACGCTACTCGGGTCGGTCTCAATTCTCTCTGGAGTGTAACCGAATGGACGGAGTTCTCGATGCAAAACTACCGGGAATCGAACCCATCCTCAGAGAACCTTCTTTTATGGGTCTCAATTCCTCAACGATGTCTTTCATGGCTCGTTCCTGAACCTCAGTGACGGGTTTGAATAACTTGGTCGCCTCTCGTCTCCGTCCCATGTCTCCCAATCGCCTGGCCCTGTCCTGCGCCTGAATATTCTCCTTACTCCGTATAAATTCGCGAACCTGCTCCTCCCTTCGCTTCGAATCTCCGATGTGTAGAAACATTGTTTTAGTTATTTTATTTTATTTTTTATTTTATTTTATTTTTTTAATGATAAAAAAACAGTTATTTTTTTAATTTTTTTTTTGAATGTTGTTTTATATATATATTTTAAAAAACATTTTTTTATCATCTGTCTCACAGTTCATAATATCTACATCATTGCGGGCCGGTTCCAGCGCACCTCACATTTTTTAGACTCGCACGAGCGATCTCTCTTTCCTTGCCAAAAACCTCAGATTCAGATTCAGATTCAGATTCTTTATTCACGATATACATATATATATGATGTAAACAAAAATAAAGATTATACATGAGTAACAAATAGCACACCGTGGGAAGTGGCATAGCCAGATTTGCTGTCTACCTGCCACCCCCTAAAGGAAACAGAACTCGCGAACAGACTGTGACTAGATGAGTAAACATAGGGCGATTTATCCGGTCTATGATAGGGATGCTGATTTTTCCGTTCCTTGGGTCGAAATTACGTTCAAGTGTGAGAAGCTAGGATAAAAAGCCAGCGGGAGGGTGGTGTTTCTGTTTAGGCAGAATCCGCAGAGAGAAACCTGCTTGCTAAATTACCATCATTGCTCCGCATAACGTTCAAGAGACACAATCATTCAAATCGAATGGATAATAGCGTTCCAACTAGAAAGATCATGATCTTTATAATTGGACGAGGGGTCAATATCGGTGGGCGCACCATGGGAGGCGAATGCCGTAAACTAGCTGACAGCATTTAGGTGTCGGTCAGTTCACCGCTCGCGACTTCCCATGATTAGCCGACCGACTTGACCAAGCACTTGTTTAAATACGTGTTCCCTGACGCAAATTTGTTCCTCAAGAGTATTGTTTGGAGCTTCTTAACCGTGTGTGTCTCTACGCGAGGTTAGTGGGGCAACTAGAGGGAAAAACTCTGCAGGTTGCATTGGACGAGGGTGCAAGATTAAGACATATCGGACGACTAGTATGTTTCTATTGCGGATTTGTTTAATTTGCTAATGTGTCACTATGATCAATATTTACTAAGTACAGTCTGGGCAGTAGGGATTATCGCAACGGACATACGTCAAATATGACGAAAGGAATGTTGAGGTCAATGTTTTCTTAAATATAGCCCTGTTACTGATATTTCGAACTGTGTTGTCTAAAGCGTTCCATAGTTTCGGGATGGCGTATAGATGAAGTTTATCTAGGGTTCGTGTACGTGTTTTTCTATGTATAAATGTCCCGACTGCCGGGTTGTCCTACCGAGTGGGTTGTCAGAAACCTTGAATGTATCGTTAAAAGAACCCGGTAATCTGCCATTTTGCCAGTCATGCGCGAACAGTAATGCATGCAATTTGAACAAGTCATCTACTTTGAGTATTTTATTTTCCTTAAATAAGGGGTATGTATGGGAAATGTACTTTTTGTTATTTATTATTCTTAAAGAGCGCTTTTGCATGATAACTAGTTTATTAACAGCTCTTGAATTGCCCCATGCTAAAATCCCGTACACCAGATGACTATGAACCAGGGCGAAGTACAATGTTTTCAGGACTTTGCGTGGGAGAATATGTTTTACTTTGTTGAGGTTATAATTTGCATGAGCTATTTTCGAGCATAGCCTAGATATATGAGCTCTGTAGGTTAAGTGTTCATCAATGCTTATTCCAAGAAATTTTAGAGATTTTTCTGTCTCACTTCCCCCGATTTTGCTTGTCTTTTGATTATTTATTTTTATCTCGTGACAAAAATTATTATTCTTACCTTTATTTGGGTTAAGTATAATATAAGTGTTTTTTTTAGCATTCAACAGCAGTTGGTTCGCCGAGCACCATTCAAATATTTTTTAACTTCGTTGTTGAAATAGTGAGTTATGGCATTCCCGTCTGAACCGGGGCAGTGTACCGTGGTATCATCAGCAAACGACAATAGATCGAGTGATGTTGATTTACTAATATCGTTGATATATAAAAGGAAGAGTACAGGGCCCAGAATTGAGCCCTGTGGGACTCCGCAGCTTTGTTTCGCTGAATCTGATTTGTGTTCTTCGTACATAACATACTGAAGCCTGTCAGACAGGTAACTTCTGAACCAATTATTCGCGAAGCCTCGGATACCATACTTTTCGAGTTTACATAATAGAATTTCGTGATTTATCGTGTCGACGGCCTTTGACAAATCCAAGAACAGTGCTAAAGTGCTGTTTTTATCCTGTTTATTGTTTCCTGTTGCGGTGCTTTTCAGAAGTTGGGGGATTGGGTGAATTGTGCTATGGCGTTTTCTAAATCCGTACTGGTGGGGGTATAAAATATTGAAACTATTTAGAAAATTTGTAAGTCTCGTTTCCATTAGCTTTTCCAGTACTTTTGAAAAGGCGGGAAGTATACTAACAGGTCTGTAATTGGTAAATCTATGCTCGTCGCCTGTTTTGAATATAGGTATCACTTTTGCAATCTTCATCCTATCAGGTATTTTGCCATTAATAAAAGAATTATTAATAACATGTGTGAGGGGATCCAATACTTCGTTTATTGTTTGTTTAAGAAGACTACTAGTTATACCATCGCAGTCTTTTGATAATTTGGGCTTCATTTTATTTACTATTCGGCTGACTTCTGTGGGATCTGTGGGTAACAGATAAAAGTTGTTGGATATATTAGTGTCCATGTTGTCTAAATAGGACTTGTTTGGTTTCTGAATCTGGTGGGTTACAACCTTTCCAATGCTGATAAAAAATTGTTGAATTCGTTTGCTATGTTATTTGCTTCTTTTATTTCTATATCATCCTATATAAAAAACGATGGCAACCCCCCTTCGCGCATTCCCTTATTTATAGCTTCATTTAAGATTTGCCATGTTCTTCGCATATTGTTTCTATTTTCGTTTAAGATGTCTCTATAATAAATGGTTTTGCACTGCTTTTTTACCTTGTTGAAGATTCTACAACAGTTTTTGTAATTTAATACGTTCTGTTCGTTGGGGGCTTTAAGATTTTTGTTGTAGAATTTTTCTTTATTGATAGAGGATATGATAAGCCCCCTTGTCATCCAAGGTTGCTTCTTAATAAATTTCTTATTCTGACGAACACGTTTGTACGGAAAAGCTTTATCGTAGGCTTTCATATAGATGCTAAGAAAAGTTTCGTATGACTCGTTGGGACAATTCGACTCCATTACCGGGTTAAAATCACTCTCTGAAAGAAGTGTTTTGAATTCGGCGATTCTTTCTGCGTTTATAATTTGTTTCAGAGTAAACAGTGGCGCATTACATTTTTTGGGTGTAACTTCGATGTAAAAAAACCCAAAATGGTCTGATACATCCGATAAAATTATTCCCGGTAGTGCTGTTTGTGAAGTATTGTTTGTAAAGATATGGTCTATCAAACTAGCAGAATGTCTAGAAACTCTCGTCGGCTTAGTAATATAAGGTAAAAATCCCTGGCTAAACATGACATCAATAAATTCTTCTGTCTTGGTATGTGTGGATGCCTTTAAAAGGTTGAGGTTCAGGTCTCCCATAATATAAACTTTTTTATTTTCGGAATTCAAAACATCCGTTATTTCAGTTAATTTTGATAAGAAGAGGTTGATGTCGGCTTTAGGTGGGGTGTTGGGTCGATATATGATGCCAATAATTTTGGAGTTATGTTTATCTTTTATTTCTATAAATAGGGATTCGAAGACATGAGGAATGAAGACTGAGATGTCTCTTCTGACTTTATATGTTATCCCTTCTTTAATGTATAGCCCAACTCCTCCCCGACCATCATCATCATCGGGTCTCATACATTTTACAATAGGGGTATAACCTTCAAGTTTAAACGAAGTGTCTGGAGGAATACGGAATATTTCGGTAAGTCCTATTATGTCGAAAGAATTTTTTTCTGTTTGTAAATTGCATAACAAGTGTTGGAAGGAATCCCAGTGAGCTTTTAGACTTTGGCAGTTGATGTGAAATGGTGAGAATCCGGCGTTTAAATTGCTAGTCTTAGACCGAAAGTCACTAGGCGAAAAGTATTTACAATCGTTTATGTGGTGTTTGAATGGGGATTCGTCATTTTCTGGTAGGGAACATACTTTTTCATTGTGAAGTCGGATAAAGTCGTACTCCGCTTCCATCTGCACCTCGTCGAGCGCAATGTTACCCGCCATTATGTGTCGACATGTCACCGTACCTTCCCGCTGGATAAGAATATCGTATTTTCTTTGGGTGTTTTAATTCAATAATTAATCCAAGGTGAATATAGTAGGAGTTCAAGATCCGGACACTGTGACAATGTTTAATGGGGGTTGAATTGGTAGACGAAAATGTTTTTATTTTTGTAGTCACAGTCTGTTGCAGTTTTAGCATATGATTTGGTGTCAGATTGGGAACACAATAATTCTGTACAAATATGGTAAAAACACTAAAATATGTACATAAATTTGCTGAGTTCAGCATCACGTCATTTGGTATCTTGGATGGGTATGAAGCTTAACTGGAGAACTTAGCGGATAATGTGAGGATAGGAGGAAAAAAACTAGATTTTAAATGGAAGCCTTACAATTCACCCTGACTAGGTGAATGGATGAGTGGCAGAACACGGGTCGTTATATGCCAAGTCGGTGAATGATTGATACATTACTGGAGAAAACAAAGTATGTAATCTCGCTGAAAGTCTCTTATTAACAAATACATATAACTTAATAAATTTTGTCGCAATTGAACATATTCTGACGGGGAAATTTCTGAACAACTTTTATTTATTTATTGAGTTTTCGCATATTCTATAACGGCTTTTGCTAGTACCGTATTTAAATATCATGCATTGAAACTCGAGATAAATGTGTTCGTACGCGATGTACAGTGGGTACAAATAACGAATTCTTTTGCACTCTCTGATGCCTTGTTAAGTGGGTCTTTTTTTTCATTGGAAGCACTAATGATTGATTGACAGCAATTCACACCACAGCAATAGTTGCAAGTTTGGGCAAAGTTTGGACTACAGTGGTGCAGTACTGACGATGGGGCGGGGGGTGGGGGGGGGGGGGGTAGGGAGTTAGATCAATGGATTATTACGCTAGTGAAAAATGCGATTAGTGGATTGGTGAATAGAAACTAGAAGTTATCCAAAAATGGGTTGTAGAATGATTGGTTGGTAACCATCAGGTATACTTCTGGTCAAACATAATTGTGTTATATCAAAAGTAATAATGTGTGATACACAACAACTCATAACAATAGTTGTGAACTAAGTGGAGTTTGGACTACGACAAATCATTCTGTTCCGTAACTGAATGGCACTTCAGCAGACGAGTTTAGAATTTAAACGGAATTACCAGAAACCGTGACTAATGAGAGTCTCTGGTTACCACATGTATTTCCCCCAGGCATCCACTCACTCACCCACCCACCCACTCGTGGATGGATGGATGGATGGATGGATGGATGGATGGATGGATGGATGGATGGATGGATGGAATGGATGGATGGAATGGATGGATGGATGGATGGATGGATGGATGGATGGATGGATGGATGGATGGATGGATGGATGGATGGATGGATGGATGGATGGATGGATGGATGGATGGATGGATGGATGGATGGATGGATGGATGGATGTGGATGGATGGATGGATGGATGGATGGATTATACCTATGAGAAATGTCCTGTGAGGAAAGTCTGTGAGTGAATGAAAGAATAAATCCTAAATGGAAAAACTGTATCAGTTATTCTAGTGCTATTCCACATGTAGAACAGTCCTCTGAGGACTGTGGAAGATTTTGGGAATTTGATGAGGTGAATTTAAGAATCAACTTCCCAATTCACTCCTTCTAGTAACTGAACATGAGAATGGGTGAATTTGTGAGTGGATAAGTAGCGGTTGAATGGATGAATAAGAGAATTTTGGTTCGCGGTGCAACAATGAATTAATGAAATTTGATAAGGTGAATTTAAGAATCAACTTCCCAATTCACTCCTTCTTGTGACTGAACATGAGAATGAGTGAATGTTTGAATGGATAAGTAGCGGTTGGATGGATGAATAAGAGAATTTTGGTTCGCGGTGCAACAATAAATTAATGAAATTTGATAAGGTGAATTTAAGAATCAACTTCCCAATTCACTCCTTCTTGTGACTGAACATGAGAATGAGTGAATGTTTGAATGGATAAGTAGCGGTTGGATGGATGAATAAGAGAATTTTGGTTCGCGGTGCAACGATAAATTATTAAAAAGGGGAATTTAAGAATCAACTTCTCAATTCACTCCTTCTATTGACTGAAATACGGAATGAGTGAATGTGCAAGTTGATAAGTAGCGGGTGGATACATTAGTAGGAGAATTTTGTTTCGCGGTGCAACAATAAATTGTTGATGGCTGGGGTCCGATTTACACTAAGGTACCTAACAATATGACAATAGTTGTAAAAATGAACGAAATTCAAACGACAATGCCTATGAAGTTCAAGGAGTTAATGATAGTGGTTCTAAATGTGGACGGAGTTTGGACAACGGGGAGTCATCCTGTTTTGGAATTAACTTGACACTTTTCAGTCGCAGCCAAGGTCTGAACGAAATTATCAGTACACGTGACTTCTGATTGTGTATTGGAGCTTAAGATGACATACTTCTGCACAGTGGCTGATCGTGGCTACAACATGAAAATAAGAGTAAAATTCGTACAATCGCTTATACTCAATCTCTAGGTAGAGGACTTCGACCTTATGTATTAGTGATTGGGTCCTGTTTTATCGGTAAAACGAAACCTTTTTACTACAATAGGCGAGGACTGCCTCACTTCCCAGGGTACCCCCAGGTTTGGCTACTAATATTCTCTGATGAACTCATACCTTTAATTTACGGTTAATGAACGGTTGAAGAAGTTTCATTGCACAGATTAACCAAATGACTTTTTATTCGAGTTCTCATTTTAGACATTCCAACACGGCTCTCGCGACCACCGTTTTTAAATGTCCTGCATGAAAATACGAATTCAATACAAATACGCTCCTTTGACCTACAAAGGCATTGTTAAATGGTATGTTGAGTGTTAATTCTAATGAGTATAGTCTGGCACTTCACCATAGCAGTTATAAGGCAGGGGAGGCTTTTAGAAAAATATTTCTTTCCCTGTTTGACTGACAAGAAGACTGTAGGGGTAGGGTGAGTGGTCATTTGGCAAAAATATACAACAAAGCAGGAAACATGTGGTGATCAAACAACACTTAAGAAATCTGACACTTCTGTCAATGCGATTGGGGATGGGAATAAATAGTTTTTTGCAATTTTGTGTCAGGTTCCCGAACACATTAATAAACTACCCTTCGTAGTTTCGTACCGGATTCCCGAACACAGAACTCAATTATTTTGAGTACTATATTCGAAAATCCACCACGAAACCACGAAAGAAAACCGATGTTTCGGTAAAACAGTGGCTGAAACTTGACAGCTATCTCTGTTCCTTGTATATTTTGAGAATAATATTTCTTTCTTTGTTTAACTGACCCTCCTATCCCTGTGATTGAGGATGGCAATAAACAGCTTTTTGTAATTTGTGTCAGTTTCCCGAACACATTGATAAACAACTTATCGTAATTTTGACTGACGAATTTTGACAATGAGTATTGCCTGGCACTTCACCATAGCATTTATAAGGCAGCGGGGTGGGGCTTTTAAAAAAATATTTCTTCCCCTGTTTGACTTACATGAAGACTGTGGGGGGGGGGGGGGGTTGACTGAGAGTGGTATACATTTGTTTAGTCCGGTTAATAGAAATGTTCATAACTAGTGATTGTTATTGGTGAATTTATCACACTTTAGGGAATTAGTGACTAATAATAATAATAATAACAATTTGGCCAGCCGCTGATTTGTCGCGGTTCTCGGACGAGAAGGCCATGGTTACCCCTGTACTCCCAACTGCCTCCCTATTCCCACGCTTCTCCTCTCCCCCCAACACTCAGAGACGAACTGCTTGATGATATCCCTTGTCCCATTCTTCCCAATCTCTCCAATTAGCATATTAACCCTCTCCTTTGAGTCTCCCCCTAACCACCTGTCCTTCATTCTCCCATCCCACTTCCCCATTATACTCCCAGTGAATCTCATTCTTTTAGGCTGATACTTTGGGCATTCAAGAAGAAAGTGTTCCAGGGTCTCCACCATGTCCAAGTTACACATCTGGCACTCCCTTTCACCGTCTTTCCCAATTTTTCCCCTCAGCTCCAGGGATCGCGACCTCAGCTTGAACAACAGTGACCCCCCAAAGGTGCCATCAAGATACTCTTCAAAACCTGGTTTCTCTTTATCACGCAGGCCACCCAAAGACCTCTTTGATTTGACCCCCTCTCGCCAATTACGGTTACAATCTTCCATGACCCTTTCTCTGACGATTTTTTTACCCTGGTTTGCACCAACGTCCAGGTCCGAGATCTCCAATGAGTAGTTCTCTACTAGCTCCCTCATTTGGACCATTCACCCCGTTTTGATATTTGAGTTGAAAATTCTCAGGAACATTACTTTACACCATCGGCTGTCGGGGAGATTTACCAAATAATTAAGATAACCGAGCTTCAACAGGTCTATCCTGTCCTTGATCCTCATCCACCCAAGCTCACCCCTGATTGCTTCTAGCGCTGCGGCATTACTCGACCCCGTTATCCATCGGCCTGCATCGTTCCGCAGGATTTCCAAGCTCTTTACGGCCGTCTGGTTTAGGGGTACCACTTCCGTACCGTATGTTATACTTGGCAGCCCCACCATTTCCCAAATGGTTTTCCCCACGAAAACCTTATTGAAACTGTTTCTCCCTATAAGTTTCATTTGGTTAATGATTCGCTTCCCCTTCAAAATCAATTTATTTGTGTGGTTCCGGTAGATGCCTCTTCCTGTAATGTTTATATTTACCCCCAAATACTCGTAATCACCCGTCTCTCCCACATTGAGAAGTTTGCTGCTCCCTTCCGGAATGCAGAACTCACCCACTCTCCACCTTCGAGTGGGGTCCACTTTGCGGCCCACAGGTATAACTTTGCTCTTGCTTTCATTAAGTTCGAGTCTCCATTTGCTCCCATATTTCCCAACAATTCCCAGCATTTTCGTTAGCCCCTCTTCGCTCTCTGACACTAGAACCATATCGTCTGCAAAAAATAGCCCTGGGATCTTCACGTCACCAACTGCTACCCCCTCCTTGCTACGCAGGAGTTCATCTCCTAAGCCTTTGATGTACAATGCAGACAGGATCGGCGAAAGGATACACCCCTGTTTTAGGCCTATCTCCATAGGCACACGTTTCGTTGTAATGTTTCCCAGGCTAAGTTCACTCTGTACATCTTGATATAATGCTTTCATAATTCCAACAAACTCGCCTCCTAAGCCCATAGCCTCCAGCTTGCGCCACATACCTTCCCTCCATACTCTATCGTATGCCTTCTTGATATCCAAAAAGGCCATAAACATCTTTTTCTTTTTTGCTTTCGCGGATTCTATCATTTGGGATAGTGTGAAAAGATGGTCAGTAACTCTCCTTCCCTTCCTGAAGCCATTCTGGATTTCTCCCAAAAAACCCTTCTCCTCAATTACCTCCTCTAGTCTCCCATAAAGGACTTTACAGAAAACCTTTTCCAATGTTGCTACTGACAGAGATCCCTCGATAGTTATCCAAAACGTCTTTTTCCCCCTTTTTGTGAATAAATGTCACTTTGCTTTCCCTCCACTCCTTTGGGACCTCTTGTTTTTCTATGGCTAAATTGAATAGGGCAGTTAGGCTTTCCAAGAGTTCCTCTCCCCCTTTTTTGATAAACTCGTTAGGAATTCCGTCCACCCCTCCCGCTTTTCCATTCCTCAATTTTGAGATCACCCTTCGCACCTCCTCAGTTTTGATTTCGCTGCACACGAAGTCCGAGAGATTTTCCTCGACCTGGTTCGGACACTCCGGTGGGTTCCCCATGCCCCATCGCTTATCGTTTACCTTTTCCCAGTGCTTGACTAGTTCTAATGCGATTTGATCTCGCTCTTCTGTAACTCTGCCATCTACTTTAATGCTCTGTTGGTTATTCCCTTTGTTACGTTTGTTCACCCATTTCCAAAATACGCTCGAACTCGACCCCCCTGTCGTTCTTATCGTCCTAATAAGACTGCTATTTCGCACTCTCCGGTTGTCGTCTTTTATCTTGTTTACTTTATTTCGTGCTTGTTGGTATTCTTCCTTTGCTACCATGGCCTCATTGTTTTCCACCCCCTTAAGTTTTCTACTTCTCCTGTATGCAGCACATTTAGCTTTTCTAACCTTTATGGCCCTTTTCAGTTCTTCGTTCACTCTGTACCCAAGTTCCCGTGTTGGCACCCTAATCTTTCCTACACTTTCCTTCCCTGCCTCCACTAGGCTCGCAACTATGGCGTCGGCCATCTTCTGGACACTACCCCCCTTGTGTACGGCTGCAAGCTTTGGTTTTAGTTTTTCTTCGAACTTCACCCAGTCGGCATCCTTTTTCAGTTCCCAAATATCCTTGAAGCTTCCTTTCCTTTTCTCTAGGTTTTTGGCCCTCATCGTCACTGTAATCAAGTTGTGATCACTATCCAACTCCATTTTGCCCTCATCATCCACTTCTACCCTTATCACCTCCCTCCATAAATTCATATCTATGAGAATGTAGTCAATTATTGATTTTCTGTCGTTTCTCTCCCAGGTCCATTTCCCCTTACATCTAGCGTCCCTGTTCAGAATCTTCAGACCGAGCTCATTTGTGAAGTTCAACAGCTTCCTTCCATTCCTGTTGACTTTCTTGTCCCCACCCTCTATGCCTTCTTCCTTGTCACCTATGTGTCCATTAAAGTCGCCCATCAGAATTATACCGAGCTCCCTGTTTTCTAGTTCAGTGATATTGGACCTTAGTGTTGAGTATATCGAGTCGTTCCACTCGGGTTTACTTCCCTCCACCGCACAGTACACAGTCCCAAGGGCAATACTTTTGTTTCTCAGACAGATCTTTACCCATCCAATTTCTTTTGACACATCAGCCGAGGTGATAATATCTTCCAGATCTGTAATCAGCGACGGTTTTAAATCCTCTTTAATGTACATGCCTACCCCTCCCCCCTTTTTCTGGCCTTCCGTTCGCCCTACACCTATCCACACACACCCGCTTACTTGGTCTACCCGTTCCTCGTGTCTTACCCACGTCTCGCTTAAGCCCATGACATCAAACTCCTCTGTCTCGATCAATGTAGCAATTTCACTTACTTTCCGGTGGAGACCCTGGATGTTGCTATAACCACTTTCAGGGTACCGAGGTTCATTGCCTTCCGCCTATTGGGCCCATTGTTTTCTGGTGCTAGTCTTGGTAAACTTATTCTGTCCCCCTCACTCTTGTTCACCCCACCTATGTCCACTCTCGTTATACTTGCCTCTGACCTCCCACCCCGCTCCTCTCCAAAAAAGGCTCTGCTACCCGTAGAATTTTATCCCCTAATACCCGTTTCCCCGCCCTGCTAAGATGCAGCCCGTCACGCCCGTACATGCTCCCATTGCCCCAAAACGTGTCCCAATGGTCGATAAAGGGAATTCCCAGATCAACACAGTAGTCCTCTAACTCTTCATTTAGCGCCAAAATCCTTGAGTTCCGTTCGTCCCCACCCCCAAGGACAGGAAGGACCCCGGATACGACTACCCTTGCATTCCTACTTAGCAGTTTGCCGACTAAGCCTCTATACGACTCCACCAAACTTACTGACCTTCTCTCCCTGATATTGTTGGTCCCCACATGGACCACCACTACCGGTTCCGGTCCTGACCCTGCCACAATGCCATCTACCCGGTCCCTGAGATCCTCCACCTTCGCCCCCGGAAAGCACAAGACTGTTCGATTGAAACTATCAGGACCACAAACTACATTGTCAATCCCACGTACAATGCTGCTCCCCGCTACCACTAATTTTCTTCTTCTGGCCCCAGTTCCTATATCATCTGCACCTCCTCTCGTTTTGCAAGCTCCTGGCCCCCTCTTTCTCTTGACCGCCCTCCTTACCCCGACTGGCCTATCATCATCAACAACCATCTCACCCCCCACACTTTCCCCCTCACTCTCGTCCCCAGGGGTATCAGAGTCTAAAACACTAAACCTCTTTTCTAAACACCGCCTAGCAACCTTGGCAGCCTTACGCCGACTCTGGCTTCCGGACTCGACGCAGCCCTGACCTGACGCCACCTTCCGAATTTTTCTACTAGAACCCCCCTCCTCAGTTACACCCCCCACATCAAGCATTATTCCCCCACGTTTCCTGCTTCCCAGTTTCCTCCTTGAGTCCACAACGACCTTCCACCCACCTTCCACCTCACCATCGTAGGTAACCTTCAACGGGGTAACTCCAGATACACCGGCCCTCCCCAACCTCCCTCTCAGCTCTGCAATCTCCCGCTCGAATCCAACACACTTCTCTAACAACTGTAAAATATCCCTGCAATTCGCACATACCCCACTACTCTCCATTGGCCGACCACCACCATACCTCATATTACACTGTCTGCATGCCTCCGAATCCTCACTCTCCCCCACCTGCACCCCTCGACTCACCTCCCTCAGACCTCCCTTAACACACTGTGTAGAAATTGTGACCAGGTGGAACATGTCTTTCTGGTTGTAAATTCCGTTTAAGCACCAGTTGTAACGCAATAGCAGATTGAATGGACGAGTATGCAAATAAGACTAAGTGAACGAGAAGACAAATATGCATACATTCATGCATCCACTCACTCGTGGACGGACGGACGGACGGACGGGCGGACGGACGGACGGACGGACGGACGGACGGACGGACGGACGGACGGACGGACGGACGGACGGACGGACGGACGGACGGACGGACTGGATGGATGGATGGATGGATGGATGGATGGATGGATGGATGGATGGATGGATGGATGGATGGATGGATGGATGGATGGATGGATGGATGGATGGATGGATGGATGGATGGATGGATGGATGGATGGATGGATGGATGGATGGATGGATGGATGGATGGATGGATGGATGGATGGATGGATGGATGGATTATACCTATGAGAAATGTCCTGTGAGGAAAGTCTGTGAATGAATGAAAGAATAAATCCTAAATGGAAAAACTGTATCTATTTCATATGTAGGAAAATCTGCATACATCAGCCTCCAGTTTGAAGAGCAGTGAAGGAATAAGTCCTAAACTCCTAAATGGATGAATGGGTTATAACTATGAGAAATGTCCTGTGAGGGGAGTCTGTGAGTGAATGAAAGAATAAATCCTAAGTGAAAAAACCTGTGTCTGTTATCCTTGTTCTATTATACATGTAGAACAGTTCTATGAGGAGGAAAGTCTGCGTACATCAGCCTCTGATTTAATGAGCAATGAAAGAATAAATCCTTAGTGGAAAAAAACTGTGCCTGATCTTCTAGTTCTATTATACCTGTAGAACAGTCCTATGAGGAAAGTCTGCGTACATCAGCCTCTGATTTGATGAGCAAGGGTCTAATAATATAATAATAACACTTTGGCCAGCCGCTGATTTGTCGCGGTTCTCGGACGAGAAGGCCATGGTTACCCCTGTACTCCCAACTGCCTCCCTATTCCCACGCTTCTCCTCTCCTCCCAACACTCAGAGACGAACTGCTTGATGATATCCCTTGTCCCATTCTTCCCAATCTCTCCGATTAGCATATTAACCCTCTCCTTTGAGTCTCCCCCTAACCACATGTCCTTCATTCTCCCATCCCACTTCCCCATTATACTCCCAGTGAATCTCATTCTTTTAGGCTGATACTTTGGGCATTCAAGAAGAAAGTGTTCCAGGGTCTCCACCATGTCCAAGTTACACATCTGGCACTCCCTTTCACCGTCTTTCCCAATTTTTCCCCTCAGCTCCAGGGATCGCGACCTCAGCTTGAACAACAGTGACCCCCCAAAGGTGCCATCAAGGTACTCTTCAAAACCTGGCTTCTCTTTATCACGCAGGCCACCCAAAGACCTCTTTGATTTGACCCCCTCTCGCCAATTACGGTTACAATCTTCCATGACCCTTTCTCTGACGATTTTTTTACCCTGGTTTGCCCCAACGTCCAGGTCCGAGATCTCCAATGAGTAGTTCTCTACTAGCTCCCTCATTTGGACCATCCACCCCGTTTTGATATTTGAGTTGAAAATTCTCAGGAACATTACTTTACACCATCGGCTGTCAGGGAGATTTACCAAATAATTAAGATAACCGAGCTTAAACAGGTCTATCCTGTCCTTGATCCTCATCCACCCAAGCTCACCCCTGATTGCTTCTAGCGCTGCGGCATTACTCGACCCCGTTATCCATCGGCCTGCATCGTTCTGCAGGATTTCCAAGCTCTTTACGGCCGTCTGGTTTAGGGGTACCACTTCCGTACCGTATGTTATACTTGGCAGTCCCACCATTTCCCAAATGGTTTTCCCCACGAAAACCTTATTGAAACTGTTTCTCCCTATAAGTTTCATTTGGTTAAGGATTCGCTTCCCCTTCAAAATCAATTTATTTGTGTGGTTCCGGTAGATGCCTCTTCCTGTAATGTTTATATTTACCCCCAAATACTCGTAATCACCCGTCTCTCCCACATTGAGAAGTTTGCTGCTCCCTTCCGGAATGCAGAACTCACCCACTCTCCACCTTCGAGTGGGGTCCACTTTGCGTCTGTCACTGGCAGTTGTTATAACGAATATACGTCCCTCGCTGGTCCAGAATGAACTAATTGTCCGGTTCTTTTTCCGTTCCGAGAGTTGCCCAACTATTGATGATCTCCAGGTTGTTAGTGATTCAGTTTTGAAGATATTGTCAGTGTTGTTTTTTAGAGCCCTTTTCGATGAAAATACAGCGTGTCGTCTGTATGTTGTGAATCTGTAGATTACATTACAGATCTTCTTGGAGCTATTTTGAATGGTTTTCACTTTCCCAATAACGTGGCTCCTGCTGATGTCTCTCTCTGTAAGAGGCACACCGAGTTTGTCATTACAAATCTCCAGAACTTTTGTGTCTGTGGTCTGGTTAATTTCCTTAAGATTGGTCGTGGCGACTGGAATATTGCGGAAGACTAGACAATTTCTTCTACTGTACTGTTCTTGTTCTTCCAATCGTGCTTCGAGTTTTTCATCAACTTTTAGGATTTTTTCTCTCAGCTCGGCGTTCTCAATTTTCAGGTCCTTAATCTCTTGCTTAAGTGGAGCGATGTGTTTGCTCATGAATGTCTCTAGCCCCATTTGAACAGCGTTTGGGATTGTCGTCTGAGATAACTCTTCCATTTGTGCCTTTAATTCCATTTTGAAAAGATCATAAAGAGCGTCCATTTTGTCGTTTGACGTAGTCACTTCTGCGAGTTGAAAAGTCAATTTCTCCAGGAAGGGTTTCTGGCAGATAGTTGTGAGAATTGCATCATACATGTCTATAATAGGCCCCCTAGATTCCTGGCTTAAATTTGAGACTGCAGCTTGAGCACCACTCACTTCACCTCCTGTAGTATCTGTGTCAGTATGTAGTTTAGTTATTGATTTTGAGCTTGACAGGTTATTCATCTTCTTGGGAGCTCTTGAGTCAATAGGTGATATGTTGTCAGAAGTTCGCTTTAAACCCGAAGGTGTAGAGTGACTTGCGGCTGGTCTGTTTGCCCCTTTGTTCACACTCTGTCTTCTGTTGCCACTCATTGTGAATGTTGTTGAATAACTGAACAGAGTTCACCACTACTGATGTTCAATTCGATGAAAAGACAATCACCTTGATTCGCTTCTTCAGACACTAACTTTCAGAAGTCACAAGAAAATATCCTTCCAATATCCTTCAACGAATGCAAACGGAGATAACAAAACTCATTTATCTCTTCTCCACCCCAAGGATTACAAATTATCTAATTTCCAAATGATGAAAATAAATGAATCAAATCAAAATCATCCAAGATACCGGGAGCGACAAATTAATCGTGCTGCCAATCTGCCGCCATCTTAACCTCTCTACATCATCACGGGAGAGTTCGAGCCCACCAAATAAAATTCGATTTGGACTCTGTTTTTCCTGTGGGAATCGACGTTGGATCACTCGTCTTCCATCCGCGACGACAATGTCTTTTTGGAATT
Organism: Pictodentalium vernedei; assembly: GCA_031216915.1. Lineage (NCBI taxonomy): Eukaryota > Metazoa > Mollusca > Scaphopoda > Dentaliida > Dentaliidae > Pictodentalium > Pictodentalium vernedei. Next base: position 401,182,329 of record CM062295.1, read on the forward strand.
TTTGCCAATGGGAATCTCAGTGTTAATCTTGTCTTTGTCGCAATCTTGCAAAATACGTAATATCCAAGTCGAAAAAATTCAACTAAATTGGCGAGTCAGTGTTACCTCTGCGAAAGGGTGGGTTTTTTCCCGAGAACGGTCGTTGTCAAATTTGTCGGGCCCACCTAAAAGTGAATTTTTAAGAGAGTGAATTTTTTCGAGTTTTTAATAAATTCCGTCGAAATTTTAGTCGGACCCACGTTAACCGTTAGAGAAATTGAACGTCGAACCCACGACACCTCGTCTACCGCCACCACTGTAAAAACTAGGAGACGGCGATGTGAACGTGAACGTGTCGCATCGTACAAGTCCATAGATTTCGATCGTGACGAACGCAATTTGTCCGAAAAACTAAGTTTTCTGGTGAGGTAAGATTCTCGCACAAAATTTTGGTGGGCTCGTACTCTCCATTACACCCTACTGTTATTGCCCTCAATTAGTTAATTTCTGCCTGTTGTCAGCTCATTACCATGACAAGCAGAACAAATATCTATTAGCTATCTGACGGCAAGTATGTCAGTCCCGTACCAGGAGTTTGGAAACTGGTACGGTACTGACATACTTGCCGTCAGATAGCTAATTATAACCCCACTTTTTTTTAAAAAAGTGGGGTATACTGGATTGTGCCTATCCGTGAGTTGGTGAGTCTGTCCATGCATCTGTGCGTACGTCTGTCCATCCTCACTCAGATATCTCCCCGCATTATAACTTGAACATTACTGTTGAGATTTCATTGAAATTTCATACACATGTTTACTATCATACATGTAAGATCTCTAAAGAGTAACAGCCGTTTTGCTGTTGAAAATATTTTTTCTGTGCATTATGCCCCTTTGAATATACAAAAATAGCCTATTTTTTGTCTGTTCGCCTCATATATCGGGTTTGGGTTATCGGATCTCAATCATATTTATTAATTTTCACTTTTCAGACTTATCCCGCTTTTTAACTTTGAAAATTTGCAGTTTGCCTCGTAAAATACCAATTTTTTATCTGTTTGCCTCATATTTCAGGTTTGGGTCATCAGATTTCAATAAAATTTGGAATGAAGATTGTTTATGGGAAAGGCTTTCAAATGAGTCACTTCCCTGCAGTAAAACGAAGACAGGTCATGCAAATCACTTCCCCACATTGGGCATAATGTCTTTGTTCTCTTTGAATGTCCAGTTATCGTTTCTGGCCTTTACAGTTACTACTGGATTGGGGGAATTAATGTTGCTGGAAAACAAAGATAATAATTTCACATGTCACATGTAGATGATCTGATTGACACAAAGTATTGTTAACAGGCGTAATATTGGTGCGATTTCATAAAGATATGCATGGACACGTAGCTAGTGACGTTCAAGAATCAAAACGAAACGCAGTTTTTGAATTATCCTAATTTTTAGGTGTAATAAATAGTAATGAAAAGTATGCTTGAAAAATAGGTGATACCTTGCTGATAAGTTTCTCCCGGGTCGTTTCGCCCCAATTCCCGTTCGCCCCTCGAGTCGTTTCGCCCCAATCCTCATTTGCCCCGGGTCATTTCGCCCCACAGACGGAGGTGGGTGGTTTCGCCCCTAAATTTAAATTTTATTTTGGTAATGCAATATAATTGCTTCCTGTAGTACTTTAGTATTTGTTTCCCCAAAGAATTTACCGAAGTAAGCAATTTCCATTAAACTTTTCATAATTTTCACAAAATTAAAAACTTTTACCCTATCTGCATTGACCGATACGTGAAATCAGACAAATAAAGAGGGTTTTAGTTTAAACAATATTTATTTCCAACCTCAGTGAGTACAGTATACAACATGAAGATGTTTGTGGATTCGACAGTAAGCCGTTGGCTTGTACAAGGTCGTTTCCACACCATTAATTAATTACCTATAATATATTCGAGAAACAGCTATAAAATATGTTAAATCCAAACCAGTAAATAATTTACTAAGTAATAAAACGGTTTGGTATAGGTTGGAAACACATTTCTGAAATTCTGAAATTATAGAAAGAAGAAGAAGAGAAATAAAAGAGAAAACCAGAAATAGTAATCATTTAAGTAATGATAGGCTACAATTTGTAAAGCGCCACACTCCACAGAACGGAAGACATGGCCTGAAATGACAACGGAGAATGGGTTGTGGTGGGTTACTTGGTTGGCAACATAGGCTGAGGGTGTCACATTTGAATTTCAAAATTCGTTAAGATTAGGATTAAGTGCCCCGGGGCGTCGCGTGACGGTAAGTGCATGGAGTGCATTAGATTCTCTTCGTCTTCATTGTGTGTTGTTTGTAATGCATCGGTTAAAGGGAGATTATTCGATGTTTCCTTGCCAATGACGGAGATATGCTCAATAATACCACCTCAAACTCATGGCTCCGTGATTTGTGCATACCAAATGAATGAAGAACCGCCCCTGCAGCGCGGTCATCACCTCCAATTCCCACCTTCCAGGAGGGACGTGGGTAGTGGAGGCAATGGCCGAGGGTTTGGGACATTTGGCTCATGGTGAAGAAAAAATTAGTTCTTAATTAGACCCCGAGAAGCATAAAGGAAGATCAGTGCGCGTAGGTAAAATACCGATATCCAAAAAGAAAACGAGGCAGTGAGTGAGAAATGATGAAAGGCCACGCTTCCGTTCTGAGCAGCACGTCGAAGTCTATGAATGCCGGATGTGTGACGATGTCACATACTTGGCTGTATAGTCACATAAGGGCCTCGTCAGATAATCTGTAGAGAACGGACGACACGCTCATACCTCACAAAGTGAACATCCGTAACAGATAAGGTTAATGAAATGTAGCCGTACTTTAATGATAAGAATTATGGAGATAGGAGGAATGTCCTTTAGGGTGTGACATGTGGTCCTTCCCGCTTCCAGGACCCCGGTAGCAGTGCGTTCATATACCCATGCATTCATGTACTCACGATCATAGGGGCCTACCTGAAAAAAAAAAAGAAAAAAAAAAAGGTATACCAGACGCATGAGTCTTTAAGACCAGCTTATTTATTCGTGAGATGGGGGTTGTGCTTTAATATTGAAGGCACCATCAGAAACCTGAAGCTAAGATTTCCGAATTACATGAGTCTATAGTTCCAACTAGTTTTTCATGGAATGTGTGGTGCGCTTAAAACATTCAAGGTGCGATCAAGGACTCGAGATAATATTGCAAGATGTTTTAATAAGTAAATTTCTTGTCGGAAATAATCTCCTTAAGACTGGGTGGTTCGGTTAAATCTCGCAGAAAGGACAATGAATTTTTCAACAGCTTCAAAGATTGCTCCATTGTCCTCATTACTATAAAATTCCCAGCCAAATAGTAAGATGTTATTGTCGAGAGTACACGGAAGTGATCCTATTGTTTCGTTTCTTATACGGTTGTAATTTGGGCATCTCAGTAGGAAATGTTCAGTAGTCTCGCGCTCACCACAGACACATAGCGGTGTGTTAGATAAATGGTTATCATAGAGATGTTCATTTAGACTGCTGCATCGTAATCGTAATCTGCAGTGGTAAATTTGGGCCTTTCGGGAGGTGGTTTGGAAGAAATATTGTGGCGGTCGACAAACATGTCTATTCACATAGTTTTTAAACGCAACCAAAGAGGTTTTGTCTCTAATGTTCAGTGGGAGGTCGTTCCATAGTTTCGTAGTTGAGGGTATGAAAGATGACTGGTAATTTTTTGTTCTGCAGAAAGGAAGTCGGCGATTGCTTGCATTGCGCATGTCACGAGATTGGTCAGCCGAAATGGGGGGAGTGATTCTATTCGAGATGTAAGGGGGGACCAAGTTGTGAAACATTTTGAAATACTGTATCAATTTGTGCTTCTCCCGTCTTATTTTTAGTGTTTCCCAACCAGTTTCCACGTACAATGAATGTTTGCTGGCGCTAGTAGTAGCGCCAGTCGTAATACGCGCCGCAGCAATTTGGATGCCTTCAAGTTTCATTGCATCCTGATCGGTACAGTTGTCCCAAACTGTGTCTGCATATTCGAGCAGAGGTCGAATAAATGCAAAGTAAATTTTTTCCAAGGTTTTGCGATCCAGTATGAATTTATTTTTCCTAATTAAATCTAATCGTGGCCAGGCCTTTTTACAAATGTGGTTGATGTGGTGATCCCATGTACACCGCGAGTTAAGAATAACACCGAGGTGTTTGTGCTCTGTGACTTCTTTGATGGCCGTATTGACCATATTTAAAGTTGGGTGTCCTGCTGGTTCTATTTTGCGTGATATAATCATTGTTTCTGTTTTGTGAGGGTTGAATTCAACAAGCCATGTACTAGCCCATTGTTCGATTTTCAGCAGGTCATTATTTAAGAGTCGTGAGGCTCTGTCAGGGTTCTCAATAATTAAATATAGAGTTGTATCATCCGCAAATAGTCTTATGCAGCTTGTCAAATCGAGTGTTATATCATTTATATATATTAGAAATAACAGGGGACCTAGGATTGATCCCTGGGGAACACCTGAAGAAACTGGTTTCCAAGACGAGGTTTCCGAGTTTATTACTACCCTTTGCTGACGATCAGTAAGATAAGATTTTAAGAATTCAAGAAGTTCGCCTGAAACTCCCATTTTATCTAATTTATAGATCAATCCCTTGTGCCAAACCTTATCGAAAGCCTTGCTTACATCGCAGAATACCACTCTTACATCCTTTCCCTCATCATGTGCTCCACTAAACGCATCATATATATCCGTAAGCTGAAGAACAGTTGAATCGCGCGGAGTAAAACCGGACTGAAAAGGACTAAGAATGTTATTCTCCTCAATAAAGTTCCACAGTTGTTCGAACACACACCTTTCGAGAACTTTCCCTAAACAGCTAAGTAATGATATTGGGCGATAATTGGAAACCAAGTTGGGGGGATCCTTTTTTAAAACTGGGGTTACGTTTGCCTTCTTCCAGTGCGTCGGGAAGTGGGAATTGCGCAGTAGGATATTAAACAGAATTGTAAGGGGTCTTGATAGAGAGGCAATACACCCTTTCAAAAGACGTGGATTTAGAAGATCGGGGCCAGATGCCTTTGAAATCTTTAGAGATTTTAGCGATTTGCGAACATCGTTCTCACTTAACAGTATGTTCTTTATTGATGGGCGTTCATCGAATGGCTCAGGAGGAAGAAATGCATTCCTGTCGTCAATTGTCGCAATATTGCAGAAATACTCGTTAAATGCCTCTGCTTTATCTACATTACTTGAAATAATTTTTTTCTGGTGGAGTAAGTTTGGAATTTCAGTCACTTTATTACTCAGAAGCAGTTTAAGCGTTTTCCACCATAATGCTGAGGGAGTAGACTTATTGTTTAATGTCTTCTGTATTTTATCGTAGTGGTTTGCCTTTGATTTTCTAATTACAGAGACAACTTCATTACGCTTTAAGCCATATTTTTCCCAGGTCTCAGGTCTGCTATTTGATTTGGCTAAACGGTAGAGACGTTTCCTTTGCCGAATAAGTAACCTAATTTCATTATGCATCCATTTGGGTTCTTTTCGCCTGACAGTAATCATTTTATTTGGGATATATACGGAGGCCAACTCAAGGACTGCGGAACAAAAGTCTTCCACCATTGTGTCCAGGTTCGTATGATGGAAAATAGTGTTCCACTGGTAGTTTGCTAATGCATTGTTGAGCCCGTCAAAATTGCCCTCGGCATATTTCCATATTCTACGTTTAAAGCTTTTAACACTATTTTTCTTGAAGTTTATTTCAATAAAGACAGGGCAGTGATACCGTATTAAATTGGGAATAAAAGAGTCTGTTACTTCGCAAGATATCACTTCAACAGTGTCGCTGACGGCTGTTAGATCTAATAAGGTTTCCGAAGTCTCTGTGAAGAATGTAGGCTCAGACACCAATTGTCTAAGATTAAAATAATCAGCAATATCGCTGAATTTTCCACTAACGGGTGGAAGTGAGTTGTCGTTAAAGTCCCCTGTAACAATTATATCCGATATCCCAGTGTCTTTAGCTTTCTCAATGGATGTAGTAATCATATCCCAGGCATCGTTAGTGCTGTTTGGTGGTCTATAAAAAACACCAAGCAGAAAAGATCGTTTGGCAGTATAGACTTCAATCCACATACTTTCAAGTGGAAAGACTTCTAGGTCTGGTCGTATATTGAAGGAGATTCCTGACTTGATGTATATTGCGATCCCTCCTCCCCTTGTAGGGCGGTCTTTTCTCAGGACTGTTTGGAACCCGCATATTTCGAGATCAGAGCTATCGTCCGTTGGTTTTAACCAAGTTTCGGTAAATGCCCATGTATCGTACACAGGCATTTCACATTGCAGTATGTCAATTTTAGGTTTTAAGCTTTGAATGTTCAATTGGCAAATTTTGAATGTGGTCAGTGATGGGTTGGCGCTTGATGAGCTTGCACATTTAGAACGAGAAGGGCCGGGATTAAGTTCAATATTACCGGAACGGATGAGAAGAATCGATACACATATGCATATGAAGAGAACTAGTGATATCGACACACAACCTCGGGCACGTGGATGAATTAGTGACTTTATTTTGTTGGTCGGGATCAGACTATGGGAATATGGCGGATTCATGGAATTCGTTTTACTGCTTACAGGTAATAATGTTTCCACGATACGTCTAAGTGTATGGTAGGATTGTGTTTCAGGGAATGCCTGGACATCCAATGGGACAGACAGGAAATGCATCATAGCCAACATTAATGTAACACCTTTGCATTGATATTTTAGTAATAAGTTCACAAGCAGAACGCACGACTGGTCAAATAAGCGCTTTTTGTGTACACCCCTGTGCGCACGAACAATGAAGAGACCCACTCGCATTCTATATGTATCGATATTACACATTATTCGTTTTAAGAGATAAGGTAATTAATGTTGGTAAATTGTGAGTGGGTGGCATGTCACACATAAACACACGAACAGTCAGGAATCCAGAAACCGGGAACGCCTCAGTCACAGCTAATGTACAACGTTTGTAAGGACATGAGTAAATTTCAGGAGGAAAGGAATGAAAAGAGATTGTAAAATTATTGACAAAAAAAGTCCAACATATAAGCAAGCTATATACAAACACAACAGAAAACATCAGCTTCATTGCTGATTTTGTAGGATATGGATTATTGTACCCAGCAGCTGAATCGTGCGATTTGCTTTTATGAGATGGGTATTAATGTAGTTGTGAACGAAAGAGTATGGGAGCAGGAGTCATTGAGAATGATTTAAAATGATTATGCCATGCAGGCAAAAATCATACCCAAACCATAAACCTAATCTAACTAAAGACGGCAGGTAAAAAAATAGTGCATGGTGGGTCAGAATAGATTTACAAAATTCGATGTCCAATGCGAAGAATAAAAGAAATATGATTCACCTCTACTATAATCCCTCCTTGGATTGACCTCTGAAAAAAAAAAAAAAAAAAAAAAAAAAAAAACCCGAAAGTGCGAAATAGCCAAGGAGAGTTATAAAGGCATCATAGTTCTAAACCAATGACTCGGGCTCACGTACTTTTAATTAATATACTGCACATTGAATTGGTCATTACCAGAGTCTAAAAATGGATTTGGAGAGCTCACTGGTTCATGTGCGTCAACGTTACTGATTTAGGGGAGGATCGAAGGAATCACTTACATTACCTGAAAATTACATTACTTGACACTGACATTGCATTTTCAGAGGTGTTTGAATGATTTGTTTATGCAATTATTCAGGTTTGTCGCAAGATGAAGGAGAGTGCCAATTGAAACTCCCCAAGACCCTGTAACAAACAATTATGATTACTTGAAGAGAGCTGTCCTCGTCGGGGTTGAACGTACCCATTTCGGTATTGATAAAATGCTAGAAATTAGAGGGTTTTGGTGGTATGTCAATGAGGTATGGAATATGGATTAAATAAAAACAGAACTTGCAGTGATATTATGTTTTATTCCTGTTTTACTTATATATTTGTCTATATTTGTACAGTTTAGTATTCAGAAGCACAACTTTTGACATTTGAGTATAATTTGTACATTTATATAACATCCGTAACAATGCATTACAATTATCAATCGGCCTGTGCCGTTTCTCTTCTGTGGGTCTTTTACTCTTTTCCTCGGACACCTCTCCATGAATGCTTCTACAATTTGGGCAAGATACTGCACCCACATTGCCCAACTGCGGGACAGTGGCATTGTGTGCTAAGGTGTACATTACGTTGATGGTGCACTTGCCTTCAACCATTGCTAACCCTGCTCGTGTGGAGTTAGTATGTTTGGAGCCTGGCATTTGCTATGTGGTTCTCTCCCGGGACTCCAACGTCCTCCACCCATAAAACTGTCCGACACGAGATGACCCTAACTCTCAAAAGTGCTGCTAAACCCCAATAAATAATAAATAAATCCACGTTCCATGTGTTCTATAATAATATACTGTCATCAGTGAGAATTGCATCCAAACTGTCCTCCAGCAATTTGACCCAAACCAGCTTCTAATTTAACCCAAATCGTCGTATGGCAATTTGATCCAAACCAAACCGCCCCAAGAAAAGGGTCCTACTTAACACCGAGGTATACCGAGGTGAAAAGAAAAAAGTAAGTCAAGGTTGTTTAAAAAGGTTTAAATATAATTGCAGACATTTAATTGATTCCTTCAAAGCAATATACGTGATATTACTTGATTTATTCGAGTAAATGCAAGATATATACATGTAGACCGAGTTGTTACTGAAAACTACGCCTTGGTATATAGTAGGTAGCTTGGTTATTAGTGGGCTACGTCTGTGCGTGGATGAAGCACTTAAGTGGCATCTGGGTATCATAAAACAGATTACTGTAATATTTGAAAAAAATAAACCTCCCATTAGATTTTATCTGGGCCTTGGGCTGGCCAAACTTTTCAGTTCCGGCCGCTGTCAAGTTGTTTTTTTTTTAATTTTCATTTATTTTTTTTTGGATTTTTTTTTTGTTTTTTGTTTGTTTATTGTTTTGCCATTGTTGTCTTTATGTTAATAGGATTTTCTGGCGTACTGTGATAAGTATCGCTCGGCTGTACACCCAAAGCTACAGCTTGTATTTGGTATATGTATAGTACAAGGGGAGAGGATTGCAACGAAATCACACGTGGAGTGGAGCTATCACCCAAAGTATCACTTTCAAATTCTGTACATATGGGCAAAAAACACAAGCAATGTTTCAGCCAGTGGAGTCAATGGACCTCCAGGTTTAACTCAGAGGTTCATTGGCTGTCCAGAGCTTAACTTGCGCTTGTTATGCTTTGCAATAAATTTGGAATTATTGTTTGGGTGCAGTCTCCACTCTGTGGGTGATTTAGTGATAATGCACGCTGCACCTACTGTATTTATTGATTTGTTGACTCTTTTTTGTTTTCAAGGTTTTCACCTTCTTCATGTGACCAGTTTTTTTTTACAATTTCCGCCATTTTATAGAATTGTAGACAAATTAAGTCAGTATCCTTTTAATCGTCGGTCCCATTGGTCAGCCATGATTGCTGACCATGTCTCTAGTCCTACGGCAATTTTTTTTTTATCGTTCGCGACTGAAAAATTACCACTTCCGGAAAATACTTTCCCATGTCAAGATATTGGTCCATAACAATTTTTCTGTCATAACAAAGAAAACAATTACCGACAGCCACAAAGAAAACTAATTAAGAAGTCACTATTTTTCAACGCACTCTATTACTAAAGCACCCATAATTCTCAAATATGGCATTAAAACCATACACATACTGCTTAAATCTATTTACATAATCAGAATACATCTGCAGGGGTGCAGTGGTTCAGTAAGTAGAGGTGCAGGCTGCAAGCCGAGAGGTCTTCAGTTCGAATCCCACCTGAGGCAACAGCTTTGTGTCCTTGGGCAAGACACTTCACCCCCATTGCCCATGTGGGGGCACGGCATGCTGTGTACTAAGGCATACTGCTTGTTCTTGGTGCACCTGTATTCAAACAAGGCTAACCCTGCTTGCGTAGTAGGCTGACAGTTTCTTGCCATTACTCAGTGGTTCTCTCTCGGTACTCTGGCTTCCTCCACCCATAAAACTGCCCTGGTCATGATTAGCTATTGTGCACAAATATGTGACCTTAAACACCAATAAATAAATAATAAAAAGAACACACTATCCCATACCCGTTGCACTCCTGTTTTCATTCACCTTGGTATCCCTCGGTTTGCCTCGCCAGAAAAGGAGTGATTTCTTTTTCTAAAATGGCAAAACAAGAAACAGTAATTTGTAACAGGTAGTAACAAAATAATTTTCATGAAGCGCACAATTTTATGATAGTTAATAGTTGAAAAAACGCAGGGTGATATTTGCAAATCTTATTTTATTACTGGTACCAGGTACTGGTAATGAAAATTGTCGTTTGTCATCAATACTTGATCAATTTTCTGACGAAGCACATTATACTATCCCAATGTTAGCTACTGGACATAAGTACACAATTTGATGTAAGGGGCAAGAGTAATATTTAGTGGGGGTGGGGCTGGGGCATAAAGAATATGATGCACAGCATCACCTGAGCCACATAGCAGTGGGATGGGGGCGATGACAAGAGGGAGTGTGCCCCTCTCCTCGGTGGAAGGGTCGGATGCCCCCCCCCCCCAAAAAAAAAATTAAAATTCAAGACAGAAAAACACAATTTCCTTGACTCTGTGTCCATTTGTGTCCATAATATATAAGTTGCGAACAAGCATAAATATCTAGATATTAAAATGTCTTGACAAATGATCATTATATGGGTTAACAGGGGAGAGGGGGGGGGGGGCATGAATGAAATTGGAGAGGCATGTGCTTCCCTCCAGCCCCCCATGCCTACAGTACGGCCACCGTGGATTAGTCACTTTCCACGGGTGGGCAATATTTCCCCGGATGCAATGATATTGCAGGAAAACTTAAATAATGAAGCACAGGGTTCAATCCGGTGCTTCATTAATTAAAATTTTATTGATGATGATTTTCTATTACCTGGAAAAAGGATGCGTGGACAGCACTGCCTATGCATGGATTATGACCAGTCCACGGCAACAGTACTGTTTGTCTGTGCCACTGCTATGAGCAGGGACTAATTTAAATGAGTGGGTGTGTTTACAAATATTAATATTTTTTAACACCTGGTAACAAAGTAATATAAGTTTATGAACAACCACACAATTGACTTTTAATTACAATACTCCTGATCCCTTTTAAACATACTGTGTGTAAAGCTTATTTGGTCCTGTATGTTTGCTAAAATTGCCCTTCGAGAATGGATGTGACGCCCACTTCTGTAGTAATTACCACTTTTGTGGTAGCTCACCACTTTTGTAGTAACATCGCCCACTTTTGTAGTAAAATGAGGTCTCCACTTTTGTAGTAACCGTCGCCCACTTTTGTCATAAAAAACAAAGTCACCACTTTTGTAGTAACGTTTTTACCACTTTTGTAGTAAAATATTTCCCAGTTTTCAAAGGCTAAAATTATTCGCGCGATATGATCAGAGTTAAATCAAAGAATTTGCCCTTTCTCACTGATGGAACATTGTATAATTCGACCCAAACTTATATTGACCAATTGCTTTGGGAAATCCATGCAAAAAAATTTGGCACTTTAACCCTTTACCTAACACGGCACTTATTGAGATTATTAAATTTCGTATTTTTTCCAATATAAGTTCCACCTATTTTCAATGAAACTACACATTGTATATACATTTGGATATCATTGGAACCGAAAAAGCCGATTCTGATAATATCCAAATTTCAATAGGTCTGCGAGAAATTTTGGAGATATTTAAGGCTATTTTAGGCTTAATGTGGTCAATGTTCGGGCCGTTTTCGTCTTTATGTTGGGTAAGTGGTCAGCGTTTGACGCCTTCAGTCCGGTGTCAGCTGACCGCACATATCCATTCTATAAAACGCATTTTCAATCGGTATATTCCTCCCAGTCAGTCTGCAAGAATGCATGAATACTTGAATATTGCATTATACTATAAATATTGCATGTGCGGATATTTTAGGGGCAACTCTGTTTTATGCGTCTTGTTATGGCTTCTGTAAATAGGGGGGGGGGGGGGGGCATCTTTAGGCTTGCGATTTTAGAATACGGTTTTAGCTACTCTTTAAGCTCATCTACAAATTATTAAAATCTTCGAATTTATCATTTTCCCGTTCCTTACACAAATGTCGACAAAGGAATACACATTGTTAGTACGCATCGCTGGCTGTCTGAACTCGCTTGCTCATGTGGGTCACAATGACACCGTGTATTAAGGCGCACTGCACGTCGATTGTGTACTTCTTGATGTTGGAGAGTTGATAGCTGCTCGTCCGTGCTCACCACGACGTTGTCTGTGAGGGTGGGGATGGGAAGAGAGGCTTGGGGGACTCCGGTTTCCCCCGCTTGTTGAGCTTTTATCGACACTGAACGATTCTGCTGTTGAAGTGTCTTTAAATTCAGACGGGTTTCTCTATTATAAAACAAAGGTTTTTTTCTGAAATCACTAACTGATGGCCCTACATACAAATCCCAAGTTTCGGCCTGATCGCCCCAGTAGTTTCCGAGATCGTTACTGCGCATGCGCGAAGGCGGACCCCCACCCCAGGTCCGATGGATGAAAAACCTTTCCAGGACCGAACTACATACGCATGGTAAGTTTCGTCCCGATCGGCCCAGCCGTTTTCGAGTCTGAAACAAACACCCACACACACACACACAGCGGCATATAAAAAGGAAAAAAACGTTTCAGTTGGAAATGTCTGTGCCAGTGCGATTTTTTAACCTCAACACACACACACACACACACACACACACACACACACACACACACACACACACACACACACACACACACACACACACACACACAGACGGATTATTTTCTACCTTTGCTGAAGACTACAACCAATCCAGGTATCTTCTCTAATAGGTAATATCTAGATTTCATTTTAATTTATTTCATTTCTTCATTTTAATTTCATTTTATTCATCTACCTATTCTTCAAATGGCTCAAAAAAGACAGAATCATCAGGGAAAGAGAGTTGCCCAGTCTGGAAGAGGCCAGGAACAATCGTTCCAGGCCTATTCTAGATTGGTCAAGGCCCTTTTCCAGGTGATTCAGTGTATGCACCATATTGGGCTCCTAGAGCAGCATTTGGCCAAACGGGATTTCCCGAAGCAGTTGGAGAAGAAAGTAGATGAGTTAGGTGGCTTTCTAAAGCCGGCTCTTCCCACCCCACACATTTTTTCTGTTTTTCGACAGATTAGTGTGGGATGGGCCAACCAAACGTTAAATGCTTTAGTTGAGCATTACAAGATAAATTTAAATCAGTTGAAGTCTAAGATAACTTTGGCTATGCGACCACCTCCTGGACTCGAAAAAATAGACTTCAACAGCGCTTCGGCGCGTGCTTTGATCTGGGCTCAAAAAAACTTTAAAAATAAGTTGACAGATAAGACGATTTCGGCCTATCAGTCTTACATTTCGGAACTTCGCCCAGCGTCTGGAGTAAGGAACAATACGGGAGGGAGCAAGCAAACTCCGGCCCGTGTTGTCCCTCTACCCCAACGCGAAAAGCAAAATAAGAAAAGATCAAGGCAAAGCACTTCTCCCTCTTCTTTTCCGTCTACTTCTTCTTTCTCTCAGAGTAAGCGCCTCAATTTGCAAACATCTCCGGTCCATATTGTGACTGAAGATGCTCGCAAATTGAGTAACGCTGTCTCGCCTCGTCTTGCTCCTCTACCTCCTACTCCTCCTCAGCCTTTCTTCTCTGGTTCTCCTAGTGCTCTCACTAGAACTCCTCCTCCTCCTTCTGTTTCTTCTCCTGCTTCTGTTTCCTCTCCTGCTTCTGTTGCCTCTCCTGCTTCTGTTTCTTCTCCCCCTTCTCCTGCCTCTAGTGTGGTTCAACCAGGTATATCGTACTCAGAGAAAGTCAAATCACCGAGCCGCAACTCGGGCCGCTCATTTGATTCTAAATTCTCCCAGTTTCGGCATAAAAGCGGAGTTAATTTTGACAAAAGGAATTGGCGCCTCCCCGATGTTTGTAAAAACATCCTTATGATTGGAAGTTCAAATTTAGGACGCATTGATCGAAATCCCCATCCGGACATCCAGGTGGAGTGTTACCCCGGCGCCAAATTCAATCATCTGTGCTCTATGTTTAAAGGGCACAGGGGCCAGTCCAGTCCCCAAAAAATATTATTAAATATTGGCGTGAATTCTCGAAACGATAATTCTGATCTCGTAGTTAAGCAGTTGCGGAATATGCTTAGCGATATCAGGGTCAAGTTTAGATCCGCAAAAATTTATTTCGCTGAACTAAACTTTTCGCAAAAACTCCCTCAGGCTGAGAGGAGAACCCTGAGCATCATCAACGAAACCATTCGGAAAGTGAAGGACGTTAACGTGATACCAAAAATTGATGACGCGAAGTTTGATGTTGCTCAGGATTTAATCCATTGGACCACGAGAACCGCCAATATTATGTACGATCACTGGTTGAACCACCTAAATTTAAACTAAGTAAAGGCAAAGGTAACAGCCGCCTAACAGATGTGGGATTAGGAACTAATGTGGTTAACCTGTCTGGCACCAATGACCTAACAACCCAAGAGAAATCTCTTTTAGATCGCGGTTTAACTTTTGTACCAACACCCAAGCCTAAAACTGATAACCAAACAAATTTACCATCATACAACTGTAATTTTCTTAGGCAAATGAAATTAGCCGACCGCTTTAGAAACTCCAGCGGTCGGAAACTTCCTTTTACAGAATCATCTGGTTGGTCACCTCCAGATAGTGAAGTAGATCCCGAAATTATTGAGGCTAGCAAACGAATCATCAAAAAGGTGTTCAGCATGAACGTACTCTCCGATAAAGACAATTTAACAGCTGGTGAACGGAGAGCCCTCACGAAACTTCGAAAAAATAAGAAATTAGTAATTAAACCAGCCGACAAAGGTGGGTCGGTAGTTGTTCTATCTCGGGATAATTATATAAAGGAAGCCATGAGACAACTCAGCAATACAAAACATTATAAGAAAATAGATTCACTTATTTGGCCTAGTAATATCGAAAAATTCAATAAGATCTTAAAATTTCTCCTCGACGAAGGTCACATTACCAAAAAACAATTGAAATATTTAACAGCTAAGCTCAGTGCTCAAACAAGACAATTTTATATCCTACCAAAGATCCACAAAGACCGTTCTTCATGGACGGATGACTTAACTCCACCCGGGAGGCCAATTGTATCAGATTGTAATTCGGAATCTTATGCGATCTCGGAATTAATTGATTATCATCTGAAACCTATAGCAAATAGACATCCGAGCTATCTAAAAAATACACAGGATTTCCTGTCAAAAATTTCGAAATTGAAAATATCGAAAAATGCAATTCTGGCTACTTTGGATATCGACAGTATGTATACGAACATTGATATTGATAAAGGTGTTAAATCAGTTAAAAATGCATTTGAAAAATATCCGGATGCGAAACGCCCGGATGAACAAATTTTGGATCTTTTAGAGCTGAGCTTAAAAGGTAATGACTTTCAATTCAATGGAGAATATTTTCTACAAATAATGGGTTGTCCTATGGGCAAAAGATTCAGTCCTAATTTTGCAAGCATTTATGTAGCGGAATGGGAGGAAAATGCCTTAAGCAAATGTGCAAAGCATCCTCTCGTATATCTCAGGTATTTAGATGACATTTTTATTATTTGGGAACATTCAAAAGAAGATTTTGATGAATTTTTAGAAATTTTGAACAATCACGATCCAAATATTAAATTGAAAGCTACTATCAGTGAAAATTCTGTTGATTTTCTCGATGTGACCGTGTATAAAGGCAAGCAATTTCAGGCGTCCGGTCATTTAGATTATAAAGTGTATTTTAAACCAACTGATTCACATCAATTGTTGCACACAAAATCATTTCATCCTCAACATACATTTAAAGGTATCATCAAATCACAACTCATTCGTTTCCACCGCAATTCAAGTGATAAGGTAAATTTCAATGAGGCTTGTTCCACTCTATTTGGTGCCCTCAGATCGAGAGGGTACTCGCTGCGCCTTCTGCGTAGCCTGAAATCCCAAACCCTGAAAAAGCTCGAAAGTCTAGCTGAAACTACCGATTTCGAACCACTGAAGATTGAACACAACAGACCGTTGCAAAATAGTAGTGGCGCGGTATTTAATTGCAAAAAGCCTCGTTGTAGACTGCATACTTTTATGCCTGATCAGAAAGAGGAATTTTCCTCCGAACAAACGGAAAATCATTATCAGATCCGTAACCCCCTCCATTGTGATTCACCAAACATTATTTACCTTATCACTTGTAAGCGATGTCGGAAACAGTATGTTGGTCAAAGTCAAAATCCTTTCCGAGAACGTGCTACTAGACACAAACAGGATATAAAACATAATGCTGATGCCCCAGTAGCACAACATTTTAACCTTCCTGGCCATTCTTTGGACGATTTCGAAATCCATCCTATTGAACAACCACCAATTAAAGACACATTAGAAGAAACGGATGAATTTAGAAAAAAACGTGAAGCTTTTTGGATCAATACGCTTCAAACCCTCTGGCCATTTGGTATGAACATATCAGAGGGCGAATGCGAAAGGAGGTCCATCATTCCTTTCACTTTAACGTACAACAGAATGAATATCGAAATAGCAAAAATGTTAAAAGATGAATTCAATTTTACCAATGCTAAATTAAATGAACCTTTGAATCTTCGACCTGTCATCGCCTATAAGAAAAACAAAAGCTTGCGTAACATCCTTGTAAGGACTAAATTAGAGCCCATCAATGAATAACATCAATTATTGCCAGTCAGTTTAACCAGTTCCTAAGCTCATCACTTAGTTTAAATCAATTTTATGTACTTTTTTGTTACGTTTGAAACCCATCAGGGCTCAGTAAATGAAAACAATTTTTTCAGCGGCATAATAAAAGAAAAAAACGTTTCAGTAGGAAATGTCTGTGCCAGTGCGATTTTTTAACCTCAAACACACACACACACACACACACACACACACACACACTCACCCTGACACATACACACACACACCCTCACCCTGACACACACACACACCCTCCCACGCACACACACACTCACACAGAGACACACAAGCTCAAATATATAGTAGACTAGCTGGGGTGCCCGACTTCGTCCGGGCTACAGAGATCGTCACTGCGCATGACTGGAGTAAGGAACAATACGGGAGGGAGCAAGCAAACTCCGGCCCGTGTTGTCCCTCTACCCCAACGCGAAAAGCAAAATAAGAAAAGATCAAGGCAAAGCACTTATCCCTCTTCTTTTCCTTCTACCTCTTCTTTCTCTCAGAGTAAGCGCCTCAATTTGCAAACATCTCCGGTCCATATTGTGACTGAAGATGCTCGCAAATTGAGTAACGCTGTCTCGCCTTGTCTTGCTCCTCTACCTCCTACTCCTCCTCAGCCTTTCTTCTCTGGTTCTCCTAGTGCTCTCACTAGAACTCCTCCTCCTCCTCCTTCTGTTTCTTCTCCTGCTTCTGTTTCCTCTCCTGCTTCTGTTTCTTCTGCCCCTTCTCCTGCCTCTAGTGTGGTTCAACCAGGTATATCGTACTCAGAGAAAGTCAAATCACCGAGCCGCAACTCGGGCCGCTCATTTGATTCTAAATTCTCCCAGTTTCGGCATAAAAGCGGAGTTAATATTGACAAAAGGAATTGGCGCATCCCCGATGTTTGTAAAAACATCCTTATGATTGTAAGTTCAAATTTAGGACGCATTGATCGAAATCTCCATCCGGACATCCAGGTGGAGTGTTACCCCGGCGCCAAATTCAATCATCTGCGCTCTATGTTTAAAGGGCACAGGGGCCAGTCCAGTCCCCAAAAAATATTATTAAATATTGGCGTGAATTCTCGAAACGATAATTCTGATCTCGTAGTTAAGCAGTTGCGGAATATGCTTAGCGATATCAGGGTCAAGTTTAGATCAGCAAAAATTTATTTCGCTGAACTAAACTTTTCGCAAAAACTCCCTCAGGCTGAGAGGAGAACCCTGAGCATCATCAACGAAACCATTCGGAAAGTGAAGGACGTTAACGTGATACCAAAAATTGATGACGCGGAGATTTGATGTTGCTCAGGATTTAATCCATCGGACCACGAGAACCGCCAATATTATGTACGATCACTGGTTGAACCACCTAAATTTAAACTAAGTAAAGGCCAAGGTAACAGCCGCCTAACAGATGTGGGATTAGGAACTAATGTGGTTAACCTGTCTGGCACCAATGACCTAACAACCCAAGAGAAATCTCTTTTAGATCGCGGTTTAACTTTTGTACCAGTACCAAAGCCTAAAACTGATAACCAAACAAATTTACCATCATACAACTGTAATTTTCTTAGGCAAATGAAATTAGCCGACCGCTTTAGAAACTCCAGCGGTCGGAAATTTTCTTTTACAGAATCATCTGGTTGGTCACCTCCAGATAGTGAAGTAGATCCCAAAATTATTGAGGCTAGCAAACGAATCATCAAAAAGGTGTTCAGCATGAACATACTCTCCGATAAAGACAATTTAACAGCTGCTGAACGGAGAGCCCTCACGAAACTTCGATAAAATAAGAAATTAGTAATTAAACCAGCCGACAAAGGTGGGTCGGTAGTTGTTCTATCTCGGGATAATTATATAAAGGAAGCCATGAGACAACTCTGCAATACTAAACATTATAAGAAAATAAATTCACTTTTTTGGCCTAGTAATATCGAAAAATTCAATAATAAAATTTCTCCTCGGCGAAGGTCACATTACCAAAAAACAATTGAAATATTTAACAGCTAAGCTCAGTGCTCAAACAAGACAATTTTATATCCTACCAAAGATCCACAAGGACCGTTCTTCATGGACGGATGACTTAACTCCACCCGGGAGGCCAATTGTATCAGATTGTAATTCGGAATCTTATGCGATCTCGGAATTAGTTGATTATCATCTGAAACCTATAGCAAATAGACATCCGAGCTATCTAAAAAATACACAGGATTTCCTGTCAAAAATTTCGAAATTGAAAATATCGAAAAATGCAATTCTGGCTACTTTGGATATCGACAGTATGTATACGAACATTGATATTGATAAAGGTGTTAAATCAGTTAAAAATGCATTTGAAAAATATCCGGATGCGAAACGCCCGGATGACCAAATTTTGGATCTTTTAGAGCTGAGCTTAAAAGGTAATGACTTTCAATTCAATGGAGAATATTTTCTACAAATAATGGGTTGTCCTATGGGCAAAAGATTCAGTCCTAATTTTGCAAGCATTTATGTAGCGGAATGGGAGGAAAATGCCTTAAGCAAATGTGCAAAGCATCCTCTCGTATATCTCAGGTATTTAGATGACATTTTTATTATTTGGGAACATTCAAAAGAAGATTTTGATGAATTTTTAGAAATTTTGAACAATCACGATCCAAATATTAAATTGAAAGCTACTATCAGTGAAAATTCTGTTGATTTTCTCGATGTGACCGTGTATAAAGGCAAGCAGTTTCAGGCGTCCGGTCATTTAGATTATAAAGTGTATTTTAAACCAACTGATTCACATCAATTGTTGCACACAAAATCATTTCATCCTCAACATACATTTAAAGGTATCATCAAATCACAACTCATTCGTTTCCACCGCAATTCAAGTGATAAGGTAAATTTCAATGAGGCTTGTTCTACTCTATTTGGCGCCCTCAGATCGAGAGGGTACTCGCTGCGCCTTTTGCGTAGCCTGAAATCCCAAACCCTGAAAAAGCTCGAAAGTCCAGCTGAAACTACCGATTTCGAACCACTGAAGATTGAACACAACAGACCGTTGCAGAATGGTAGTGGCGTGGTAATTAATTGCAAAAAGCCTCGTTGTAGACTGCATACTTTTATGACTGATCAGAAAGAGGAATTTTCCTCCGAACAAACGAAAAATCATTATCAGATCCGTAACCCCCTTCATTGTGATTCACCAAACATTATTTACCTTATCACTTGTAAGCGATGTCGGAAACAGTATGTTGGTCAAAGTCAAAATCCTTTTCGAGAACGTGCTACTAGACACAAACAGGATATAAAACATAATGCTGATGCCCCAGTAGCACAACATTTTAACCTTCCTGGCCATTCTTTGGACGATTTCGAAATCCATCCTATTGAACAACCACCAATTAAAGACACATTAGAAGAAACGGATGAATTTAGAAAAAAACGTGAAGCTTTTTGGATCAATACGCTTCAAACCCTCTGGCCATTTGGTATGAACATATCAGAGGGCGAATGCGAAAGGAGGTCCATCATTCCTTTCACTTTAACGTACAACAGAATGAATGTCGAAATAGCAAAAATGTTAAAAGATGAATTCAATTTTACCAATGCTAAATTAAATGAACCTTTGAATCTTCGACCTGTCATCGCCTATAAGAAAAACAAAAGCTTGCGTAACATCCTTGTAAGGACTAAATTAGAGCCCATCAATGAATAACATCAATTTTTGCCAGCCAGTTTAACCAGTTCCTAAGCTCATCACTTAGTTTAAATCAAATTTATGTACTTTTTTGTCAGGTTTGAAACCAATCAGGGTTCAGTAAATGAAAACAATTTTTCGGCGGCATATTAAAAGAAAAAAACGTTTCAGTAGGAAATGTCTGTGCCAGTGCGATTTTTTAACCTCAAACACACACACACACACATACACACACACACACACACACACACACACACACACACAGAGTCTTGTTTTCCCTACATACCGAGGTACCCCATTGTCTGTCCTTTGTGTGGACTAACGGTTTCAACCTCGTTTTGCCGGTACAGTTCTGGGAAAACAACCGAGGTAAAGGGTTTCTTTTGTCTTTTGTACCTCGGTAAGGCGAAACACGCAAACTCTTTTGTCTAGTTACCTCGTCAAGTTGGTAAGACAAACGCACACACACACACACACACACACACACACACACACACACACACACACTCACCCTGACACATACACACACACACCCTCACCCTGACACACACACACACCCTCCCACGCACACACACGCTCACACAGAGACACACAAGCTCAAATATATAGTAGACTAGCTGGGGTGCCCGACTTCGTCCGGGCTACAGAGATCGTCACTGCGCATGACTGGAGTAAGGAACAATACGGGAGGGAGCAAGCAAACTCCGGCCCGTGTTGTCCCTCTACCCCAACGCGAAAAGCAAAATAAGAAAAGATCAAGGCAAAGCACTTATCCCTTTTCTTTTCCTTCTACCTCTTCTTTCTCTCAGAGTAAGCGCCTCAATTTGCAAACATCTCCGGTCCATATTGTGACTGAAGATGCTCGCAAATTGAGTAACGCTGTCTCGCCTCGTCTTGCTCCTCTACCTCCTACTCCTCCTCAGCCTTTCTTCTCTGGTTCTCCTAGTGCTCTCACTAGAACTCCTCCTCCTCCTCCTTCTGTTTCTTCTCCT
Source organism: Pictodentalium vernedei (assembly GCA_031216915.1). NCBI lineage: Eukaryota > Metazoa > Mollusca > Scaphopoda > Dentaliida > Dentaliidae > Pictodentalium > Pictodentalium vernedei. Next base: position 401,203,821 of record CM062295.1, read on the forward strand.
GCTTCTGTTTCCTCTCCTGCTTCTGTTTCTTCTGCCCCTTCTCCTGTCTCTAGTGTGGTTCAACCAGGTATATCGTACTCAGAGAAAGTCAAATCACCGAGCCGCAACTCGGGCCGCTCATTTGATTCTAAATTCTCCCAGTTTCGGCATAAAAGCGGAGTTAATTTTGACAAAAGGAATTGGCGCATCCCCGATGTTTGTAAAAACATCCTTATGATTGTAAGTTCAAATTTAGGACGCATTGATCGAAATCTCCATCCGGACATCCAGGTGGAGTGTTACCCCGGCGCCAAATTCAATCATCTGCGCTCTATGTTTAAAGGGCACAGGGGCCAGTCCAGTCCCCAAAAAATATTATTAAATATTGGCGTGAATTCTCGAAACGATAATTCTGATCTCGTAGTTAAGCAGTTGCGGAATATGCTTAGCGATATCAGGGTCAAGTTTAGATCAGCAAAAATTTATTTCGCTGAATTAAACTTTTCGCAAAAACTCCCTCAGGCTGAGAGGAGAACCCTGAGCATCATCAACGAAACCATTCGGAAAGTGAAGAACATTAACGTGATACCAAAAATTGATGACGCGGAGATTTGATGTTGCTCAGGATTTAATCCATCGGACCACGAGAACCGCCAATATTATGTACGATCACTGGTTGAACCACCTAAATTTAAACTAAGTAAAGGCAAAGGTAACAGCCGCCTAACAGATGTGGGATTAGGAACTAATGTGGTTAACCTGTCTGGCACCAATGACCTAACAACCCAAGAGAAATCTCTTTTAGATCGCGGTTTAACTTTTGTACCAGTACCAAAGCCTAAAACTGATAACCAAACAAATTTACCATCATACAACTGTAATTTTCTTAGGCAAATGAAATTAGCCGACCGCTTTAGAAACTCCAGCGGTCGGAAACTTCCTTTTACAGAATCATCTGGTTGGTCACCTCCAGATAGTGAAGTAGATCCCAAAATTATTGAGGCTAGCAAACGAATCATCAAAAAGGTGTTCAGCATGAACATACTCTCCGATAAAGACAATTTAACAGCTGGTGAACGGAGAGCCCTCACGAAACTTCGAAAAAATAAGAAATTAGTAATTAAACCAGCCGACAAAGGTGGGTCGGTAGTTGTTCTATCTCGGGATAATTATTTTAAGGAAGCCATGAGACAACTCAGCAATACTAAACATTATAAGAAAATAAATTCACTTTTTTGGCCTAGTAATATCGAAAAATTCAATAATAAAATTTCTCCTCGACGAAGGTCACATTACCAAAAAACAATTGAAATATTTAACAGCTAAGCTCAGTGCTCAAACAAGACAATTTTATATCCTACCAAAGATCCACAAGGACCGTTCTTCATGGACGGATGACTTAACTCCACCCGGGAGGCCAATTGTATCAGATTGTAATTCGGAATCTTATGCGATCTCGGAATTAATTGATTATCATCTTAAACCTATAGCAAATAGACATCCGAGCTATCTAAAAAACACACAGGATTTCCTGTCACAAATTTCGAAATTGAAAATATCAAAAAATGCAATTCTGACTTCTTTGGATATCGACAGTATGTATACGAACATTGATATTGATAAAGGTGTTAAATCAGTTAAAAATGCATTTGAAAAATATCCGGATGCGAAACGCCCGGATGAACAAATTTTGGATCTCTTAGAGCTGAGCTTAAAAGGTAATGACTTTCAATTCAATGGAGAATATTTTCTACAAATAATGGGATGTCCTATGGGTAAAAGATTCAGTCCTAATTTTGCAAGCATTTATGTAGCGGAATGGGAGGAAAATGCCTTAAGCAAATGTGCAAAGCATCCTCTCGTATATCTCAGATATTTAGATGACATTTTTATTATTTGGGAACATTCAAAAGAAGATTTTGATGAATTTTTAGAAATTTTGAACAATCACGATCCAAATATTAAATTGAAAGCTACTATCAGTGAAAATTCTGTTGATTTTCTCGATGTGACCGTGTATAAAGGCAAGCAATTTCAGGCGTCCGGTCATTTAGATTATAAAGTGTATTTTAAACCAACTGATTCACATCAATTGTTGCACACAAAATCATTTCATCCTCAACATACATTTAAAGGTATCATCAAATCACAACCCATTCGTTTCCACCGCAATTCAAGTGATAAGGTAAATTTCAATGAGGCTTGTTCCACTCTATTTGGCGCCCTCAGATCGAGAGGGTACTCGCTGCGCCTTTTGCGTAGCCTGAAATCCCAAACCCTGAAAAAGCTCGAAAGTCCAGCTGAAACTACCGATTTCGAACCACTGAAGATTGAACACAACAGACCGTTGCAAAATAGTAGTGGCGCGGTATTTAATTGCAAAAAGCCTCGTTGTAGACTGCATACATTTATGCCTGATCAGAAAGAGGAATTTTCCTCCGAACAAACGAAAAATCATTATCAGATCCGTAACCCCCTCCATTGTGATTCACCAAACATTATTTACCTTATCACTTGTAAGCGATGTGGGAAACAGTATGTTGGTCAAAGTCAAAATCCTTTCCGAGAACGTGCTACTAGACACAAACAGGATATAAAACATAATGCTGATGCCCCAGTAGCACAACATTTTAACCTTCCTGGCCATTCTTTGGACGATTTCGAAATCCACCCAATTGAACAACCACCAATTAAAGACACATTAGAAGAAACGGATGAATTTAGAAAAAAACGTGAAGCTTTTTGGATCAATACGCTTCAAACCCTCTGGCCATTTGGTATGAACATATCAGAGGGCGAATGCGAAAGGAGGTCCATCATTCCTTTCACTTTAACGTACAACAGAATGAATATCGAAATAGCAAGAATGTTAAAAGATGAATTCAATTTTACCAATGCTAAATTAAATGAACCTTTGAATCTTCGACCTGTCATCGCCTATAAGAAAAACAAAAGCTTGCGTAACATCCTTGTAAGGACTAAATTAGAGCCCATCAATGAATAACATCAATTATTGCCAGTCAGTTTAACCAGTTCCTAAGCTCATCACTTAGTTTAAATCAATTTTCTGTAATTTTTTGTCATGTTTGAAACCCATCAGGGTTCAGTAAATGAAAACAATTTTTCGGCGGCATATTAAAAGAAAAAAACGTTTCAGTATGAAATGTCTGTGCGAGTGCGATTTTTTAACCTCAAACACACACACACACACACACACACACACACACACACACACACACACACACACACACACACACACACACACACACACACACACACCCAGAGTCTTGTTTTCCCTACATACCGAGGTACCCCATTGTCTGTCCTTTGTGTGGACTAACGGTTTCAACCTCGTTTTGCCGGTACAGTTCTGGGAAAACAACCGAGGTAAAGGGTTTCTTTTGTCTTTTGTTCCTCGGTAAGGCGAAACATGCAAACTCTTTTGTCTAGTTACCTCGTCTTGTTGGTAAGACAAACGCACACACACACACACACACACACACCCTCACCCTGACACACACACCCTCACCCTGACACACACACACACCCTCAAACGCACACACACACTCACACAGAGACACGCAAGCTCAAATATATAGTAGACTAGCTGGGGTGCCCGACTTTGTCCGGCCTACAGAGATCGTCACTGCGCATGCGCAAAGATTGGCTAACACGCCATAGCCGACGGTGGCAAATCACTACCCGGTGGAACGTACATACAAATTCTAGGTTTCGTCCCAATCGGATTTGTAGTTTCCGAGATCGTCACTGCGCATGCACAAAGATAGGCTGTCACCTCATAGCCGACAGAGGCCAGTTAATTCCCGACATACAAATCACAGGTTTCGCTCAAATTGGGCCAGTAGTTACCGAGATCGTCATAGCGCATACGCGAGGATAGGTCCCCCCACTCCAGAGCCGATAGTGGCAAATCACTACCCGATAGACCACAGGTACAAATCCCAAGTTTTGTCCTGATCGGCCCAGTAGTTTCCAAGATCGTTACTACGCATGCGCGAAGACAGGTCCCCACCCCATACCCGACGGTGGCAAATAATTAACCGATGACCCTACATACAAACACCAAGTTTTGTGCCGATCGGCCCAGTAGTTTTCGCGATCAATACTGTGCATGCGCGAAGATGGCCCCTACCACAACCCGGGAAGGTTTTAATCTATTCGGACATGTGCGTGGGGCCATCTTAGCGCATGCGCAGTGACAATCACGAAAACTACTGTGCCGATTGGCTTAAAACCTGAGATTTGTATGTTAGTTCCATCCGGCAGTGTCCTGGGCCACTCAAATTGCTCATGCTCGGCTCAGCTGTCCATGTAAATCATCCCTGTACGGAGTAGGGCCTCGAGCTAGTCTATTGGACATTTGAGTTTATTTGTCTGTGTCTGTGTGTGTGTCTGTCTGTGTGGGTTTGCTATAGACTCGAAAACGTCTGGACATATCGGGACGAAACTTGACATGCACATGTAGTTTGGTCATGGGAAGGTTTCACCCATTGGACCTGGGGTGGGGGCCCGTCTTCACATATCTGCCTGTCTGCCTGTGTGTTCGCTATAGACTCGAAATCGAATGGGTTGATTGGGACGGAACTTGGCAGGCCTATATATTCCGGTCCCAGGAAGCTTTTCCACTCATCGGACCCAGGGTGGGGGCCCGCCTTCGCGCATGTGCAGTGACAATCTCGGAACTACTTTTGCGATCGGGACAAAACCTGGGATTTGTGTGTACGTTCCACCAGGTAGTGATTTTTCACCGTCGACTATGGGGTGTTAGCCAATCTTTCCGCATGCGCAGTGACAATTCCGGGCCCCCATCTAGTCTATCTATATATTTGAGTAATATAACAATAACATGATTTTGGAGGGCATTATGGTTCATTTGCGGCCCTGCAGCAATGATGAACAGCCCGAGGGTTTATTAAAGGCCCGAGACGAAGTCGAGGGCCGTTAATAAGCCCAAGGGCTGTTCATCATTGCTGCAGGGCCGCTAATGAATCATGATGCCTGACAACCATTATGTTATTACTATTATTACCACTCCCTGTTACAGCTAACCGCACGAGGGAATATCTGGAAGAAATAATCAGTAAGTCGGTTCGATATTTCTGTTTCGATCGCGCGGTCGACTTCCGTTCGGAAATACAAAGAGACTTCATCCGAATGGGAGTAATTCATTAGACCATGGAATCTAAAAATAGCCGGGCCGCGGGCCGCTAATGGCTATTTATATCATTATCCGCCCGCGGCCCGGCTTTGTCGAATGACGTCCCTGAAATTATGGAGTTTTAACAGCCCTCCAAAAATCATGTTAATCTACTAGTAACTTATAGATTTAGTGGTAATAATCTTCCTTATCTATTTGTCTGTTTGTAGGTATAGACTCGAAAACGACCGGGTTGATCTGGGAAGAAATTTGGCATGGGTGTGTGGTTCGGGCCCGGAAGGTTCTACGCTACACGGACGTGGGGTGGGGGGCCCGTCTTCGCTCATGCGCAGTGACGATCTCGGAAACTACTGGGCCGATCGGGACGAAACCTCGGATTTGTATGTAGGGTCCATCGTGTAATCATTTGCTATTGTCGGGTATGGGGTGGTGCCCGGCTTCGCGCATGCGCAGTGACGATCTCGGAAACTACTGGACCGATCGGGACGAAAACTGGCATTTGTATGTATGGTCTTTCGGCTATGGGGTGGGAGCCAATCTTTGCGCATGCGCAGATGCGCAGTGACAAACTCCCGGACAAAGTTGGGCACCCAGCTAGTGTACTATATATTTGAGCTTGTCTGTCTGTCTGTCTGTCTGTCTGTCTGTCTGTCTGTCTGTCTGTCTGTCTGTCTGTCTGTCTGTCTGTCTGTCTGTCTGTCTGTCTGTCTGTCTGTCTGTCTGTGTTCGCTATAGACTCGAAAACGGCTGGACCGATCGGGACGAAACTTGGCATGCGAATGTAGTTCGGTCCTGGGAAGGTTTTCCATCCATCGGACCAGGGGTGAGGTGGAGGGAGAACCGTATTCGCGCATGCGCAGTAACGATCACGGAAACTACTGGGCCTATCGGGACGAAACTTGGGCTTTGTATGTAGGGAATATCGGGTAGTGATTTGCCACCGTCGGGTTTTTATGTGGGGGCCGTCTTCGCGCATGCTCAGTGACGATTTCGGAAACTACAGGTCCGATCGGGACGAAACCTGGGATTTGTATGTACGTTCCACCGGGTAGTGTTTTGCCACCGTCGGCTATGGCGAGTTAGCCAATTTTTGCGCATGCGCAGCGACTATCTCTGTATTCCGGACGAAGTCGGGCACCCCAACTAGTCTATATATATATTTGAGAAATCTTGTTTGTTTGTTTGTTTGTTTGTTCTTTATAGACTCAAAAACGGCTGGGCCGATCGGGACGAAATTCGGCATGCTTGTGTGGTTTGAGCCACGGACGTGAGGTGGGGGCCCGTCTTCGCGCATGCGCAGTAACGATTTCGGAAATTACTAGGCCGATCGGGACGAATCCTGAGATTTGTATGTAGGATCCATCGTGTAGTCATTTGCCATCAGCGGGTATGGGGTGGGTGTCCATCTTCGCGCATGCGCAGTAACGATCTCAAAAACTACTGGGCCGATCGGGACGGAACCTTGGATTTGTATGTACGGTCAGTTGGGTAATGATTTGGGAGCCAATATTTGCGCATGCGCAGTGACAAAAGCCCAGACGAAGTCGGGCACCCAGCTAGTCTATATATATATTTGAGTAATCTTGTCTGTTTGTTTGCCTGTTTGTTTGTTTGTTTGTTCTCTATAGACTCAAAAACGGCTGGGCCGATCGGGACGAAATTTGTCATGGGTGCGTGGTTTGGGTCCGGGGAGGTTTTAGGCTACTCAGCTGTGGGGTGGGGCCCGTCTTCGCGCATGCGCTGAGACTATCTTGGAAACTACTGGCCCGATCGGGACAAAACTTGGGTTTATATTTACGGGCCTTCGTCAACGTCGGCTATGGGGGTGGAAACCAATCTTTGTGCATGCGCGGGCACAAAAGCCGGAACGAAGTCGGGCACTCAGCTAATCTATATATATATTTGAGTAATCTTGTATGTCTGTTTGTTTGTTTCTCTGTTTGTTTGTTCTCTATAGACTCGAAAACGGCGGGGCCGATCGAGACGAAATTTGGCACGGGTGTGTGGTTCGGGTCCGGGAAGGTTTTGGGGGCTATTCGAAATCGGGGTGGGGGGCACGTCTTCGCGCATGCGCAGTGACGATCTCGAAAACTACTGAACCGATCGGGACAAAACTTGGGATTTATATGTAGGGTCCATCGGGTAGTGATTTTCCCCCGTCAGATATGGGGTGGGGCCGTCTTTGCGCATGCGCAGTGACGATCTTGGAAACTACTTTGCCGATCGGAACGAAACGTGGGATTTGTATGTATGGTCCATCGGGTAATCATTTGCCATTATAGGGTATGGCGTGGGAGCTAATCTTTGCGCATGCGCAGTGACAAAATCTCATTCTCCATCGTCGCGTGTGTGTACGGTCAATCGGGTAATGATTTTCAGGGGTGGGAGCCAATCTTTGCGCATGCGCAGTGACAAAAGCCCGCACGAAGTCGGGCATCGAGCTAGTCTACCATGTATTTGAGTTCGTTTGTGTGTGTGTCTGTCTGTTCGCTATAGACTCGAAAACGGCTGGGCCGATCGGGAAGAAACTTGGCATGCGTATGTAGTTCGGTCCCTGAAAGTCTTTCCACCCAGCGGATCGCGGGTGGGGGGAAGGGTCTTCGCACATGCGCAGTAACGATCTCGGAAACTACTGGGCCGATCGGTACAAAAGTTGGGATTTGTATATTGGGACCATCAGTAGTGATTTGCCATCGTTGGTTGTGGGGTGAATGCCCTTTGTGTGGACCGTGCGTGCGTGCGTGCGTGCGTGCGTGCGTGCGTGCGTGCGTGCGTGCGTGCGTGCGTGCGTGCGTGCGTGCGTGCGTGCGTGCGTGCGTGCGTGCGTGTTTATGTGTGTGTGTGTGTGTGTGTCTGTGTGTGTGTCTGTCCGCCTGTCGGTCGGTCTGTCTGTCTGTCTGTCTGTCTGTCTGTCTGTCTGTCTGTCTGTCTGTCTGTCTGTCTGTCTGTCTGTCTGTCTGTCTGTCTGTCTGTCTGTCTGTCTGTCTGTCTGTCTGTCTGTCTGTCTGTCTGTCTGTCTGTCTGTCTGTCTGTCTGTCTGTCTGTCTGTTCGCTATAGACTCAAAAACGACTCGGCCGATCGGAAGGAAACTTGGCTTGCGAATGTAGTTCGGCCCCGGGAAGGTTTTCCACCCATCGGACCGGGGAGGGGGGGTGGCGTCTTCGCGCATGCGCAGTGACGTTCTCAGAAACTACTGGGCCCATCCGGACGAAACTTAGGATTTGTATGTAGGGTCCATCGGGTAGTGATTTGCCATCGTCGGGTGTGAGGTGTGTTCCCGTCTTCGTGAATGCGTAGTGACGATCAAGGAAACTACTCGGCAGTTTGCGTTGCATTACGTATAATTTTCATCAGGTAGTCTTCTGGGGCACTCAAGTTGCGCATGTTCAACACACCTGCCCATTTAATTCGTTCTCGGACGAAGGCGGGCCCCAGCTAGTATATATATTTTTATAAAATATAGATATATATACTTCATGGAGTGCCCGACATTGTCCGGGATGGATTGAGTTCAGTTGGATTGTATGGAAGCAAACATGTGCCACATATAAAAAAAAGTGCCTGATACTAAGTCCAAATTGGGAGATAATAACTCATGATTAGGAGTTACTAAGTCCTAATTAAGATATAATAACTCCTAGTTAGGACATATGATCTCTAAATTGGGAGATAATGACTTCTACTGAGGAGTAATTATGTCCTAATTAGGGGACAATACTTCTACTTAGGACCTAGTATCTCCTATTTAGGAGATAATAAGCCCCAACTAGGAGAAAATAAGTCCTTATTAGGGGATAATAAACTTAATTAGGAGACAATAACTCCTAATTAGGACATAGTATCTCCTAATTAGGGAATAATGAGATATGTTAGGCCCTAATCTTCTCCTCAAACACAGTTTGTTGGTGTCCTGTCGGCGGTGTCCTTTGCTTGTTACCTTAACACCAGCCGCCAGGCATTCTATATGAAACTTTCCGCTTACATTTGTACCTCTGAAATAAATTATCCACCCCTCCCACCCCCCCCCCCCCAAAAAAAAATAGCTAAAATAAAATCATATTGGAAGCGCTCTGTTTCCATTCTATCTTTCGCTGTACAAACATTGGCTAGGCGAATTCTCATGACTCGGGGCTGACTTCGAACACCAGAGCCGACTTCTCCTGACCTCGGGACAGACATCTCACGCCAGTATCAACTTCTCCTCACCTAGCAAGGCCGACTTTTGCGAGCGACTTCTTTGAAATCGATTTCTCCGGTTCCCCGGACCAACTTCTTCAGGCCGACATCTTTTATTAGGATGGGGGTTTTAAGATACAGCTTTTAGGGCTGACCGTAGTAATGGTTTGAATTCCCTATTGACATCACGAAGTCGCTTTGCTACCTACACCCCAGTTTAGTACAGGGGGTTTTTTACTAGACACAATTCAAGTACATAAGAGTACGTTCCGGTAGTGTAGTAGTGCTATAAAAAGCCTGACCTCGCCTTATTTTCCTTCCTTTGATGAAATGATGTCCGCAATATTGGTTTTCCTAGTAACCGCATTTCACATTGTGGCCTAAAGGTCTGTACTAGTACAGGCGAATGTTTTCAGGCCCCGTCCCATTAACTTCGACCACAATCAATTACCCCAAGGAGCTCAAAATTGGTTATTTTTCCGTACTTTGTCAAAGAAGAACCTACCTCCCATTTCTCTCATTTGATAACTTTTAGACTGAACATGGTTGCTAACCAATATATAATTGTTTGTCAAATACAGGAGTACCGTATATAGTATTGCTTAATTCAATGGTAGTATAATAAACCCATAAGAGACACAAATACAAATAATCTCCTTTCACCCCCTCCCTTCGGCTCTTTTTTGATGAAGAGCCACTACTTCCAAGTTTCCTGTATAATAATGTTTAATTTGGCGGTACTATAACCAAGTGATATCGTGCCAATGCAAATAATATCACTGCCCCTCCCTCTCAAATGAGTCAAAAAGACGGTTTGTCTTTTTTCCAGCATTTGAATTGCTGCAAAATTTCTAATTTTGGGTATTTATCCAGTCACTGTTCTCAGTAACCCCAATTCCAACGTCCTATGTTAGCGCCCATTGTTAAACATCAGGCAGGCCCCTGGCGGCCCAAAATGAGTCTGTGGAAGCTATTAGGATGTGCGCACAATGCTCTCTTTTTCATACTACTCTTTGACTCATTTCGCTATTTTGGTGTCCCAGCGCCCCATTTCAACTATTTGTATCTATGTCCCAATTTTAGCACCTCCTTTTAGCGAGGGATTTATAAGCGTCAGGCTTTGTGGTGTCCGCAATTGAGTCCATGAGATCGATGAAAATTAGCGCAATGTTCTATTTTCCATACGTCTCAAAATGGGGGTTATGAAAATGAAAGCATCGCGCACATTTTCATATCTTTCACAAACGCATTTTGGGTGTCAAAGTAAAGGAAACGGGACCTGAAAACATTACCTCGTACTAAAATACAAACCTTTGGGCTACAAAGGGAAATAGGGTACTGTAGTGAACCCATACGACGGGCAACGAACGAAGTCAAAGTAGGTAAAATAGGATCATAGGTATACGAGTAATTGCTTTTTTCCGGGGGAGCGGCCAGTGGGATGGGTGGGGTCTTTGCTTTTAATGCCCTATGTATAGAGTTGTCTGTACCAATCCTGACGCGCCGAAGACCTCCTGTGTATACCTGTGTCTGCCACAGTAGATAGAATTTCTCGAGATATTTGAACTATTGGCGCCATCCTACGACCTAAAAGTGAAGGAGATGGGCTACTCCGGCCACATTTCTCAACTCCAGGGGAGAGGGGACAAACTTGCCCAAAGCAATACAAGGGGTTGGCAACGAGGGTGTAGGCCTTAGGCTTTTGTCGTTGATGTTTTTTATATAGAACTGCCCAGTCGCCGTAGGCCACCTATGTATACTCATACCCATCCCAACAAAATAGCCCCCCGGACCACTTATATTTTTCCAGACTTATGCACCTACACCTATTTCTGTAGATTTCTATACAGAGTCTCCCAGACAGCCCAATCCATTACCACAGTCGCCAGTGCCAGATATTAAAAGGTACTCCTCAACTATTTCTATGAATTTAATTCACACATTAATACCCATATCCCGAGAGAAGTTCTATGTATATAGAAGCGATTACCAATACTGGCGCTCTATATGCCTCCCGCATGTATTCATACTAGAGTCTAAACTAGGGACCCTCTTATGACGTCATAACGTCGGCGCCGTCAGAACGTTTCCAAATTCCCTTCACATTCTAGAACGTTTTTGTGAACATGTCTTGTGGGACAAACGTGTTCTATTGACACCCGTGTTACTACTCGCGTCTACCATGAAAGGATGGCCGAGTGAATACAGAAGATCTACCCCACCCCCACCCCTTTCACCCATTCCAGAAGACGTCGGTCTGAAAAAGTTGGTTCTGAGAAATCGGTCCCTGAGAAGTCGCACCAGAAAAATTGGCCCGCACTTGTCGGCCCGAGAGGTTAGGAGAAGTCGGTCCTGGAGATAGAAGTCTGCCCGAGGTCAGAACTCGACTCTGAGAATGTCAGACTGAGGTAAGGATTAGTCAGTCTGGAGTCATAAGTCACCCCGCCAAAATTTATACTTCGTAAGAAATAAATGGAAACAGGGTGCTTCTAATATAATTTTATTTTTACTACTTTTCACGGGGATGGATTGAGGTGGGGTGGGGGTGATCATTTATCTTAGAGGTACAAAATGTAAACAGCAAATTTTATAACGAATGCCTGGCGGCTGGTGTTTCTGTAACAAATTGAGGACCGCGCCGAAACAACACCAACAAATTGAGTTTGAAGGGAAGATTCGGGAATTATATACCAAATTATCTCCTAATTAGGATTTACTGTGTCTTAATTAGGAGTTAGTATCTCCTAATTAGGACTCTTATGTCCTAATTAGTAGTTATTATCTGCTAATTAGGAGATCTAAGATATAATTAGGACATAGTATCTCCTAATTAGTAGTTAATACGTCCTAATTAGGAGTTATTATCTCTTATTTAGGAGGTATCGTCTCCCAATTAGGACATATCTCCTAATTAGGACTTATCTCCCAGTTAGGACATATTATCTCCTAATTAGGACTAATTATTTCCTAAACAGGGGTTATTATTTCCTAATTATGACTTAGTATCTCTCAATCACGAGTTATTATCTTGGTATCTCTAAATTGGGACATATAGTATCATTCATTTTTTTTAGATGTGGCACTAATACGCTTCCATTTTATTCAGTTTGGTTAAAACAAAGAATACTGAAGACGCCGGTGTTCTGTTTCTTATTTTGCAATATCTTCTGAAGAAAGAAACATGATTACAAGTTTATGAAAATCGTACCTCTCCGACAGGGTCCAGAGGGTCGTAATTGCCCCCGAGACCTCATCCTGGAGACCGATAAACTCTGGAGTACCTCAGGGGTCGATACTTGGCCCCTTATTATTTCTCATATATATCAATGACATAACAGATAACCTCTTGAGTAGCATTCGGCTCTTCGCTGATGATACATCATTGTATCTAATAGTTGAGAATCCAACCCAAGCAGCAACTGTGATCAACCAGGATCTGACTACAATAGAGCATTGGGCCAAGACGTGGTTGGTTGAGTTCAATCCTAAAAAATCTGAGACCATGCTCATATCGCGCAAGGTTAGCCCTGCTGTGCACCCACCACTGTTTCTTGGTAATGCCCAGATATCGGAAGTTAAAAATCACAAGCACCTGCGAATTATCTTAAATGATGCATGTACGTGGAATGACCACATTGAACATATCTGCGGTAAAGCATGGTCTCGCGTAGATTTACTGAGGAGGCAAAAGTTTACTCTTGACCGCTGTGTCCTTGAAAAGATTTACTTTGTCTTTATTAGGCCTCTCCTTGAATATGGTAGCACAATTTGGGACAATTGCACGGCGAGTAATAAAAATGATTTGGAAAAAGTACAGTTGGCTTCAGCAAGGATAGTGACTGGCGCAACCATGAGTGCTATGACTTCTGCGTTGTACAATGAAACCCGCTGGGACTCACTTGAGGAAAGACGTCGCAAATACAAACTGAAACAATTTTTCCGAATGTTCCACCATGCGACGCCCCCATATATTGCTAATAAGGTACCTCCAACAGTCTCCACCACCAGCCGATGTCTCAATCTTCGGTCAGGTAATGACCTCCGAGTTCCCTTCTGCAACACCCAACTGTACCAGTCTTCATTTATACCGAGAACTACAAGCCTATGGAACGACATACCTTTATCAATCAGAGAAAATTCATCAGTGAGTAATTTCGCAAGTTATCTTAACAGGGGCAATCTGCAACCCCCGTCTTTCTATGGCCATGCAAAATCACGAATAGGACAAATCTATCACTGCAGATTGCGGTTGTGTTGCAGTAATCTAAGCACCCATTTATTCAGTAACCACCTGTCGCCTTCGCCCCTGTGTCAATGTGGTGCCCTCGAGACAAGCGAACACTTTATTTTGTTCTGTCCTGTCTTTGAAGAGGCACGCAGGTCAACAATAAAATCACTTCCGTTTGCACCAGATGTGACAACACTCCTATTTGGCTCCGAATTCCTTACCAGTGAAGAAAATTTGTCTGTATTTGAAATGGCGCAGGACTTTATTCTACTTAATAAACGCTTCCAAAAAAGGTGCAGAACTTTATTCTACTTAGTAAACGCTTCCAATAATTGCGACCCTACCGCTGCTCACCTTATAGTTTACAATGGGTGGAATCAGGGCCTAGTCGCCTTCTGGATGGTCTCTCAACACAACATCTCTTTCAAGTGAGCTCCTATCGTATTATCCAATTATCTCTTCTGTTAGTGGACCATCTAACTAACCTGATGATCGGTGGCGGGGGGGTTTGCTTGTCTGTCTTACGTAAGTTTTCTTTTTTAGTATCAAATGAAATATGTGCGGGTTGAGGGCCTGGTTATTAGCTTCTCACACTGTTGGTTTTTTTTTTTTTTGGGGGGGGGGGGGGGGGTAGGGTTCCGGGTTAATGTTGCCGCGCTCTGTGCTGCGCGTGACGAGTGGTGGTTCGTACATTATTGAACAAGACATTGCATGCTAACGAATAATGCGTCTTCCACTTGCAAGACACTGTTCGTTTCCCGGCGGTGCATGGTGCTGGCGGCGGTCCTCCGGAGTCGTGTCCCTTACTGAAATGAAAAATGTTATCAGCGCTCGCACCCCCCCCCCCCCACCCCCCATTCGTTGTCCTTTAGAATATCCTCGTCTTATATTAGCGTTAGGCTGCGATTTCCAAGTGAGTCAGTTCCCTAACTGTTGTCGATCAATGTTGATGTCCTTTGCATTCAAGTTGGCCCTTTTCAATGGTCATCCTTCTCCTTCACTGTTCATCACTGTTCCTCTCGGTCTACTTTCTTCATTTTTTTCTCGTTTAAACAATATCGAAACAGACCCACCCGTTCTATCTGTCTAACTGAAATTGTGTAATCTTGCAGACTTGGGAGACGGTGTACATAAGCATTCAGCTTTCTTCCGAATCCCCTACTACAACAAGTTAGTTTGACATTTCAGGTATTAAATGTATTCACTGAATTTTATGTACAAAACATTCAATATGTTTACACTTGTTTTCATGTATACAGTTAACTTATCTTTTTCAATAAATATTGTTTAAACTAAGTTTATGAAAGAAATGTTTGCCTTTTCCAGTTGCTAAATAATGCAATTCAAACTTTCACTTTTCGCTCACAGAATTTGAGTTCCCATCCCCTACTGGTAAACGCTCGTTGAGCCTTTTAGTGTTCCGGGATGGAAAATAATAAAAAAACACATTTTTGCCAAATTAATAAATTTTCATTTTGTGCTTTCAAAACATACTCTATGAATCTAACTGGAATGAGCTCGGCGAGCTCGTTACAATGAGAGCCTATAAGCTATGTTTCGACAGAAAAATGCAAAACAAGCAGATAACAAGAAATTGAATTGCTCTTTCAAAATGAAGTTTGTATGTCTATTTTTGTCTCATAATAAATAAAAACACATTTTTGTGTGCACTGAATCATTTTTCGTACGAAAAATGATTTATTTTAGAATTCAAATGATGGGGATCCATGTGAGCCAGGTATTGAAGTACCTAATCTGTTGTTCTGCCAGGTATTCGTGCCACATGCTAACCAAGTAGAGACAATGATAATGGTTCTAACTTATATTCTGTAACTGGTGCTTTAAGTGATGCGAGTATTGGGCTTCGAGTGTAGGGTCCAAGACGTGAGAGTTTTCAGCCCCTTAGATTGGCTCGGAAAAAAGTAACAGTGGGCCGCGTATACATGTAAGTAATGAAAAATGTGGGGAAGGGGAGGGGAGTCCAAGGCTTTGCTTATATCTAAATTACTCTGGAACCAAGTACCGGGAGCCTCTGAAAGCCAGAAACAAGGAAACGCTCAAATGGAAGTGCCCACCGCCACTTTTCCGACAGCCATTTCTTCGTCAATCATATATGTACCATTTTAATCTTATCTCGGACTACTATAAATAATTATTAATTACTTCATTCATTAATTATTATTCCCTCCATATTTGACGTCTGGGGACAAATGGCCTATTTGGTCCAGGAAGACCTACAAAATAATCAACCAATTGTTATATTCATATTATGAACATAACAATTGATTGATTGGTTAGTAGTTGTAACAAACAACCAAAAGTGTTCTCTAAGAATGTGTGACAACCGCTCTCATCTTTGACTTTGGGGACCTAACCCCCCCCCCCCCCCACCACCACCACCACCCCTGCTCGTCGCTATGTAAGTCTCTCCTCGACAGGAATTTCCTACGTGTGCCAACGACGTTTAATTTGAAAGCGCGCGTGCATAATTATGTACGTAATACTCACCTGTATTGAATATTCGTCTTCAGATTAAATATCGCAATAAAAGCTTCTCTTCACAAGGGAAAAATAATCTTCTCTTTACAAGAAAAATAGGGCAAAGATGCAGTTTCAGTTATAATAAAAAGAGCCCACTAAAAAGCAAAATTGCAAAAATGTCATTATTAGGGTTTTCCAACAGGTGCGTCTTTTTTAATGATAGAAATCGACAACTTCGCGTATCTTTACCATTTCGACATGATAGAAGTCGACAACTTTGATTTTCCCCCAAAGGACCAGCATCTCAACATCAAAGAATAGCACAGGGAATCCGGTCTGTCAGAAATATTATGTTATCAAAATTACAATGGATTAACCTATGAAACTTTCGTTTCGTCGATCTGAAAATCTTTGATCTAAGTCCCTGCCAATTCACACCCTTCTCATCTGAATGAAAAAGGGTGAATCTGAAATGAAACTGCCGAAACATAGTACCGTCAAAACCTTTTGTAACGCTTGGAAAATGCCAAGGTTGATTAATTTTGGTTAAACACTTAAACAGCCAGAGTCATAGAGTGCTGGACAGTGTCACGGGGAGGAAGCTAGGGAGAACTATCGGACAGGGACGAGTCACTGTCAAACTGTTTTAGTTACTAATCCCACTGAAGTAGGGTTAGCATTGGTTAAATGTACGGACATACTCAATGAGCGGCATGCCTTATCACACAACGACATACTTGAATATAAAATACACAATATGTAATCACAAATAGAAACCCCACAAAAAAACTTTTTAAAACGACCTGACACCCCACCCACATATGCCCATAGTACTGGCTGAAAGACGAACGAACAGACTGAACATATTCCTTTCATGGTAATCTCAACAAAGGAGCTCAACCTAAAATAAAAAGATGAAGATGAAAATCTGATCATTTCGTGTGGACATCTGAAATGAAATGGTTTGTTCAGAATTTTCAAGGTCTAACAGTTTTTGAAAATGTTACTACAAAAGTGGTAAAAAAGTTCCTACAAAAGTGGGGACTTTGTTTTTTAAGACAAAAGTGGGCAATGGTTACTACAAAAGTGGAGACCTCATTTTACTACAAAAGTGAGCGAGTTACTACAAAAGTGGTGAGCTACCACAAAAGTGGGCCTTTTCTACTACAAAAGTGGTGAGCTACTAAAAAAGTGGACAGTTACTACAAAAGTGGGCGTAACAAATGGATCAACCGAAATGGATGCGTAATGAAATAAGACTACAAATGAGACAGAGAAAACGTCTGTATCGCATTGCTAAACGTACCAATTTCCCACACGACTGGGCCAAATATAAACTTAAAAGGAATGAGGTTGCATCGGCCATCAGGAAGGCCAAAGCCCAGCATCTTGCAAAAATCCAATCCACATTGAGAAGCAATGAAACCCCAGCATCTCTATGGTGGAAGACCCTAAAAACACTAATCGGTAGCGGTAATGCAACAGGAATTCCCACCCTGATTCATCTAAACAAAATATATTCTTCAAGTGTTGAGAAAGCTGAAGTGTTCAATGAATACTTCTGTTCTATTTCGACAGTTGACGACTCGAATGCTTTCTTACCAGATCCAACACCCCATATTTCCCAGCGTATTGATAGTATCACCCTACATTGCAGTGAAGTATACGCCGCAATGAAGTCGATAAAGGTGTCCAAGGCATCTGGTGCCGATCAAATAAGCCCGCGTCTTCTAAAAGAATGTAAATCCTCTCTCTGCGAACCACTCTCAATTTTATTCAACATTTTACTGAATAATTCGTACTTTCCTTCATTATGGTAAAAGGCAAATGTCTCCCCAATTCTAAAAAAACAGCCCTCAAACTCAGTCACTAATTATCGCCCGATATCGTTGATTAGCTGTGTTGGAAAATGATTTGAAAAATGTGTCTTCAAACGCCTGTGGCAGTTTTTGAGTGGAAATAATATCCTCAGTCAATTTCAGTCAGGTTTTACACCAAGTGATTCAACTGTCCTCCAACTGACTGACATTTATGACGAATTCTGTCGTGCGCTTGATGAAGGCTAAGAAGTTAGGGTGGTTTTCTGTGATGTCAGTAAGGCGTTTGTTAAGGTATGGTATGCTGGTCTTAATCACAAACTGGAGAGTATTAGCGTTCAGGTGAACTACTTCTATTTCTAAAATCGTATCTCTCGGATAGGTCGCAGCGAGTTGTGATAGCCTCTGAGTCATCGCCATGGAGACCAATCAATGCCGGTGTACCCAGGGGTCTATACTTGGACCTTTACTGTTCTTGATATACATAAACGATATAACTAGCGACTTACTCAGCAGTATTCGCCTCTTTGCTGACGATACGTCGTTATATTAAATTATTGAAAACCCATAGCAAGCCGCGGTCATAATCAATAACGATTTGGCTACAATCGAGCATTGGGCCAAAACATGGTTGGTCGAGTTCAATCCCAACAAAACTGAAAGTATGTGTATATCGCGTGAAAGCAATCCTATCTCTCACCCACCCTTGTATTTAGGTGGCTCACAAGTATCGGAAGTTTTGACCATAAACACCTAGGACTCATACTAAATAATACATGTACATGGAACAATCACATTGACCACATTTGCTCCAAAGCCTGGTCTCGCCTAGACTTGTTGAGGAGACATGAATTTAACCTCGATCGCAGTGTCCTGGAAAAAATATATTTTGCCTTTATTAGGCCACTTCTTGAATACGCAGACACTGTCTGGGATAATTGTTCTGTGACAAATGTCGCGGAACTCGAAAAAATACAAATTGCAGCAGCAAGAATCATCACCGGAGCAACAGTTAGTGCCAGTAAATCGTTATTATATTCGGAAACCCGGTGGGAATCCTTGCAAGAAAGACGCCACAAACATAAACTAATTCTGTTCTTCAAAACGTATCATCACATGTCACCTCCATACATTTCTAACAAAGTTCCACCACTTATCTCCTTGACGAATTCATCACGCAGTCTCCGATCCAGTGAAAACCACCGAGTTCCTTTTTGCCGAACGCAATTGTATCAGTCTTCTTTCATCCCCAGCGTTACGGACGAGCGGAATAAGTTGACGTTACCTGTCCGCGAGAACTCATCATTGATGAACTTTAAAACGTTTCTCAGTAATGGTAACCAAAGACCACCAAAGTTCTATAGTAATGCGAAATCTCGCAGGGCTCAAATATACCATTGTAGGCTGCGGTTGCACTGTAGCAGTCTTAATTCCCACCTTTTCGATAATCACCTATCACCCAGTCCCTTCTGCCAGTGTGGTGAACGTGAAACTACTGATCACTTTTTCTTTCATTGTCCTTTGTTCTCAAACGCTCGTAATTATACGATTAATCTACTCCCATGGGTAGCAGATACATCCACGCTTCTATTTGGCTCAGAATTCTTGAATAACGATGAAAACCGCCTTATTTCTGAAGTTGTACATGACTTCATTTTATCAAGCAAGCGATTCCAATAGTTGAAACCCAACACTACGCTCCCATCCTCATTCCGAGTGGGAAAGTCTAACGCCTGTTGTGGAATGCCCTCTCGCGCCTTCCGAACTTCTAGCGCCTTGAAGTTTACTTACACCTCATTCGCTACTAAATGAACTAGTAGTTAAGAAGTTGCCTACTTACGATTCTCTTGTGTGTACATACATTCAACATGTACTTGGTCTGTATTAACTCAGACTTATTCCCAAGATATTGCCTGATAAATACATCGTTATCATCTGCTGCATGTGCAAAGTATGCGTCGGAGTCTTGTACCGGCCTCTGGGGATAGATCGCGACTGGTCCTCGACTCGTCGTGTGCTGTCAGTGGAGGTACCATGCTCCTTTGCATCCGCATAATGGTGATAATCTCTATGTATCATGTATTCAAGCTGATTGCATCATATTAGTTCCTTTCCTCTTCTTTCGATCTATCAGTGCTTCTGTTCTTTCTTCTGTTTCCCCTTCATTTCGCATTGAAGTTTAAACAATCCCACAGGTCGTTGCCTGGCAGTCGAGGCGCCTTCCTCTGCTCCGTATCTATTCTGATGTGAGGCTTAACCCGCTTGATCCCCAATCGTAGCAACTAACGTTGTAAATTTACAATGAAGGGAGGATATCGGCCTTCATGCAATGACGTTTGGGCTCTTCCGTTCATCTGTACCACCTTCAGGAGTAAGTTATACGTTGACAGGGAGACGACCTATATAAGCTTTAGCTTTCTGTCGAATCCCTCTAATACACAACAATATGCTTTCTTGTTTTGTGTATACTTTTTATACCTCGTGTTGTTCATTTTTTGTTAGTCAAATGTTATTGTGAAATGTATACACATGTCAATTATTGAATAAATACTGTTTAAACTAAAATTGCCCTTCCACTAGGGAGGACTTCTTGAAATCAGTCTGCACTGGCTTGCGTGGTATTCCTTTGTGTAAGACAATGTATTCATTGTAATAATCTTCATCCAAAAGGCCACACAAAGTAGATCTGTTTCTCAGGCCATTTTTGTAAAATTGCATGCAGGCGGGTGGTTTTTTATTTTATTTTTTATTTTTGTAATTATTTCTTTGCCATTAAAAGTTCATGTTCTTGGTTTGTGTTAGGCCTCATAATCTGCAGAATAGCATGGGTGGTGGTGTATTCCACCCCTTTAGTGCAAGAAGGCTTTGTAATGCTATTGCATAAGCCTTGTTGCACTCCAGAGACAAATTTATCAATTTTAAAAACCTACGTAAAATATTGGACATAAATCATTTATTTTTTTTTTTACCTCACTTCGACAAAGTCAAGCTGGGCTTATCTAATCGCTCTCCGTCCATTGTCCATCCGTCTGTCGTTCATCAACACCATGATTTGGTCTTCTCATCCAAAACCACTGGGCCAATTCAAGTGGAAGTTTGTGTGAGTGATGGTCCCAAAGGGGTGTTGCATTTTTTGTTCAACTCAACATGCCCAGCCCCATAGGGTGGAGGTGGCGGAAAATGCTCCCAAAATATTTTTAAAATCTTCTCATGAACCAGTGGGTACAGTGACTTTATATTTGTTATGGAGCTTCCTTTTGATGTGTAGAATCAAGATTGTTCAAACGTAGTTCGTGAAGCAAAATTTAGCTTTGTAATGGGAGGGGTTAGATTTTTGGTACCACCCAAAATTTCTATTTTCTGAACCGATGGTCCGATTTGAACGAAATTCAGTATGTAGTATTATTGGGTCATAAGTACTTGACTCATTCAAAAAAAACCTGCATCCCCATGGGAACCCCAGGAGCTAAGAATAAAATATTTTCAAACACCCATGTTTCCCAAACCACTTGGAACAGAGAACTGTTATATGGTATGAAGCATTTTAGGACCAGTAGAACTGAATGGTAAAAAAATGCTATCTGTTTTGTTTGGGAGTTCTGCAGAGAGCATCAAAATAATGCTGACTCAGCATATTTGCAAACATTTTAGAAAATCTTTTCTCCAGAACCAATGGTCAGAATGTATTGATATTTGGTCTACAGCATCCATAGAGGGGTCAGATACAAGTTTGTTAAAATGAAGCCCATTGGTGCATATTTGGACTCCATGCAGGAGCCCAAATTTTGTAACTTAGGGCAATATGGTGATGAATTTTCTTTAAAAATCTTCTTCAGAACCACCAGCAAGAATCTTTCAATGTTTGGTATACATCATTGTTATGAGGGTCAGATTCAAAATTGTTCAAACCAAGTCCCTAGGTTAATATTTGGGCTTCCTGTGGTGAATAGAGGAAGAATCGGACCCTGGAAGAATCGAACTTTTTTGTGGAAGAATCGGACCCTGGAAGAATCGGACCCTGAGTGGTTGGGAGAATCGGACCAGGCAGGCAAGCTTCCCTCGTTGTGAAATAAATATATAGAAATAGAAAAGTCAAAATAGGGTGAGCCAAACGGAAGGGAAATTTTAGGGGCAGCAGGATCCCAAGCGCATCCCAGAGGGTGAAAACCAGAAATGAATTTAAAACGTCCTCATATAGTGTTTTTCGTTTTTTCTTTTTTCTTTTTTTTTGTCCAGTGTGTATTTATTTTGTTACATGAGATCAGTGGTGTTTTGATAATCCCGTATTTATTTTGTGGTTCATAGCTCTTTGATCAAGAACTCAATGATTTACTTATCAGTGATGTTTTCAAATGGTGAACAGTTTTGGTCGGCAATCATTCTTTGAAGCTAATTACACTTGTAAAAGGTAACAATGACAATCAAAAAATTATTACCTAATCAGAGAGTTTCCAAGAAGGGTTGTGATAGCATAGTGTTAACAAGTGCACAAACAACTCATCTCTGGGGTTGAGTATATATTGTGCAGATTAGGTAAGTCCTAACCTATTTATTGTTAATACTCCAATGTGGGGGGTGACGATATGACAAACCATACCAAGTCAGAGTGTGAGGGGTACTCTCCTGCCCAGTTCATGGAAGAACTGAGAGGACTTAGGGAACAGATAGTTCACCTCACTAAGAAAATAAAAGAAAAGGACGCTGAACTCGAGGAAAAAGAGGCTTTCATTAGGGATCTGATTAAGGGGAGTTTTACTCCACCAACACCTGTTTCACCTGTCAGGGAGATTCAGCAGGTAGTGGCGGAGGTCCACAAGGTACCTGAAAATCAAAATCAAAACCTAACTACACCTGCTAGTGAAACAGTGTTAGACACCGAAGAGACTAGGGGGCAAAAAACGTACGCTGAAGTAGCGGGATGGGTCACAGTTACCCGGGAGGTGACTGCAAGGGGCGAACTGGGTGCTCAGCCATCAGAAAGTAGAGACGAGATAGGTTTGCAGGACCCCTACCGATCCACTGAATAGCAAGGCTTTCTGCCCTGACAAAGACATCATCGAAATGTTGGCCTCCCAGAAAGGCCTGGGTTACAGTCAGGTCAAATCACCAGAGGACTGGGTTAGCACCACTACATCCACCAAAACGCCAAACAAAAGAAAGAAATTAAGTTCAGATCCTGAGGGGGAAACACAGGAGTTAGTGGATGAGGAGGGGTTCATTCACACTGTCGATGGACAGACAAAAAAGTGAGGAACTGCCCCTCCTCCCACTCTGACACCTCTGCCTCCACTTCTGGTTTAGGATATGAGCAAGCCTCAGACTTGAATACCACACCCGGTATTCCATCTCTCATGGAAAAACCTTGGAATAAGGTAGTAGTAAACAATATTAACCAGCTAAAAAATCTAAACCAAAATTACAACAACAACAGGGGGAAGCGGAATCCTCTCGCTTCCAGCAATGCCACAAGTCAGGATAAGGGCAAAAACAACCGAAAGAACAACAAAGGATACAACCCCCCTGGATTCATAGTAGTAATCACCAGGGTTCACCCTGACACGCCCAGGGAACTCATAAATCAAGGGTTACAGAATTGTAAATGGGAAAGATTTATGTCCAAGGCCACCGGGAATTCGACCTGGAAAATCAAAGCCATATGCCCCAATCGGGAAACCAAATTAAAACTCTTAGCCTATGGAATACATATCAACAATAGGCGACACATGGCGGAGGAATACAGAAGTACTGTACTCCTCCCCCAATACAATGCCACAAATGTCAGAAGTTCGGACATATAGCCAACAAATGCAGAGGGACCTTAACCTGTATGATGTGTGGAGGAAATCACCTCACCAAATCATGCAGATTGGAGTCCCCCTCCTGCCCCAATTGCAAAGGAGATCACCCTAGCAACTACCGCGGATGTCCCCATTACAAGAAGGTAAAAACAAATATAGAACTCAAAAACCTAAACCTAACCAAGCCTGAGAATGCTTCATCTCCCCATGCTGTGTGCTCCCTTGTCGCAGGTGCACTTCACTCGGTATTGGAGAAGCATATAAACACAATTTAAGTGACATCTGCCGAGATGTCAGCCGATCCGCTTCCCGGCTTTTTAAGACCCAGATCTCTGAATCCATAGTTAAAGCCGCCATCAATATTAATTAAAGGCACCGCTTATCTCTATCCAAACACCGCGATTAAATGTCATCCCCTATGAATAAGTTACAAATAGCCGCGTGGAACGCTAGAATCGTTAATAACAAAAAACTTCAAATGAGTCGATACTTCGAAGGCACAGACATGGTCTGTATCTGCGAAAGTTGGCTTCAACCCAGCAAATTTTTTTCAGTTAGCGGGTTCAGCGCTATTAGAAGAGACCGACAAATCACTAAAGGTGGCGGCGTTGCTCTTCTAATAAAGCAGAACATCAAAACTAAAACCATAAAAACAAATCACCTAGATGCAGAGGTGATTGCAACTGAAATCACAGTCGACAATAAAAACATCGCGATTGTTTGTTATCATAACGACCCAAGCAAAATTGTTTCTGACATCGTCTTTGAATTCTTTACGAGGAAATACAGATACTGCATTTTCCTCGGCGACTTCAGTGCCAAACACCTGTACTTTGGCTGCAACAAAACCAGCCCCAACGGTGAAGCCCTCCTTGAAATCACAAAGATGCATAACCTTCATTTGGTTATGAACGACAACTCGGCAACCTATATCATCGCCAGTGACTCCCTGATAAACCACATCGGTGACCACTGGGACGGCGATGATGACTTAGGCAGCGATCATCTCCCGGTCCATGCCTCACTGCAGCTAGAAAATGGCCCACTCAGGTACCCCCAACTCTCCGCAGAAATTTTAGAAAAAATATTTGGAACCTCTACAGCGACATCATCGATGTAAAACTCAAAAACACCCCCTATCTAACGCAGCAGAACTAGAAACCCAATGCGAGGGCATAGAGAAAATCATCAACTCAACCCTAAACGAAATATGCCCAAAAGAAGAAGTGCGCCCCTGGAGAAATACCATCTCGGGCGACACACTGTCACTAATCAAAACTAAACGGAAAGCTCTTCGCGCTCTTAAAACCGAAACTGACCCCGGTAAGAAAGCTGACCTCAAAACACATACAACTGCCTTCATGGCGAAGTCAAAGAAGCCCTCAAAGCTGAAAAACAAGCCAACTGGGAAAAAGTAACAGCCAATCTAAACGGGGTCCAAGATGCTAAAAAATTCTGGGATTCTTTCAAGACAAGGCCGACACCTTTGCCGACCTTCTAAGGAAAACGCATCGCCCGTATCAAGGCGCGGGCAATGATGACGCCGTCACACACGCGATTGATGACTTCATCAATGAACACCCTGATATCTACCGTGACCCCAAATTCGATAACGAACCAGAAGACGGGGATGACGATGACCTCGTCACCCCCATCACCAATGACGAAATCATCATCGTCATAAAAAAATGCAAAAATTCCTCCTCACCCGGCGAAGACGAAGTTAGCTACGAAATTCTAAAACAAAGCCCATATTCCCTAATCGAAAAACTAAACAAGCTGTTCAACGTTTGCCTCACCCATGGCTACTTTCCCAAATGTTGGAAAAAAAGCCATCGGTGTCATGATACCAAAACCTGACAAGGACCCTTCCGACCCAGCCAGCTACCGTCCAATCAGCCTCCTCAGCTGCATTGGTAAGACATTCGAACGAATCCTTTCCAATCGGTTCAGGGGGCACCTTGAAGACAACGATTTTTTCAATAAGTGGCAAAGAGCCTATAGAAACCGCAAAGAAGGCATCGAGCATGTCTACCGACTAGTCACTCAAATGAAAACCGCGATCAACAATCAGCAAATAGGCGCGGCAGTCCTGCTAGACGTCGAAAAAGCATTTGACTCTGTTTTTCACAACGGAATGCGCTACAAATTATCAAAAATGAGACTCCCCATGAAATTGCTCAGATTACTATCCTCTTTCTTAAATGATCGCGAAATTAAAGTCAGAGTGAACAATGAAATGTCTGACAGTGTCCCGCTTGAAGCAGGCACCCCCAAGGATCCGTCCTAAGCCCCCTCCTTTACATCTTCTATGTAAATGATCTTAATTTCTCCGGGGAACGTGTTCAAGTCTTCCAAATCGCGGATGATATGGGCCTCTGGGACTCTAATAATACGGCCAATCTGCTCCAAAAACCCCCTGCAACGCGCTCTCGATGACCTAGAACAATGGTGTGCCAAATGGAGAATTAGCTGAACTCCAGTAAAACCCAACGAATCACCTTTACTCGCAAGACAGATAAACGCGATTTTGACCTAAAACTAATGGATAACACCCTCCCAGAATGCAAAGAGGCGAAATTCCTGGGCATCACCGTTGATCAAAAACTGACCTTCAACAAACACACCGACGACATGGCGAAAAAAAGCCACCAAACGCATTAACTTATTGAAAATGCTAAAGGGAACTTCATGGGGAACCAACCAATCCACCCTTCTCAACCTATACAAAGCTTTTGTTCGCCCAGTACTCGAATATGGGGCAATCATCCTAACTGACCTCAATCAAACTAATATGGGAAAACTCCAAAGAGTCCAAAATCGCGCGCTTAGGGTCGCCCTCAGCGCCCCATGGGACACACCCATCAAAACATTCCACGACAGGGCCGATATCCCCACCATCAAAGACCGCCTAGCCACCCTGGCCGCGAAGAACCACGATCGGCTAGCCGATAGCCAGCTAATATCGGAATTACAGGCAATTTGCGATAGTAGACAAAAAACCCAAATCGTCAAAAGCTAAAACCCACTAAAATAGGAAATAATAATCAGGATTTAAATCAGGCAGCACGCAAACACAACATGGGGAAAGATAGGGGGCCAAGCTATTGTCAGCAACACTACTGCGACCCTACAGTACGATATGTCTTTTTTTTAAGGCATGCTACAATACGCTGAACCGAACTACTTTGCCCCACACACACACCATACACTCAATCACGCAAAAAAAACGGAGAAAGCCCGGAGAGGCTAAGCTATTGTCATCAACACTACTGCGACCCTACAGTACGATATGTCCTTTTTAAGGCATGCTACAATAGCTGAACCAAACCACTCTGCCTCCACCCACACTTACAATGGGGAAAGATAGGGAGGCCAAGCTATTGTCAGCAACACTACTGCGACCCTTCAGTACAATATGTCCTTTTAAGGCATGCTACAATACGCAAAACCGAACCACTCTGACCCCTCACACAACATAAACTCAGCAATCACGAAATCATAACAGAGAAAGCCTGGGGAGGCCAAGCTGTTGTCAGCAACACTACTGCGACCCTACAGTACGATATGTCCTTCTTAAGGCATGCTACAATAGCTGAACCAATCCACTCGGCAATCCACTAACACTGACAAGGACCACCAACTCAACAGTCACGCTCATAATAACCAGAACACGTACAGGCATTATACACATGCACACAGACACCGACACGTTTCTTTCATGCTTTAAATATTATAATAAAATATTACAATTATCTTTCTATCTTTTTATATCTTACACAAACTAATTCTGCCTTCTTCTTTTAAGCAGGTACGCAGAAGATGCTTTTGACCAGCACCCCAATAACCGCTATGGACAGTCTAACCGTTACGAAAACAGTAACCCCCATGGTTCCTGAACATCCTCCACTCCATCCCTAAAAGTGGTCGACCACTTTAAGGGAGGCGATCGTTGGTCCTGCGTCCCGCCTCTGCCCCTTTTTGTGAGCGCTGTCCAAACCCAATAGGACCACATTGCAGGCCTGCCCCCGAACAAGGGAAGTTCGGGTTTTCTTTCTGGTGGTCCCCGAAAGAGGTCGTTGTTGTTTCTTTCTAAGACGTCCTACCAAACAGAGACAGCCTGAGGCAGATTATACTTGCCAGTGATGGCCTTCATTCAACATCATTCAACATCATCTCCGAAGTGGCAGACGATACTTGCCTGAAAATCCAGATCGACTGCACCCTCGGGGAGAGGTAGTACCTTTGTGAGAGGACCCAACCTCCCACGCTGGTCCTCACCCGAGGGCTCAACCGACATCAGTCAACGAGGCCACCACGCTGCAACAGGAGACACCTGCCGAGTACCGGAACCTTTTCCTCCTTCTACACGCCTAGACATGTGACAGCCAATCATATACAGTCACCGTGGGTCGAAAGGGGCTTGCTCCCCAAGACCGTCCCTGCGCGCCTTTGGCGCGTGAAACCATTTCGTTCGTTGTACTGCATCGTAGGTTATGACAATCATACTGATCGGACGTGTCTGTTAAAGCTCCTGACTGAACACATCTCACAGCTTGGATATTAATAAAGCCTATTGTTCTCTGTACCACTTCTGGGCACTGTAGTGTAATTTTGTAAGTCTTTATCTTTAACTCTATCTATTTTCTGTCTGCTTTTCTCTGTTAAAACTAAACATACTCTTGTAGTATGTCAGGTTGAGATCTACCCTTTTTACCAGGACCCCGCGGGGTCAGACCCCGACCCCGAGGTCATTGACCTCGGTGTCCAAATCTATTAAGCCTCCCCTCCCCCTCTCCCCCCCCCCCTCTCCACACTAGGCCTAGGTTGTTTTTAGGCGCCCCCTCACCCTACCCGCCTCGTATGTATCCTATTTTTGAGGCTATCCTTCCCCAAAGCCCATTAGGGGTTCAGACTATGTATAGCCCATTTAGGCTTTCCCCACGTTGTTTAGGTTTTCCCTGTATGTGGGCTCCCCTTCCAAAAGCCCTGTCCCTCCCCACCAAAGCTCTGCACTGTTCCTCCCCTTTCCAAAGGCTAGCCCAAAGCTGGGGGACTTCCAAACTGAGGTGTCCTTATGAGTACTAACAAAAGAGTGCCACCACCCCTATCCCCTCCCTGCCCCTCCCATAACTTTATTTCTTGGTAAATATCTTTAAAGTTGTCACGGACATGTACATGTACCGGCATACAAAATGCTTTAGACATAAAGACTACCTGGTTTTGTTTATACATGTCATAAAGGAATTATGATAGAGAGAATCTTTGTTTATAAGACGATATGATAGTGTCACGTTGTATAATTATGCAAATAGATAAGGGACAACTGGTATGTTTGATTATGTCATAGATAAAGGAGTTATGATAAAGGGCTCCTTTGTTTATAAGAAGCTTAATATGATAAGACCATGTACACTGTTTGATTATGTCATAGATAAGATGGTGTCACGTCGCAGGTGTTTGATAACCCAGTAAGATCGTGGCGGTGTCTGCAATGTGGTCCTGTTGGGTCAAACAGTTGTTCAGTCAGATCACTCCACACGGCGGTATATTTCATGAGACCAATAGATAAGCGTGTTGTAAAATTATCCTTTGCAGGCGTTCTCTGATTGGTCAACCAACTGTCCAATCAGATCGTGCCAGTATTTGCTGCGTGGTGAATAGATGAGTGATCCGGAGTGTGACAATAAAAGGCAAGCAAGATTGGACTGTCGTCCTTCTACCCAAAGCGTCAAGTGTTATTGGATGGAAGAAGTACAATCCCTCTGGAACTCTAGTGAAAGAGGGGCCGGATATGTTAGGGTTAAAGAAATAGTGAGATGGACAAACAAACATTTCCGTCGTAATAGCCACACGGTATAATCACCCTTGAATTTTAACTACTGCATTCTCTCTGAGCTGGTGCAGTTGTAATTCAACGGTGATTATATTTTAATAACTCGCGAGGTAAAGAATTCTGGTGTTTTTTCCTCGATGTTTATAGAGTTGCCTGTTGATAGTTTGGAAGTGGAAGCTGAAAAGAAATGAACAACTCCAAATTTTTTCTCTATTAAATTTTATTTTCACATAAAATCAGTTTTACAAGTAATTAATTGGTTTTACAATAGTCAAAATGGATTTGCAATCAGAGTTACAAATTTACAAGTAATTTTCACAAAGCGAAAATGGTTTTAAACAAATTTGCAAATAGTTAAAATGGATTTACAATCAGTCAAAATTGATTTTCAATAAGTGTTTACAAGTAATTTTACAATTTCACCGTAAGTAATTTCTACAATTGTACTTCTTCCATCCAATAACACTTGACGCTTTGGGTAGAAGTACGACAGTCCAATCTTGCTTGCCTTTTATTGTCACATTCGGGATCACTCATCTATTCACCACGCAGCAAATACTGCATGGCACTATCTGATTGGACAGATGTTTGACCAATCAGAGGACGCCTGCGTGGGATAATTTTACAACACGCTTATCCATTGGTCTCATGGAACATACCGCCGTGTGGGGTGATCAGATTGGACAACCGTTTGACCAATCAGACACCGCCGCGATCTTACTGGGTTATCAAACACCTGCGACGTGACACCATCTTATCTATGGCATAATCAAACAGTGTACATGGTCTTTATCATATTAAGCTTCTTATAAACAAAGGAGCCCTTTATCATAATACCTTTATCTATGACATAATCAAACATACCAGTTGTCCCTTATCTATTTGCATAATTATACAACGTGACACTATCATATCTTCTTATAAACAAAGATTCTCTCTATCATAATTCCTTTATGACATTGCTAAACAAAACCAGGTAGTCTTTATGTCTAAAGCATTTTGTATGCCGTTACATGTACATGTCCGTGACAACATTAAAGATATTTACCAAGAAATAAAGTTATGGAAGGGGAAGGGAGGGGGTAGGGGATGGTGGTACTCTTTTGTTAGTACTCATAAGGACACCTCAGTTTGGAAGTCCCCCAGCTTTGGGCTAGCTTTTGGAAAGGGGAGGAAAAGTGCAGAGCTTTGGTGGGGAGGGACTGGGATTTTGGAAGGGGAGCCCACATACAGGGAAAACCTAAACAACGTGGGGAAAGCCTAAATTGGCTATACATAGTCTGGACGCCTAATGAGCTTTGGGGAAGGATAGCCTCAAAAATAGGGTACATACGGGGCGGGTAGGGTGAGGGGGCGCCTAAAAATAACCTAGGCCTAGTGTAGAGAGGGGAGGGGGAGAGGAGGGAAGGCCTAATGGATTTGGGCACCGAGGTCCTGGTAAAAAGGGTAGATCTCAACCTGACATACTACTTACTCTAACTAAATATTTACCAATAATTTGCTGATAACTTAGACAATAACTGATAACTGAACAGAGTGATATGGCAACTACCTCCACCACTGAACCCACTTCGGGAGTTGATTTAACATCGATGATGTCTGGTTTTCAAAAAGAGATATGCAGACTGAACGACACTATTGAGGGTTTGCGCTCGGATCTTAGGGCTCAAAAAGAACAGTTCGAGAAAGAAAAAATGGAATTAATAAAAGCTTCGACGGAATCAAAAAGGTAAAAAGATTTAGGTAGCGACCACCTGCTTGTTCATGCTACATTACACGGTTGCATCGGACCCACAAGATACCCACAAGTGAGTAGGAGGAATCTATCCAAAATTGACTGGGACCTCTTCAGAAAAATAATTCAGGTTAAAATAAACAAAAACGACCCAATTAATATCTGCGATCTCGAACAAGCATGTACCAATCTGAGTGAAGTCATTAACAACACTCTTGATGAGATTTGTCCCAAACAGACGGTTAAACCGCGGGCCAACAGAATAGCTGAAACCACACTCCAAATAATAAAACTAAAAAGAAAGGCCTTCCGTGCATACAAATCAGAAAAACTTCCAACTAAAAAGGTCGAACTTAAAGCTGTATATAATCGCCTCCACGGCGAAGTTAAAAAAGCAATAGCAAACGACAATCGCGTGAAATGGGAAAAAAACAACGGAAAATCTAAATGGACTCAGGGAGCCTAAAAAGTTCTGGGATACTTTTAAAGCCCTTACTGGACAAAAACATAAAGGCGCCAACAGTAAGGCGCTTAAGATCAGCGATAGAACTATGGCCCTGGATGACAAGGCTAAGGCTGGCGCCTTAGCTGAGCTCTTTAAGAAATATCATCGCCCCCATGAGGGCGATAGGTTTGATGACGAGTTCAAAGAAAAAGTGAACAAATATGTTCAAGGCAACAAGAGAACGTTTAGCGATGCCAACTTCAGCCAAACGCCCGAGGACGGAGATAGCCATGAACTCACGGAACCGATAAGCTAAGAAAAAGTGGCTAACACAATTAAAAAATGTAAGTCTTCTTCTTCCCCAGGAGGGGACGGGGTCTCAAACAAAATCCTAAAACAATGTCCCAATACTTTTTTCGATAGACTCACTAGTGGATACTTCCCAAAATGTTGGAAAGTAGCTACAGGAGTCATGATACTTAAACCCGACAAAGACCTTACCAACCCTTCTAACTACCGACCAATCAGCTTGCTTAGCTGTGTTGGAAAAATATTTGAGAGGATTCTCACTACGAGGCTTCGCAGCTATCCCGAATCAGTCAGCTTTTTCAACAAATGGCAAAAAGCGTATGGGAGTCAGAAAAAGGGAATCGAACACGTATATAGACTGGTCGATTATATGAAAATAGCATTTAGTCAAAACGAAATTGGAACAGCGCTTTTCTTGGATGTAGAAAAAGCGTTCGACTCGGTATGGCATAATGGCGTGAGATATAAACTAGCGAAAATGGGATTACCCACTAAAATTCTGAGGATCATATCATCATTTCTAACTGACCGAAAAATCAAGGTGAGGGTTAATCGCGAGATGTCAGAGGAAGTAATACTCGAAGTGGGAACACCTCAAGGGTCGGTTCTAAGTCCGCTTCTTTTCATAATATATGTGAATGACATAAAAAAAGTAGGGAAAAACTGTGTTGAACTATCGCAGTTCTCAGACGACAAAGGCATTTGGACGGCCAGCAAGTCCCGAAACATAATTAAAAATCGTCTACAGGATACCATTCGCGATCTTGAGAGCTGGTGCGCCCTGTGGCGCATCAAACTCAATGGAATTCCCGAAGGATAACCAGATACCTCAAAATCACATACGGCATCCTATCTCCCAGAAGGCTTGATGGATGACTCCCGGTTTTTCAAAACTAAACTGTTGGAGCTTTCTCCACTCCTTTTTTGTAACCGCTATAGTCATATACCGGGGCCGCTACCAAACCGGCGTTGCTGTTTGGTTTTCTTTTCTCTTCTTCCCTTAAATTTGCCATCGCACATTATATTCTGGCTCGCCACCATGGTGGGACTCAAACCTCTACCATCGCCGAGCTGGAACCGAATAGAGCCCACTCTCTTATAGTCTTAATGGCGTTGAGGGATTGAGTATTGACAATCTATCACTCCAACTTAAACTGCCGGGAATTCTAACCGCGTGCATACCCCCTCAGACCCCATTTGAGGCAATAGGAAAGCTAGGCCTGTGTGATCCAAGTGAAATAAAATAAGGTTAACCGGGTCGCAAGGGATTTGTAAATTCCCCATCGTCCCTGCGCGCCTTCGGCGCGCTAAAACCTTTCATTCATTCATCAGTACTGCAGTTGATAACGACTTAGGCAGCGATCACCTCCCAGTAACGCAACGGAAACGATACCGGCGACGCCAACATTCACCACTGACAGTGGTGTATCGTTCACCGACAAGGTAAGAGCCCTTTCTAAACAACCTCATTAGGATAATACGGCCAAACCCCAGACGGATAACAACAGCATCAACCGCTGCAAAACCCTTGCGTAGTCGTCACAAGGGTTCCCACAAAGATCAATGATGGGGATATTGATGAAGCCCTGTCGGGATACTCGTGGGGCAGACTAATATCTAAGACTACAGGCAACCCTACGTGGAAACTTAAAGTAAAATGCCCCAACAGGGCCACAAAACTAAATTTCATTAACAAAGGTGTTTGTATAAACGGACAAAAATATGAGACTGAGGAGTATCGTGTTTTGCCTCAGCCCACACAGTGTCATAAATGCCAGAAATTTGGCCATATGTCGAACAGATGCAAAGGAGAGTTGCGTTGCATGAAATGCGGCGAAAAAACATATAACAAAGTCATGCAAGGTTTCAACACTGAAATGCCCAAATTGTAGCGGGCAACACCCAAGCAATTATCGGGGATGTCCCCACTACAAAAAAAGTTAAAACCGACATAGAACTCAAAGCTATTAATGTCAACAGCGTAGAAAACTCAACCTCCCCACATTTGATGTGTAGCCTAATGGCTGGTTCAATTTTTAATATAATGAACAAACACTTCGACGTCAGTCTTTCCGACATATGTAAAGAAGTTGGGAAAACGGCATCCAAGCTATATCGAACTCAAATCTCTTCTTCGCTAATAGAAGCCGCCATAAATAAAATATAAATCACACCCATAACACGTTAACTGGTACAATTACGTCAGGTACTGAACAATTATGGATAAGTTGAAAATAATTCAGTGGAACGCTCGAAGCGTTAACTGCAAAAGCTCACAGATGTCCGATTACTTCACAAACCGAGATGTAATTGGTATCAGCGAAACATGGTTAAAGCCACGTAAAACATTTTTGCTAAGTGGATTCAACATCATTAGACGAGACCGTCCCACACAACGTGGAGGCGGAGTTGCTCTCCTCATAAGGCAGGACTTAAAATATAAAACGATATCAAGCGATCATCTCAACGCAGAGGTGCTGCGGCTGAGATTGAACTAGATCATAAAAATGTTGCCGTAATCTCATATTATAATGAACCGAAAAAAACAGTTGACAGCAAACTTTTTGAATTCTTTGTGAAGAATCACAAACACTGTATTTTCTTAGGTGATTTCAATGCCAAACATCAGGTTTTCGGATGCAATAAAACGGAGCCCAATGGCGACGCCCTCTTCAATATCATCGAACAATTTGATCTTTTTGTATTAAATAACGACCACGACATTACCCACGTCAGTAACAACACACTTCACCAATCCACCATCCTTGACCTAATTATAGCCAGTAAATCACTAACTAATCAAATGCAAGACATATTTGTGGGGGACGATGATTTAGGTAGCGACCACCTGCCTGTTCATGCTACATTACACGGTTGCAGAGGACCCACAGGATACCCCACAATGAGGAGGAGGAATCTATCCAAAATTGACTGACATCTCTTCAGAAAAATAATTCAGGTTAAAATAAACAAAAACGACACGATGAATACCTGCGAGCTCGAGCAAGCATGTACCAATCTCAGCGAAGTCATTAACAACACTCTTGATGAGATTTGTCCCAAACAGACGGTTAAACCGCGGGCCAACAGAATAACTGAAACCACACTCCAAATAATAAAACAAAAAAGAAAGGCCTTCCGTGCATACAAATCAGAAAAACTTCCAACTAAAAAGGTCGAACTTAAAGCCGTGTATAATCGCCTCCACGGCGAAGTTAAAAAAGCAATAGCAAACGACAATCGCGTGAGATGGGAAAAAGCACCGGAAAATCTAAATGGACTCAGGGAGACTAAAAAGTTTTGGGATACTTTTAAAACCCTTACTGAACAAAAACATAAATACGCCAACAGTAAGGCTCTTAAAATCAGCGATGGAACTATGGCCCTGAATGACAAGGCGAAGGCTAGCGCCTTCGCGGAGTTCCTTAAGAAATATCATCGTCCACATGAGGGCGATAGGTTTGATGACGAGTTCAAAGAAAAAGTAAACAAATATGTTCAAGACAACAAGACAACGTTTAACGATGCCATCTTCAGCTAAACGCCCGAGGACGGAGATGGCCATGAACTCACGGAACCGATAAGCCAAGAAGAAGTGGCTAACACAATTAAAAAGGTAAGTCTTCTTCTTCCCCAGGAGGGGACGAGGTCTCATACAAAATCCTGAAACAATGTCCCATTACTTTTTTCGGTAGACTCACTAACCTCCTTAACTGCTGTCTCTCTAGTGGATACTTCCCAAAATGTTGGAAAGTAGCTACAGGAGTCATGATACCCAAACCCGACAAGGACTTGAGCAACCCAGCTAATTACCGCCCAATCAGCCTACTCAGCTGTATTGGAAAAATTTTCGAACGGATTCTCACGACTAGACTCCGCAGCCATCTCGAATCAATCAGCTTTTTCAATAAGTGGCAAAGGGCATACAGAAGCCAAAGAAAGGAAATCGAGCATGTTTATAGACTGGTAGATTACATGAAAACGGCGTTCAGTCAAAATGAAATAGGAACCGCGCTATTACTCGACATAGAAAAAGCGTTCGACTCTGTCTGGCACAATGGCATGAGATACAAACTAGCCAAAATGGGGCTACCTACCAAAATTCTAAGGATCATATCATCATTTTTATCTGATCGAAAAATCAAAGTGAGGGTCAAACTCGAAGCGGGCACGCCACAGGGTTCGGTCCTCAGCCAGCTTATATTTATAATATATGAGAATGACATTGACAAAGTAGGGAAGAACCATGTTGAACTATCTCAATTCTCAGACGACAAAGGAATGTGGACGGCCAGTAAGTCTCGAAACATAATACAAAACCGGCTGCAGGGTACCATCCGCGACCTGCAAGACTGGTGCGCTCTGTGGCGCATCAAGCTAAATGCCACGAAAACACAAAGAATCACGTTCTATAAAAAGCAAAGGAAAAAAGCTGTCCCTAATATTGAGCTTAAGCTTTACGACCACAAACTTGAAGCTAGTAATGAGGCAAAGTTTCTGGGATACACCCTGGATAGCAGTCTCAATCTAAACAATCACGTAAACTCAGTCACTGTCAAAGCCACTAAACGCATCAATTTCCTGAAAATGATTAGAGGTAACAATTGGGGAGCCAATAAAGAAGTTCTCCTCAAGCTTTACAACTCATATATACGCCCAGTACTAGAGTATGGGGCCATAATAACGAGTGACCTGAATAAAACCAACATTGAAAAACTACAACGGGTTCAAAATTATGCCCTGCGTGTGGCACTATGCAAACCCAAATGGACACCGATAAAGGAACTTCACGAGCTAGCAAAAATAGAAACTATTGATACGCGATTAAAAGACCTACAAATCAAAATCCTCAACAGACTCCAAGATAGTGAATTAATGGTTGAGCTGAACGAACACCGATCCCTTAACAGAAAAACAAAATAAGTTTCCAGAAAATAAAAAAAAAAAAAAATAAAATTATACAATATAACTAAATTGCGTGGAGTCAGTAAGGATTGCCTCGCTACTCATTGAGAACTTTAGAATAGAGTGTGTGAGGACTGCCTCGCAACTCTGCTGAAGCGCGACTGAAATGCGTTTAATAAGACCTATGTAACAAAACCCTCTACATACTCCAGGATAGTGAATCAATGGTGAAGCTGAATGAACACCGAACCCTTAACAAAAAAACAAGATAATCCACAGTAAATTAAAATTACTCAATAGAATTAAACTGCGTGGAGTCAGTGAGGATTGCCTCGCTACTCATTGAGATCTTTAGGATTGAGTCTGTGGGGATTGCCTCGCAACTCTGCGTGTGGGGAGTGGGCTCCGATGAAACACACCCCTTATCCCATCCATAGCAACAATCACACAATAGTCACAATAGCGGATACTTATTTTTCTCTCTACCTATAACTTTTCTAATAACATTCTCAAATTTTCTTGCAACACTCTTATTAAGAAGACGCATGGAAATGGTAAACAAAGCATAGGAGGAATTGGTGCAGCCTACCTTTCTGTTAATATACACAAGAAACCACCAAACACCAGACAAGGATTGAAACAAGCTTATCTGGCTGGGGACGAGTGTAAATTTTATATAAATAAGCATTTGAATAAAGATTTAACAGCCCTTTTAAGGACTTGAGGGTGTGTGTCTGTGAGAGGGTGTTTTTTTTGGGGGGGAAGGGGGGGGGGGGTCATTTGGAATTCCCGAAGGATAACCAGATACCTCATAATCACATACGGCATCCTGTCTCCCAGAAGGCTTGATGGGTGACTCCTGGTTTTTCAAACTAAACCGTTGGAGCTTTCTCCATTCCTTTTTTTAACCGCTATGGTCATATACCGGGGCCGCTACCAAACCGGCGTTGCTGTTTGGTTTTCTTTTCTCTTCTTCCCTTAAATTTGCCATCGCACAACATTATATTCTGGCTCGCCACCATGGTGGGACTCAAACCTCTGCCATCGCCAAGCTAGAATCGAATAGATCCCACTCTCTAACAGTCTTAGTGGCGTTGGGGGATTGATTATTGACAATCTATCACGCCAACGTACACCGCCGGGAATTCTAACCGCGTGCATACCCCCGCAGACCCCATTTGAGGTAATAGGAAAGCTAGGCCTGTGTGATCCAAGTGAAATAAAATAAGGTTAACCGGGTTGTAAGGGATTTGTAAATCCCACATTCAAAATCAATTCACCTCCCTGCCCATGCCTTGCTGCAACTGGGAAATGGCCCACTCAGGTACCCCCCACTCTCCGCAGAAATTTTAGAAAAATTAATTGGAACCTCTACCGCGACATCATCGACGCCAAACTCACAAACACCCCCCACCCCCCCCCCCCCCCACCCTCATTCAATTCATCGGAACTCGAAACCCAATGCGAAGGCATAGAGAAAATCATTAACTCAACCCTAAACGAAATATGCCCGAAAGAAGAAGTGCGCCCCTGGAGAAATACTATCTCGGGCGACACACTCTCACTAATCAAAACCAAACGGAAAGCTCTTCGCGCTCTTAAAAACGAAACTGACCCCATCAAGAAAGCGGACCTCAAAAAACATACAACCGCCTTCATGGCGAGGTCAAGGAAGCTCTCCAAGCTGAAAAACAAGCCAGCTGGGAAAAGGCAACAGCCAATCTAAACGGGAACCAGGACGCCAAAAAATTCTGGGACTCTTTCAAAACCCTAACTGGTAAAAAAAACAAAGGCCGCAAAGCTGAAGCCAAACAACTTGAAAGGGGAGACGGTTCCTTCACGCGCACCGACAAAGACAAGGTCGACACCTTTGCCGACCTCCTAAGAAAAACGCATCGCCCGTATCAAGGTGCGGGCAACGATGACGCCGTCATAAACGCCATTGATGACTTCATCAATAAACACCCTGATATCTACCGTGACCCC
This sequence comes from Pictodentalium vernedei, assembly GCA_031216915.1. NCBI lineage: Eukaryota > Metazoa > Mollusca > Scaphopoda > Dentaliida > Dentaliidae > Pictodentalium > Pictodentalium vernedei. The sequence continues at coordinate 401,242,696 of CM062295.1, forward strand.
ATATTCGATAACTAGCCAGAAGACAGGGATGATGATGACCTTGTCACCCCCATCACCAATGACGAAATCATCAGCGTCATAAAAAAGCGCCTCTGCCCCTTCTTGTAAGCGCATTGCGCATCTTTTGTTCCAACCCAATAGGATTACAATGCAGGCCTGCCCCCGAGCCAGGGAAGTTCGGGTCTTCTTTCTGGTGGTCCACGAAAGGAGTCGTTGTTGTTTTCTTTCTAAGACGTCCTACCAAACAGAGACAGCCTGAGGCAGATTATACTTGCCAGTGATGGCCATCACTCGAAAAGATCTCAGAAGTGGCAGACTATACTTGCCCGAAAACCAAGGACTACTGTACCCTCGGGGAGAGGTAGTACCTTTGTGAGAGGACTCAACCTCCCACACTGGTCCTCACCTGAGGGTCCAACCTACATCAGTCATCGAAGCCATCACGCCGCAACCGGAGACACCTGCCGAGTACCTGAACCTTTCCCCACTTCAACACGCCTAGACATATGAAAACTGATCATAAACAGTCACTGAGGGTCGAAAGGGGCTTGTTCCTCAAACTGTCCCTGCGCGTCTTCGGCGCGTGAAACCATTCCGTCCTGTACTGCAGCTCAACATGGATGCAGCACCATCGGACTCATTTAATATCACTCGACCGGAGCGGACCATGGTCTCTGAAATAGAAGAAGTGTAAGTTATTTCTTTTCCATTCTTCGTTTTCGTAATTGTCGAATTCCAAACTTGCCATTGCCAGGAGGGGGAGGGGGGGGGGGGAGATGTTTCCGGTTTGTTCAAATCGTATGTGTAGTTTAAAATTTGGGCTCGCTATGGTAGCCGAAATTTTAACTTACTGCAATATGAGGAAATTTCTTTAAAAATTTTCTTCTTCAGATCCACCAGTCAGAATGCTTTCATATTTGGTATACAACATCTCTAAGGCGGTCAGATTCAACTTCGTTCAAATCGAGTGCCTTGGTTAATATTTGGGCGCCCTGTGGGAGCCGGAATTGGCGGTTCAGGGTCGTTTCGGCCTCGGGAAGTTTCGGCCTCGGTGTTTTTTGCGGGACGTTTTGGCCTCGGCCAGGGCCGAAACGTCCGACCTGTCGAGGCCGAAACGTCCCGATTTTTTTTTTTTTTTTGGATTTAAAAAAAAAAAATTATAGTTAAAATTTCTCAAAAGACCTTACGGTCGTGGTATTTTTTTTATTTAATATGTTACAACATTCTGAGTCGAATAACCTTAGAGAAGCCAATTTAACTTACTTCAGTCAGAAAATAATTAATCCTCAAATTAAATCCTTCCAAGAAATCAGAAGAATGAAAACAAAAACCCAAGAACATTATGATATAACAGAAAACATGTGTGACCATCACAACCTTTCCGTGTCAACTGACTCAAACACTTTTCCAGGTACCCACCCAAGACGATTCTGAATGGCTGGTAGAAAAGGCCAATCACAATGTTTCAAAGGTTTGCACCCCTATCCCGATTACTTTTTCCACGCCTAAGTCTGATAGACTGTCAGTAGGTGTTGAGTGAAGTCCTATCACCGTCCACGTGTTCTGTTTTGACTGCCACAACGAGCCTAGCTTAGGCCAGCTGTCCTGTTTTGATAGCGGTTTGCCAATTTTCCCTCTGTTAATAATTTCCCTCTGTTAATAATTCCAGCCCTCTCTGAGAGAGCTTCCCAAGGGTTGGTATTATGAACAGAGAAAAAATAGGATTAACATTTTCTTGTGACTATCCTACAACTTATTTCCACTGGCATGGTAAATGCTTGCCATCATTTGTAAATTATTGAAAATATTTCATGTATAAATCTGTAATTGATAGAAAATATAAAGGAAAACATTACTCATCATCGATGGTCTGTGTATATTATTATGTAGTATAATTATTATTGGTGTTCTTTGTTATCTTTTCAAGTGTATTATTGCCTCAATATATCTGTCTCACCAGTATTGGAAGGTAATTAAAAGTTCCATTCAGTGGAAAATCCGTCACAATGAGGTGTCAATTGGGAGACCGCCAATTAGCACCTTCTCGTAACGGATTTCTCCAAATATGGAGGCTGAAACGTCCCCTTCCAAGGGTCGTTTCGGCCTCGGTGCTTTTTCCCGAGATCCCATCGTCCCCAGTTTCAAAAAAATATCGAGGCCGAAAGGTCCCGGTCGAAAGGTCCCGGGCCGAAACGTCCCGAGGCCGAAATATCCCGGGGCTGGACTGGTAAAGGGCCGAAACGTCCCGCTCCCGAATTGGCCATGTAGCTGAAGAATTAGAATTTTTTTATTCAGTACCCTCTAGAGGTGTGTAACTAAGAGTAATCTACATAGGTTGTACCAAGGGGCTTCAGAGGGGAGCTCCACATTTTACATTATGATCAACTGACGAAAAGGTATGATGCTTGGACTGTTTTTGTCAGTCCTGAGGGGGCTCAAGAATTGATAGTGTATCCTTTGGAGATGGATTGCTTAATGTAGATTCATTCTTGAACCACTGGGTCACGTGACATGACGTCACTTTCCCCTCCCCCATTCCCTCCCCCAATGAGGCACGTTGCATCACTCTTCTACTACTCTCGAGTACTACGAGTACTGAGTACTTTCGACCCAGTCCGTCACAAATATATTAAACATCAAAGAATATTATATACTTGAAACAAATACAGTACAGCTGTTGTGTACTGCTCACTTTCAACGGATGGGCAATATTTCCACGGATACAATAATATTTGATGCCAAACACTAACAATAGGAATAATCATCAAACATTTAAAAAATGAAGCACCAGGTTCAACCCGGTGCTTCATTAATTAAAATTTTGCGGTTGATGATTTTTTTTCTGGTAAACGCATGAATGGACATCAATGCCCACGTGTGTATTACAACCCGTCCATGGCGACTGTGCTGTTACTGATTTGTCCTCTTTGGGAACATATTTTCTACAATTTCACTCCTTTTGACAGAATGTGTGCCTGTGGGGATTAAAACCAAAGTAATGAAAGTGCACTTGTGGATATTTGCAGCAGAAGCACAGCACTACAGAATCAATATTTGATGATTTTAGGAATTTTAACAGTGTCATGAGACACCACAGTAGCAGGTACTGGTCATTCTGGTGAAAAAATCACTGTTTTATGACTCGAGGTGCCTTAACTGAGGCTTTTTCTTACAAAGATTGAAAAATATTCATCAGACACAATGTGAAATCTCTTCAGAAGCCAGAATGTGATTAAATAACAATGGGAAATTCAGGATGTGTCAATATCAATTTATTTATAAATTAATATAGTTTATTTTATGGAAAAGGGCATACTGGTATCGCAAGGAGGGGGGGGGGTCAGATTTCAGTTTGTTCAATATCTGGGCTCTTTCTATTGATATTGGTGAATTATACAGCCTCAGTCAGAGCTTATATTTCGACGAGAATCTGAGAATCGATTCGCGTAGAGATCTGTGCAACTAAACCAGTGAGAAACCATGTAGATTCTCGTAGCACTGCTGCTAGGATTCACATGAAAAGAACTGAGTCAGTTTAACCCTTTACCTAACACAAAGGCAGCATCCTAGCCAATAAAACACTAATATGACCTGAAATATTGTGACACTGGCAATAAACTTTGTACAAATATGGCTGTCATTGGAACCGGCTCTCATCAGCCGGTTCCAGTAACATCCATAATTTTTAAGCTTGATGAATATTGTTTATTTTTAGCTCACCTGACTGTAAGTCAGGAGGCGCTTAAGTGATACTTTCTGTCTGTCGATCATCCGTCCATCTGCCCGGCGTGAACATTACATTATCAACCACTCCTCATAAACAACTGGGCCGAATTGAACCAAATTTTATATTCATGTTTCTTATCATATATGAATTCTAGTTTGTTCAAATAAAGTTGCCACGCCCACAGGGGTCCCCAAAATGGGCATTTCTCTGATAGCACCCATAAATTGTTTTCCAAAATTAAAAAAGTCTTCTCCAGAACCATATGGAAAATATTTTGATACTTGGTATACAGCATCTCTAGGAGAGAGGGCGGGGGGGGGGGGGGGGGGGGTATATTCAAGTTTGTTCAAATTGAGTCCCTGAGTTAATATTTGGGCTCCTTATGGGCATCCAAATATCAACAGTGCCATACGAGGAAATTTCTTTGAAAATCTCCTTCAGATCCTCCAGGCAGAATGTTTTCTTATTTGGAATACAACATCTCTAGTGGGGGAGGGGTTAGATTGAATTTTGTTTGAATCGGGTGTCTGAGTTAATATTTGGTCTATCTATTGAAGCCCAAAGTTTAAATTAGTGCAGTATGAGGAAATTTCTTTTAAAATCTATTTCTTCAGATCCACCAGTCAGAATTCTTTCATATTTGATATACAGCATCTCTGAGGGGGTCAGATTCATGTTTGTTCAAGCCAAGTCTATGGGTTAATATTTGGGCTCGTTATGGAAGCTCAAATTAACTCAGTGCAACATGAGAAAATTTCTTTAAAAATCTTTTTCTTCAGACCCTCCAGTTGGAATGCTGTAATATTTGGTGTACATCTCTTCGTGCCAGTTAGAATCCGAGGGGTTCAGATTTAAGTTTGTTCATTTCGAGTCCCTGGCTTAATATTTGGTCAGGGGTGGGTTAGGTTCAAGGTTGTTCATGTTCAAATCCATTCTTAGAGGTTTTCCATAAAATTTGCCTTTCAAGCTGCAGTGACACAACAACCCTTGGAAGTTTGGCAGTACTTGTTTACAGCTGACAGAATTGGAAGCAATCAGGAAGACCTATGCCTTAATCATCTGACATGGACTCGAGAGTTATGAATAATTTCATAACATCATTCCTATGTAGTGTTGATAAACCATGACTAACTGAATGTGACCCGAAATACTCATCTCAACCACTTTGTCAGGCCCCTGGTTGGTGTTTTAGAAATTAAAAAGCTGTTTTGGGTAAAGGGTTAGCATGTATTATCAGTATGCAACAGGGGTTCAACCATACTGGCCTCATGGGATCCTGGCCCATAGCAGGTCTGAATTCTCGCAACGATTTTCGCAAGAATCCAAATGGATTCTCCCAAATTTAGAGGAATTATAAGCCCTGCACAACCCCAATTTTGAAACAAAATTGACATATTGTTTCATGGTGGGGCACTATTTATCTTGCTGTATGGTTAATTAAAACAGATTTTGTCAAAAGGTTTTGTGTGCTGATGCAGATATTAGTTTTATTTGGGGATTAAGTTAGTTTTCAAAGAAAGCTGTGAATTCTTATCCCTCCCAGCTTACTCGTTAGGTAACAGAGTAGAATTTCTATCGGAGGCAATACCAGTTTTTAAGCCCATTTGACTCAGATTGGACAATTGTCTTCAAAAGAACAAATTTCCCATGCGTTTGACTTGGCAAAAGCCAAAAGTTGAATTCTATTGCAAAAATGAGTTTTTCATCGCATGAAAGAGGTAAATGTATCTTTGGGAGGGTTGGGTTTGCTCATAGGTATAACTTTTGTATATATTTTAATTAGATTTACCTGCCTCGAAAGTTGCACTCGGAAATTATGTAATCCCCAAAACTAAGCAGCCTTGGGAAAATATGTTGTTTCAATAAACATTTGAAGAATTCTATTGACATCTTGAATTACTGTTGAATGCTCCAGATGAATAAAGAGGGTGATTTAAGGACTTTTTGGACCTAAAACTTCATTTGACTATTGGTGTGTATTGGTTGGGAATTGCCTGAGAAATATGTACATGCGACCAGCACTTCCCTTTCTGTTAGTTTTTCTCTCTTATTTGTTGCATGATCCCCTGTTTAAGAATCAGAAAAAAGGTTGTCTGAAAGGCTATACTTGACAAAAGATATTTGAATGCCAAATTTAAAATGATGCGACCATATTTTTTTCGCCTGAACGTTATAATGGTCGCCTATTGGAAATATTTAGCACTGTAATACATATTCATGTTTGGCTGAAATTAAACAATTGCAGGAATTCGATTGCATAAAATGTTTTTGGAGTGATGGCTGCGAAATGAAATATTTCAATATGTTGGATACTTTGGGGTTCCTTCTTACGCCTTGCGTATTGTCAAATTAAAAACAAGCTGGTGTTGGTAATTACTACTATAAAAAAGCCATCCCAAACGATTTAAAAGGGATTGATTAACTGCCCCTCAAAGTTAAGACAATAATAATAACGTAGCGCATAATTAGAAAGCCTTGGGTGCCCACCCCACCACCACCACCACCACCACCACCACCAATCTAAAGCTTTCAACGACAGCCATTATATTACGTTTGGATTGTAATAGCGCCGGTCAGAAACATTAAATTCACCGTTGCTTGAATTGGCCAAAACCGTAAATCCACGGGAGAGACGAACTACAACCGAGCCACATGGATCTACATCACGCGCAAGAGTTAAATTAAGGCTGTAGACTGGTATAAAAAATGAATTATAATTCCTTCTCGTCACGCAAGATATAATTATATGTTAACAATTTAGATAAAGGGGACATTTTCAAATTCTCTCCTGAACATTGGTGTAAATATTAGCTGATCTTAAAAGTTATACTCCACTTTACAAGTTGGCTGTTAATGCAATGTAATTCGCTTCCGCGATTAGATTTAAGTTTGGCCGATACAGAAATCTTTGATTTTGTCACAAAACAAAGGTATGTACGGCGATGGTTATAAGAAAAGTCATTAAAAATAATCTCGACCACCCCCCCCCCCCCCCCCCCCCCAACCTAATGCTTTTAAACGATACAAGCTTCAGTGTGCTGCTCAGTGTCAACAGTAGAATCCCTTCCCCCCAAGCGAACACCGAGAATATCTTGCTGAAAACACGCTGGTATTAGTATTCACTAGTATAAAAGGGTCCACCCTGAACGACTGAAAGGGGTTAGTTATCTACCCTTCAATGTCAAGATAATAATAATAATAAAAATTAAAAAATTAGCGTTTCATTATAACGCCAAGGGTATATAAACTGTAATGGAAACTTAAGCTTTAAACAACACTCTTACTCACCCCCCTCCCCTCCCCTCCAACCAACAAACACATTCAATCATTGCCATTATATTACATTATTTAAACTCATCCTCATTGTAAAAGGAAATCCAACTTATCCTCCCCCACCCAAGTGAACACCGGCAAAAGCTTTCTGAAAGTTCGCTGGTATTTGTTATTACTAGTATAAAGGGAGCCATCCCACAACGACTTAAAAGGGTTAGTTATTTACTCTACAGAGTTAAGACAATAATAATCAAATCACGTTTCATTGTAGCGCCTTACAAGTAGTAGTAATAGTTTATTCAAGCAAAATAACACCCCCAGAGAGGCAAATTGCATAAAGAGTTAACAAAGATATGATATGATTATAATAAACAAATAATAAACGAAACAGCTATTTTTGTTTTGTAAATAAGGCTAATGTATCATACATATAAGTATATAAAGTCAAAACCCTAGGTCAGTTTAATGACCTACTATTTTGCAATTATTGTTTTTTCTTTTCCTGAAGAACAGCAGAATTATTTTGCAGATGGTGTGACATAATGAGGCCGTGTTATTTTTCATAATAAATTCGAATCGATCTTGTTTGCTTGCATTTGAGAAGTCTGCATTATTCCTGTTAATTACTGAAAACAACTGTCTCCTGATGTTTGTTTGTATAGGCCAGGCAGTCCATGACAAAATGCATCTTGGATTCCACATCGCTGGCGTCCTTACAAACATCAGAAGCATGAAGTTGAATGTAAACTAAAGGAATACACAGCTAGGGAAAAAAATCCCCCCACCCCCGGGAACCACAACCTTCACCAATCTTATACTTTCGACCACCGCCACTACATTACGTTTGGAATGCAGTAGCGCTGGTCAGAAGCATTAGATTGGCCGTTGCTTGAATTAGTAAAGACTGTAAATCCACGGCAAAGACGAACCACGGCTTAGCCACATTGATAAACATCACGCGAAGGAGTTCAGTTCAGGCTGTGTATGAAACATAATTCCTTCTCATCACGCAATATATCACTATCGGTGAATAATTTATACAGTGGGTACACTTTGAAATTCCCTCCTGAACACTGATGTAAATGTTTGGTGACCTTAAGAATTCTATACTCCCCTTTATTAGTTTGCTGTCGATGCAAAATCATACGTTTTCCCAATTCGATTTTAGTTTGACGGAATATAGAAATCTTTGCACTTGTCACAAATAATAGCGTATATTTCTTGTAGTGCAAGTCATTCCTTGATTTGTCTTGAAGGTTTTACCGTTTTTAAATATTATGTCTGAGCCTTCAATGTTGTTCAAACATTGTCTTACATCTCTTCATCCCACACATTTTGACTCTGCAGTTCGTGTCAGCAAAGTCGAATTTCGATTGGGTGAGAATTCTTTTCAAATTTTTAGGTCTTTTGCTGTTTACGATTTTCTGTTTCTGAAGAACCTTTTTCATTTTTTCACTTTTATTCATCAATTGTTTACAAAATTTTACTGTTGGAAACATGATCGCATTGGGTGGATTGTGCGTTGTGACAAGTGGTAACACATTATTCGTTGATGGTCCAGTTTTTTGTTCAATTGATTGTATTGGTCCTTTTGCCTTTGCTCTCTGAATTCCATTACGGGTAATTCCCAAGGGGTAGCCTCGTTTTCTAAGATTATCTTGTAATTCGGTAATACGCCTCTCCTGAGTCGCGGAGTCTCTTACTATAATTATGATTCTTGAAGCAAGGTTGAATGGGAAGTTTACCTTTATGTGTTTTGGATGAACTGAGTTGAAATTGATATAGTTGTGTGTGTCCGTTCGTTTGCAGAATATGTATGCAGTGATTTCTGTGCCGTGGAGTTTTATGAGAACATCGAGAAAAACAATCTCCGTATTACTTTCATTTTTGGTAAACTGGATGGACGTATGTAAACTGTTAAGTTCATTGAAGAATTCTTCTAGAGCAACTACATGGGTCCATACGATAAAGCATTCATCAAGATATCTTTTCTAGTTGTTTCTCAAATAGTTTGAAAAATCTTTACCATCCATTTCCTGCATTCTATCAAACAACATCTCCTCCAAAAATCCTAGAACTAAAGTAAGCGTAGGTTGGTGCAAATTTGCTACCCTACCCATGGCAGTCCCTTCACCTGGAGCCAGTACTATAAAGCTTTTACAATTGTATTTTCTAGAATTGTATTTTCTAGTTATGACTTTAAATGGGTTGAAATCAACCATTATCATTTTCAAAGATGTTGCAATCTGCCAGTTGGCAAATTGCCATATCTTTTAAAATGCTAATGATTCATTTTAGTCGGTTATATTAATAGATAGAAAATATAATTCAATAAATAACAATTGTAAAAGTTTTATAGTATTGGCTCCTGATTGTAATATTTTCCATCGAAGTAAAATGTATTGCGGTTTAAAATTAATTCCAGTGATTTTAAAATGAAGTTGTGATTGAATCGTGGATCTAGTTTTTCGGGCATTTTCTTCAACCAGAACTGGACTGCTTTTTAGCCGATATCATATGGAATGTTAGCATATAAACTGACAACATCAATTGTAGCTAATGTAGAAAATCAATATCATTCCTGATATAACTTGCTACTTCCTTACACAATGGTTTCAATATCAAATCTACAAAATGACTGAGCCTTTGGGTGGAACTATTTGGTCCACCTACAATGGGGCGAAACGTCAAGTCGTCTGGTCTGAGAAGAGATATATATTCCGATGTCTGTTCTTGAATAGCTCGAATTATCGATTCACTCTTGTGAATTTTAGGTAGTCCACAAAAGTAACTTGTGCTATGTTCGAAGATGGTTAGATAATTCACTTCTTCTTCTGGTTATCCTGCACCATGCCCGTCAATGACCTCATTTATCAGTTCACGAGTCTGAGTATCTGCTTGACAATGTATCACCTTATAGTATTCTTCAGTGTTCAGCATGCTCAATACGATTTGTCTGTAGTAATCACTGTCCATGTATATGACAGCACCATCTTTGTCGGCCTCTTTGATGATTATGGACTTGCCATTCGTCAGAGTTCTCAGAGGTTCACACTTTTGACAGAACCGCAACTCGGGCCGTTCATTTGATTCCAAATTATTCCAGTTTCGGCATAAGAGCGGAGTTTAACTTTGACAAAAAGAACCGACGCCTCCTCGATGTTTGCAAAAAGATCCTTATGATTGGTAGTTAAAATTTACGATGCATTGATCGAGATCCCCACCCGGATATCCAGGTGGAGTGTTACCCCGGTGCCAAGTTCAATTATTTGCGTTCTTTGTTTAAAGGGTACAGGGGCCAGTCCAGTCCCACGGAAATATGATTAAATATTGGCATAAATTCTCCAAGTGATAATACTGATCTCGTAGTTAAGCAGTTGCGGAATTTAGAGATATCAGGGTCAAGTTTAGATCAGCAAAAATTTATTTCGCTGAACTAAACTTTTTGCAAAATCTCCCTTTGGCTGCGAGGAGAACCTTAAGCATCATCAATGAAACCATTCGGAAAGTGAAGGCCGTTCACGTGATACCACAAATTGATGAAATTTTTTTACATCTTAAAATTATCTGGTTCAAAAAATATACTCAGTCTAAAACATATACATGTGATACAGAGTCCTTTATTCACAATTTGTTCTAGCACCCCTCTATTGTTAAATCATGTCACCTAGGCAGAAACTTATGGGGGACCCATGTCGGTCATATCCCCCTTGTTATGAATGAATGAATGAATGATTCATTTGCCATATACAGTACATATACAATATAACAGTGGAAAGAAAATACAGTTACAAAATTTATTTATTTATTTTTTTTATACATATAGTTTGCGGTTTATTGTCACCCTATTGTATATGGAATGTATGGCTGGGAAGAGGCATAGCCACAACGGCTGTCTTCCTGCCAATTCCCACATGGATAAGCAACATTCGACAGCCTGAGAATTGCACAGTCATCTTTCAAGATGCGTTCTAAAGTACGGAGCCATCTCCGTCGGTATTCAAGTGCCTTATTTTAGAAACGGATACCACAACAGACCCTTCAAGATATAGTTAATTTTGTTGTCTTTCCCATTCCCAGTTTTTCGCAAGTGTTGGGTCTGTATCCCAATAAGTTCTTGGTATAAGCTGGGATACTTAACCTGGTATACGGTAACGACAGCTCGTAATGAGCTTGCCGTGGGCTTAGAAGGACACGAGGGAGGGACACGAGTGACGTAAACATCTATGATTAACTTAGATATGTAAATATTAGGTCTGATAGGGGGTCAAGTTGTGGGATATGAGATTTAGTTTGTGAAGACAAAGACTAGGTAGTCAGTGATTATAAGTACCAAAGCCGGAGGAAAGTCGATTAGTGAATAAAGGCACTGGCCACGGCTCTCAGTTGAAGAGCTCAAGTGAACACATTATCAATTCCGTGAACCTGCATGCGTGTACCCAGTTTATATTGCGGTAACACAGGGCTACGCCCACCATTTGTGGATATCACATTACGAGAGCACAATCGTTACAATGCGGGTTGGTACAATGTACAGTTTGATTATAAGTATCAATCAGCATTGAGATTACTGCTTTCTTAAATAGGTTCCTATTTGTTATGGGTCTTATTACAGCATCTAGATCATTCCACATTTTAGGGAATAAATTGTTTGGCAGCTGGGAATGTGCTTTTGTCCTTGCTCTACCAATTTTCAGTAAGTCAGATTGTCTTGTCTCCATACCCGATAGATTAGTATTCCTTTCGAAAAATGACTGAAAACGAGGAGGAAGGTTATTATTGTACCAGTCATGCGTGAATAACAACGTGTGAAGGGGATGAAGATCTTTTACTTTCAATATATTACATTTTAAAAATAGAGGATCTGTGTGACTGTTATATTTTTTATTATTGATTATGCGACCTGCTCTCTTTTGCAATATACACAATTTATTAATATGAGTTGAGTGACTCCATATTTGAATTCCATATAAAAGGTGACTATGTACTAAAGCGTAGTAAAGTGATAATAAGGCTTGGTACGGAAGAATGTTTTTAACTTTATTTATTGAGTAAATTGCTCGAGCAATTTTAGAGCCCACCATAGATATATGAATTTTGTAGTTTAATTTGTCATCAATACATACTCCCAAAAAACGGACTGAGCTATTTGTGCCAGAGGACCCGTAAACCTTCTCTATTGGCTTACCGTCAATTGAATATGGTCTGTGGTTATCAGAGTTAAAATATTTTGAGTTTAACTCGATAAATTTACTTTTTTGGCATTTAATAATAAGCGATTACACCACGTATCAACTTTATTTACGTTATTGTTTTGTTTTACAAAAAATTGTTTTGAAATTGGCATATATATTTAATCAAAATATTAATTCCAATTATGAATCTACTGTAATACGATTGACCTTGCTGGTTGTTTATGATAGACTAAACGAAATGAATCCTCATGATAGTATAATTTTCGGAAGTTTAAGCTGTCGAGGTCTATCCTCAGACCTCATCAAGCGAAGGGACATCTCAAAATGTAGAGACGCATACGATATAACATTTTTTATAGACACACACTCCTCAAATGAAGTTGAAAACATTTGGAAACATGAGTGGGGGTTTGAAGTAGTCTTTTCATCATACAAAAGTAACAAAAGGGGGACTGCCATTCTGTTCAAAAACAGTATTGGCTACGAAAGTAATTGATACAGCTGGAAACTTCGTCGTGTTAAATGTTTTGATCCAATCGCAGCGATTAACCATCGCTGCGGTATACGGCCCTAATAATGACGAACCTAGTTTTTATACAAACTTTTTCAATACCATTGAAAATATCGGAAACACGTCAGTGTTGATTGGTGGGGATTGGAATGCGGCATTGTACCAAAGTGTAGATACACTAAATTATAAAAAAACAAAATAAAGTTAATTGTAATGAATGCTTCCACAAACATATGGAAAAACTCGACTTACATGATGCGTGGCGTTTAGAACATCCTGATAAAAAATGTTTACGTGGAGAGGCCCTCATAAAAACTGTCACGATTAGATCACTTTTTAATCACATCTGACTTGCAGACAGCTGTTCAGAAAGTAGATACTGGTATCATGTACAGTTCGGACCACGTACCCGTTGTAATTTCCCTGAAATTTATAAAACAAACCAGAGGACGCGGTATTTGGAAATTTAATAACAGTATGCTAAGCGTCCCCAAGTACTTACAAATAGTTAAGGGTACTATCGCAGATACTTTCCTTCAGTATTCGTATAACAATAAAAGCAGCAGTAGTAGTAGTAGTAGTAGTAGTAGTAGTAGTAGTAGTAGTAGTAGTAGTAGCAATAATAATAATAATAATAATAATAATAATAATGATAATAATAATATTAATAATAACTCAAGATTCACAGTAACCGACCAGTTATTTTGAGAAACCTTAAAGCTAATGATCAGCGGTAAAACAATGTCTTATTCCTCCTTCCTGAAACGAAAACGCCAGTGCACCGAATCATCTATCGAAAAACAAATAAAAATTCTCACTGAAAAACTCGAAGATGGTTGTGAAAATATGTCAGAAAATATCAATTGCCTAACTAATGAACTGCAAAATCTAAGAAATAAAAAAGTGCAAGGCAGGATTATCAGATCAAAGGCCCGATGGAAAGCTGAAGGCGAAAAGCCCCCAAAATACTTCAGCAACTGAGAAAAGAGGCAGTACACAGAAAAATAATACCCAAAGTAATAAGGGATGGCGGTACAGAGTGTATAGAAATTGACGACATCGTCACCGAGCAACGTAACTTTTACGAATCACGGTACAAATCAAAAATTAATAGCAATCACAAAATGGACCCTTTAGAAAGCTTGTTTTTTGACTCTCAAAAAACATACATTTGTATACTGGACACAAAAGAAAGTTTACAACTTGATGGAAAACTAACTTTAAATGAGTGTGGCGCGGCTTTAAAAGACATGGGCAACAACAAATCACCCGGTTCTGATGGATTTACAATCGAATTTTATAAATATTTCTGCGGTGATTTGGGCAAATACATAGTTAATTCCCCAAATCTTGGCTATGGCACTGGAAAACTGTCCATCACTCAAAGGAGGAGGCTTATAACATGTATACCAAAAGAAGGGAAATCGAAAGAATATATAAAAAAAATAGCGACCGATCTCCCTCCTTAATGTTGATCAAAAAATAGGCTCTTCGGCAATTGCTAACAGACTTAAAAAAGTTCTCCCTAATGTAATCTCCGAAAGTCAACTGGGATTTATGAAAGGAAGATTCATAGGTAAATCCACGCGATTGGTCTCTGATATAATTGAACAATATGAATCTATGAATATTCCTGGAATGTTAGTTCTAGTTGACTTCGAAAAAGCATTTGACTCACTTGAATGGTCTTTTATCGGAAAAACTCTAATTTTTTTAAATTTTGGCGAATCCTTAATCCAGAGGTTCAACACCTTCTACGGCGAGGTTGCTTAGCTGCATTATAAACAATGGGCATTGTTCAGATTATTTTAATATTCAGAGGGGAGTACGTCAGGGGACCCATTGTCCCCTTACCTGTTTATTCTGTATGTCGAAATACTTAGCGCATTCCTTAAATTCAACCAAAAAATAAACGGAATCAAAATTAGTGATTCAGATTATGTAATCAACCAATACGCTGACGACAGTACTCTATTCTTAGATGACGACCAAGATTCCCTAAACGAGGCCCTAAATGGTCTCGACAATTTCGCTGCGATATCCGCATTAAGCGTTAACTTTGATAAAACTCATATCGTTTGGATAGGATCTCGGCGTGGTTGTGGGTTCGTACTGGAAACAGAAAAACGTATAAAGTGGAATCATAACGGAACGTTTACCATCCTTGGCATAAAATTTGAACTAAATTCAGACAATTACTTCTATAAACATTTTTCAGAAAAAATAAACAAAATGCGAAAACTTTTATCAGATTGAACCCTCATGAAATCTTACACTAGTCGGCAAAGTTACAGTTATTAAAACGTCAGCGATCCCCATCCTAATACACTCCCTTACTGTCCTCCCTGATCCGGCTGATAGGATATTAGATAAAATTCAAAGTATAATTTTTAAATTTCTATGGTCGGATAAAAAGGACAAAATTAAACGTGACGTTATAATCAATTTAATCGAAGATGGCGGGCTCAAACTACCCCACGTAAAACACTGTGTTGCGCTTTAAAAATGATATGGATCAAAAAGTTACTAGATTTAGAAACAATGGCCCAATGGAAAACGCTCGTAGTCGATAATGTTGAAACTTTTGGGGGGGGGGGGGGAGCAAAATGTGGTCTTTGAATAAACATGGTATACTTAGAGTTTCAAATTATATGGACCCTTTCTGGAAAAACGTGCTTAATGTATGGGCTCTCTCTCTGATCCCACAACCCCGACCGAGATCCGCTCACAACCACTATTTTATAATAATTATATAAAAATTAACATCCTTTCTTTACAGACGCTGGTGTACAAAGGGTGTTTTCTTCATAAACGATATACTTAGCGCTTCTGGAACCATTATTGACTTTCAAGAATTTAAGTTGAAATATGACCTTGATATACCATTCACCAACTACCTCGGTGTGGTGAATGCAATACCAAGGTCAAAAAAAGGAATATCCAATAGTACAAAACTTGAATATGTTTCTGATCCCTGGTAAGTGGCATCATATCTTGCACTAAAGCCAACCGCCATTTCTATCCAATATTTCTTAATAAAGTATCACAAAAACCCACATATACCCAAGAGAAAGGGAACACCACATTAGATGAAAATCTTGACCATAATGATTGGCAACTCATTTACAAACAAACTTTTAGGGAAACAGATGATACATATCTACAAAGTTTACAATATAAGATTAACCACAAAATCATATTTACAAAATCCAAACTCTTTAAATGTGGGCTGTCGGAAACAGAGCTGTGCTCTTTCTGTAGAAATACGAAGGAAACGATCGCACATCTGATTTACGATTGTTCTTTCTCAAAAATAGTTTTACTTTCACTAGTGGAAAAAGTTAACCTTAATCCGGACCCGCAAGTTCTAGTAAACATAGATAAAAGAGAAATAATTTTAGGCGCAACTTCCGAGCATGCATATCCAAATGTCTGGAATACCTGTCTCCTTATCTACAAAAAGTATATTTACACCTGCAGCCGAAGTAATACCATCCCCTCTTTCTCGGGTCTAGCAAGAGCTGTAAAACCCTACAAAATATTGAAATGTATTCTCCATACATGTACTCAATCGGCAAGGCTGAGCGTATTAAGGAAAAATGGAACTACCTAACTGATGCATTTTTTTTTAATAACTGGAGAACTGCTCTGTATATATAAATATTATGCTGTAAAAATTCAATTCTGTTGTAATCTTTTATAATATACTATTCTTCTAAGGATGACGATAAAAAAAAATGATGACGCGAAGTTTGATGTTGCTCAGGATTTAATACATTGGACCACGAGAACCGCCAATATTATGTAATGTGGTTAACCTGTCTGGCATCAATGCCTTAACAGCCCAAGAGAAGTTTGTACCAGCACCGAAGCCTAAAGCTGGATTCGGCCGTGACGAGGTTAATCTGTGAAAACACGTCGATTGAAAACATCCCCTAAAAACCCGTATGAGGATGTCAAAACAATATATCTGAGTGAGTAGAAAAAAGGTTTGAGTTACTTAGAAAATAAGGTTGTGAGTATATTCCCTCATTTCCAGGTGTAAATCACGCGCAAATAGCATATTATTTTGGCTTGAACTGTAGTCACGATGTTAATGTGGCTGTTGATAGTGATAGCACCAGAGATATAAGGGGTTGGGTTAAGGTGGGTCAAACTTCTAGTAGGAGTTTCGTCGACCACGTGTGAAGTTGGGTGTGTGGGTCTTTGTCGCCGATGGTGATGATTCCCAATTCAAAGTTCGTATTAGAAATCATTTAGAAACCTGAAAGAATTACCAACAGATGCAAAGTACACAAGACGTGGAGACGATCGGAGGTTAATTACTATTAAAATCTAATCAAAGAAGCTGGTGGAATGTTCTGATCGCTCGATAATGGTTTATAATGAGCTCCAACTGAACATATTTGTAAACATAAGAGTAAAGCAGGCCGAAGCACTGGTTCGAACTCCCCGTATGGATTCAAGAAGAAGAGGTAGTAAGGAAAAAAGAAAACCGGGAAGAAGAATGCTTCACATAGGGTGGGATGGCTTGAGCGTTCTGCTAACCACCACAAAGGCTTCGTGCAGGCTTTTTTCAGGGCTCACACATTCCTAAAAAGACAGAAAGGGGTTCGCTTCTATGCTGCGTTCAACCAATCAGCGACGTCTGTCTGTGGGATAGCATATCGACGACATCATCACTCGATGAAGAAACTCGTGTTCGAGCATAGGACAAAAGATGTCAGATATATACATTTATTTATTGGCTTTGACGACACTTTCCACAGTCAAGATAAAGTTGTGTCGGACAGCTTTATGGGTGGGGGTAGCCGGAGTACCGGTGATAACCACAGAGAAATGGCGAGTAAGTGTTAGACTTCCCGCCGTGTTAACTCCGCGTAAGCAGGGTTAGCATTGGTTGGACCATCGACGTACAGTACGCCTTAGTACACAGCGCCACTGTCCCCCCGCCCTCCAATCAGGATGAAGTGCCTTGCTGAAGGGCACAACGCAGTTACCACTAGCGGGGATTGAAACATACATAACATAGACAGGTCATTATATAAACACAGGTGCAGGTGATTGACAGATTTGATAAACAAAAGTCGGAACACTATCGAACAGGTGGCAAATTACCTTGACCCGAACTCTCACCTTAGATGAACTTGAGTTGGAATTTCCTAAAAATCTAATTTAAAACTAATTATAAAAAACTCATTTAAAAGACAAATAAAAAAACAATAAAAAACAAATAAAAAATTGAAAAAATTAAAAAGAACAAAGAATTAAAACTAGGTCATCGAATCCTGTGGATCCTGCACCGACAGAAAAGGGTTCTTGGAGAACATACTAACTACTATTAAGTGTCTAAATCCCGCATCACAGTCAAGACTAGCCTATCCTTTCCCACCCTACTCTCCTAACACAGAAAAGAGGGGAGAAAGTGGAAAACCGACACTGGCATTCTTGCGCCCTTACCGCCCCCCCCCCCCCCCCCCCGCCCACGAAGCAGGGCAACCACAACCACCCCAAAGCTTGCTGCTGTTATTTTAGTTATTCGAAAGTTGATTGTAACCGGAAAAGACAGTGCCTATTAAATTAACACAATATAGTCGTATCTCTGTTCACTGAACAATCGTTCCCATGCACAAAATCACCGGCCACTTATCAGCATGCCCATTATACTGAATCTAGAAAGTTACGATGATATGTTCCACAACCGAAACAATGTACATGAGCTATCGTTTCAAAAGTGATTATTCTGTGTAATAGACACGTGTTTATAACATTTGGTTCCTTAGTTTCGATGAAAAATACAAAGAAACTTCTTTTTTGTAGAATCTGCGCGTTAATATTCGTGTCATCCTGAACGCTTGAGCCAACTGAATTTTCCCTTTTCACAGTAATAACACAATACGTTTCTGTAAATATAGTAACAATCATGTGATATTTGTTGAATTTAAATTACGCAAACGTACCACTTTTTGACTGCCTTCTTCGTTCATTTCTATTTCGTTACAAAACACCCGGAGCTCGAACACAAAATACCGAAGGACAATCAGGACGGAATGGTTTCACGCGCCGAAGGCGCGCAGGGACGGTTTGGGGAACAAGCCCCTTTCGACCCTCAGTGACTTTATATGATCAATTTTTCTCATGTCAAGGCGTGTTGAAGGAGGGAAAGGTTCAGGTACTCGGCAGGTGTCTCCGGTTGAGGCGTGACGGGTGGGTGGCTTCGTTGACTGGTGTAGGTTGAACCCTCAGGTGAGGACCAGTGTGAGAGGTTGAGTCCTCTCACAAAGGTACTACCTCTCCCCGAGGGTGCAGTAGTCTTAGATTTTCTGGCAAGTATAGTCGTCTGCCACTTCGGAGATGATTTCGAATGATGGCCATCACTGGCAAGTATAATCTGCCTCAGGCTGTCTCTGTTTGTGTGGTAGGACGTCTTTGAAAGAAAACAACAACGACCCCTTTCGGGGACCACCAGAAAGAAGATCCGAACTTCCCTGGTTCGGGGGCAGGCCTGCATTGTAATCCTATTGGGTTGGGACAAAAGATGCGAAATGCGCTTACAAAAAAGGGCAGAGGCGGGACGCAGGACCAACGCTCGCCTCCCTAGAAGTGGTCGACCACTTTTAGGGATGGAATGGATGATGTTCGGGAACCATGGGGGTTACAGTTTCCGGAACCGTTGTAGTGTCCATAGCGGTTATTGCAGTGCTGGTCAAAAAATATCTTCTGTGTACCGGCTTAAAAGAAGAAGGTAGAATTAGTTTTCATTAGAATATGTAAAATACAAAAAAATAAAAATAGCACATTTAGTTTAATGCAGTCATTGAATAGGCTTATGATATAATTTTAGCTGAGTCGGTGAAGGCAGCCCTTTCTGGTAGAAGGCCGCAGTTAAGCTGTTAATCTGCCTGTTAGCTCACCTTCTCGTTCCCTATTTATTCTCGAGCATGTTTAGTTTTATACAGTATTTAAACGTGATGTAATTTTAGTTGAGTCGGTGAAGACAGCTCTTTCTGGTAGAAGGCCACAGTTAAGCTGTTAATCTGCCTGTAAGCTCACCTTCTCGTTCCCTAGTTTTTCTCGAGCAGTTTTGGTTTTAAACAGTGTTAAAACTTGATCTAATTTTGGTTGAGTCGGTGAAGGCAGCCTTTCTGGTAGAAGGCCACAGTTAAGCTGTTAATCTGCCTGTTAACTCACCTTCTCGTTCCCTATTTATTCTTGAGCGTGTTTAGTTTTATACAGTATTTAAACGTTATGTAATTTTAAATACCGAAGTTGGTTGCACGCCGCTTATATAGTGTGTATATGGAACCTTAACTTCCCAATAATAGAAGAATTAAACTAACACCACTCAAAACTATGAGCAATGATATTTAGTACGGAAAATGTCAGTCTCTGTAATATTACCGTAATTTGTTATATTTGTGTCACAAAATCCTTTATGATCGCTCTCGTTTTTGAGCATGAGCAAATTGAATAGATTTGGCTGAAGTTAGAGGGCAATTTGGGTCAAATTGCTGGCGTATTTCGGTGTGTTCGGGGGAGCATTGTTGTGTTTAGTTTATCGAACAAAAGCCACGTTTTTAGTGAACGTTCTCTGTATACATAGAGATTATTACCATTATGTGGATGTACAAAATATGTATCCGAGTCGAGCTCCGGGTTCTAAGGGCAGAAGACGAGTCGTGATCTACCCTTAGAACCCGGAGCGAGACTCGGATACATATTTTGTACATCCACATAATGGTAATAATCATTTATCTTACAATATATTTGGGATAAGTCAAGAATGTAGACGAATATATATAGGCCTATAACGAACTATTTATTCGTACGGATGAACAAAAAGAAAACAAATGGAACTCACGCGAAGGAACGTGCTTGTATCCGACCCCCTGATACAACATCTGTATCAGGGGGTCGGATACACGACAGTTGCGGAGTTAATACAGACAAAATACATGTAAGATAAATATGTGTATTGTCTTGCAGGTGGTAAATGTACGGTGCGATACATAACTGCATATTTCAGTAACCACAACTATGTCAAAAGGGTGTAAAAAGCACGTAGCAACACCACGGAAATACGCTCACGTAAAATTTTCTTTTTTCGCCAGTTTCAACTTCGGCACTATGAATGTCGGGCAAAGCATACCCAAACCAAAACATCCTCTACTTCATACTGGGACATCAGTCTGAGAATCATTTCCTTATTTGTGACTGCACGGTCGAAACGCATGCTATTTGTCGTTTCCACTGACCACCTCAACAGCAAGGAATTAAAAATTTCACTCTGCGAAAGAAACACGTAGCAACTGAACGCATGCACGGAGAAGCCCAACATCACGCATATATGGGCGGAGTCTGTGTCGTTTTTGTCGTTCTGACTGCATGGTAATATGAAATTACTAACGTAATAATAAAATCTTGATAGCCCAAAGAGTCCCTCCGCCCCACAGGATGGGGGGGAGGGGTCCTTATAAACACTTGAACTTCAATTTATGTTTATCTCTTGTCTTTTCTTCTCTTGTTTGATGAAAAACACTTATTATAGAGGACTCTAGATATGTGTTCGAAGAGGACGAGGAGGGGGAAATTCTCTGATCCAGTTTTCGACATTTTTCCAACGTGTTAGAATTGACTGAAGGGGTGATGTCGTGATACTGTTGATGCATTGGTGGATGAATTGATACTATTTTCCCCACCCGTTAAAGGTGGATGGACTCTTTTCTTCCAATAAGTGAAAAGATTATCCATCTATCTTTCTCCGAATAACAAGGTCTGTTAATGCCGCGGCAATGGAAGCAGTCAGCAGTGTGCTTGGTGGGATGAAGACCAACAATGGGATAGACTTGATAAATTGAGAGAGAGGGGAGAGAGAGAGAGAGATAAACAGACGGACGGACGGATGGCAAGGCGACGGACGGCAAGACGGACGGACGGACGGACGGACGGACAGAAATAGAGAGATACGAAGAGACGGGGGATTGCAATCGAAATTAGCGACAAGGCGTTAAAGCAAAGAGGTCTTCAGGCGACGTGCGTGATAAAGAGAAGCCACTATCTTCGAAGTACATGGGTGGCACTTTTTCTTGGGGACACTGCTGTTCAAAATAAGGTCGATCTCGCCGAACTTAGGTGGAAAATGGGCATAGAAGGATAACCAAGGCCTTCCCACCAGACTACCGCGACAAATCAGCAGTTGGCTAAAGTGTTTTTATTATTCTGCCAATAACGGGAAGAATCGGTCATGTCATTTTACTTTCTTATTCAAATCAGTGAAAATTTATCAGATTATCTTTCCTTGAAATTTTAACGTTCGGAAGGCCATGTTACTATCATGGAGGAGAGAATCATTAATAATTCTTTTCATTTTGAATAAAATGTGAAACTGTTACGTTTTAGTGGGGTTTGGACACTGACGATTCAGGGCAGGTCCTCTAAAATATTGAGAGAATGCCACTTGTTTTCATCTGTCTTTTTTGCGACGTAAACATGCTTCAATGTTTATGTGACTTTTGACGATCTGTGTATGTTTTGCACTGATTGTTTAGCCAGACGTAGCATCCGTTCGAAATATGGCGACTTTTGTCTCTTGGGTGGTGAAAAGCTTGTTCTGTCAAAACAACAGTCGATCACCCACCGATTCAGTGGATTTGTACTCCAATCAAAACAACCATGTATCAATCTACCAGTCAGCGAATTTGTACTCAAGTAATTATCTGTTGGGTTCTTGCCATCATACTCAAATGTAGGAGACAACTGTTCTCTGAAACCAAAGTGAAGAAGTTATATTTTTCGGTATGATTACCCAAGCCATGGAATCCAGTGCAATACATACAGAGAAAAATAGCCATGTATGTGTCTCTGGAGAAGAAACTCCACTGACACTGCCATTGTTCATAATTATAAGCCCCAATCTAATTTCGTACAAAAATGAAGTGGAAAATGACCCGCGTAATTTGCGTCTGCACCTGCTAATGCTGATAAAATATAAGCGTTTCTTTAAAAAAAAATCATCGAATCGGATAAACATGTGCGAGAACCTTAAATTCAAAACAAATATCACCCCAATAAAGTGACAATAAATATTGTCGAACGTTCATAATATATCTTATAAATCTAATAGCCAATATTGCCATCTGTTTGCCGAATTTTGAGACGAATGCTTTGTTAACCCTTCAACCAACCCAAAATAACAGACGGAGCGTGCAAACAAAAAAATTGACTAAAATGTTTATTTTTGGCTTCAAAAGCATAGCTAGTGGACAGTATTGGAATGATCACAATGAGCTCATTCCAGTATTGAGGTATCACAAGCCGTTTTGGGGATTGAAAATGAAAATACAATCGTGAATAGAGCTGTCCGTTTTCGATGTTACGTTGTGTAAGGGACTAACCCGTTATGTCCAACACGGCGATGGTGATACTTGATTTTTTTATTCTTCTAAAACCCAAAATTTTAATTTTTAAACATAGCTTATGACACCTCATTGGGGCGCGTTCACCGAGCTCGTTCCGTGTGCGAGGTTATAAGCTGTGGTTTGAAGGTAAACATCAGAAAAAGTTATCAAATTTGAAAGTAAATGTTTTGTGTATCGAGCCTGTTGGATGTGACTGTTATGTTCAGCAAAGGATAAACGACATTTTCAGTGTTAGTGATTGTAATCTTTAAATAGAACATTTTGTCTGTTTTAGATTGTTAGACCTAAAATTATGTCATTAAAGGTCATATCAGCGCAAACTAATCAACAGATTACAAGGACTACCCCCACCCTATATTAAAGTAATCTAGCCTTTTTCGCCCGTCCTTTATACCAAAATCACTGTTTTACCGTCGGAAGTTGTTTTGGAGAAGAGACTCGACGAGAGTAATACTGTCTTATAAATTTTTTGGAAGAAAATGAAGACAGAAGGTCATTTTCAGGGGCCTTTGAACACTAACACGCAGAACGTAGCCACTGATGGACACCACATTTCATTGACATTTTGTCCCCTAATACATTTGGAACCCCACCTATCGAGCCACTGATTACGTCACTTAACTTCCATAGCAATCACGGGACCCCCTGCAAGGGGCAAACTACAGAGTCGCTTTTAACTGAATTTGGTATGTGGGCCCACAATACATTAGAAGTACGACATACTGGTCCTTGACCACGTGGCGTAATTCCCATAACAACCAACGTAACTCGCTAGCAACGGTCAAGCTACTGAACCGATTTCAATCAAATTTGGTGTATGAACATCTAATACCTTAGGAATTCGAACTATTGGGCAACTGACCATGTCACGTGGTACCCATATCAACAGCATGATTCCCTAGCAACGAAACAAAAACTGGGCCGATTTTGGCCAAATTTGGTATATAAACACAGACCGCATTAGGAAATCGGACTATTAGTATATTGACAAGGCCATCTGTCCCCACAGCACACTGTCCCCACTGTTCTTACCAACGGGCAAACTACTGGGCTAATTTCAACCAAATTTAGTATATTTAGTATATGAACCCACAATACATAGGGAAATTGCCCAATTCGACCAATAACCATGTCATGTGACATGCATAGCAACAAAGAAAGTATTTGGCCGATTTTGACCAAATTTGGTATATGGATCCATAATATATTAGGAATTCGACCTATTAGGGCCCCGACCATGTCACATGACTTCAATAACAACTAACTCGACTCCGTAACAATGGTCACTACTACTAGGCTGATTTTAACCAAATTTGGAAGATGGGCCCATAATGAATTGGGAACTCGATCTATTGGGTTAATGACGTGCCACGTGATTCCTATGGCAACAACGTGATTCCCTAGCTTCGAGCAAACTACTGGGTTGATTTTGATCAAATTTGGTACATGCACCCAAACTGCATTTGTTATTCGACGTATCCGGGCACTAACAATATCACGCGATTTCCATGACAGCCAAGGTGACTACCTAGTAGCTTACTGGGCCAATTTAACCAAATGTGGTATATGGAACTATAATGAATTAGGATTCCGGCCTATCGAGACAGTGACCATGACATGTGACTTCAATAGCAACCAACCTCACTCCCCAACAACATTCGAACAACAGGGCCGATTTTACCCAAATTTGATGTAGAAACCCATAATGCATTGGGAATTTTACCTATTGGGCCACTGACCGAGTCAAGTGACTCCCATAGTAACCAACGCGATTCCCTATCAACTGCAAACTACTTGGTCGATTTTGATCAAATTTGATATTGGACGCACCATACATTGGGAAACGAACCCTTTGGGTGACTGACCATGTCACTTGACTTCCATAGCAATCGACGCGATTCCCTAAAACGGGGAAAGTACTTGGTCAATTTTGACCATATTTGATATATGGACCCATAATACATTTGGAGCTTGGTATATTAGGGCACTGAACATGTCGCGAGACCACCTTAGCAACCAACGCAAGTTCCTAGCAACAAACTGTATGGTCAGTGTTCGAAGAAATTCAGCTTTTTAGCTGATACTTTATTGTGTAACAAAGCAGGCAGATCATCTGTACTAACACATAACGCCCCCACCAACCTATTGTGTTTGTTTTTACCAAATTTAGTTCATGGACTCACAACTCACTGGTAATCAAAGATTCCAAACAAATAGGTCTGTGATAATATCTCATAAATTAATTCTCGTAGCCTCCACAGTCAATAAATTACACAGTTAATGACATATAATTCATATTACATTGGGTATTCATGCAGAAAACATTAAATTCACGTTACCACCCCCCCCCCCCCCCCCATCACCTTACCCATCCCGATTTCTAGCAAAGGGTAAACTACTGGTCCCAGTGGACCAACTTATGTACATCCCACAATATGCACTCATAATACATGGGAAATCCAACCAAGCACATCACTGATTACGCCTCCCTGCCAATCTCAAATGCGAAACACTGGTGACATGAAAACGATTGAGCCTATTTTGACCCAAGTTGATAAGTGGTGCACAATATAGTGAGAAGGATTTGCACGTTCAATCACTGTTCCATGTGGTTTCCTAAACAAGCTCCACGTTTCCTTAACTCTGAGTCATCGTCCTTTCTGTATAGCTTTGCAAACAAATTCATCATCGGACATCATGAAAACACTATTTCCCCCTTCTCGAACTAATAAAATGTGCGATGTTAGAAAAAAAACGCGATTCAACGAGTGGTAAAAAAACGTTTTTCATTGTAGTTTTGTTCACGATATTTCCCAAATGAGAGAATTTACCTGTGATTCTCCCCAGCAGCACAATGGAGAATGGAAAGCGAGAATTGCCGCCGAACGATTGGATCGTGACAGTCTCAGAAAACCAAGCTTGAAATAGCTGTAAATCCAGTGGGTCCCGATCAGCATCCTGACGGAAAACTCAATGTAGTTAATGAACAGATTTTCCCAGTAAGTTTCAATGTGGACAAGGCCCAAGCACTCGACAGAAAACAAAATAAATATGTCGAGAAAAATCTTCCATGGTTTTCTTACGATACCATATCACTGCCTGCGGAGACGATGTCATCGACGAGAAGTCGATCAAGTCGGTTACGCGAAGCTTTTGATTGTAATCTCATCGACTCCAACGTAATGAGCCTCCATTAAGCCCACGCGATGTAGGGGTGAGAGTCGTTCCTTCATATATATATATAGTGAATAATACAATCCAAATATTCATTTTGACATTCTATCATGAGAGTTTAACCATATTATTTATTTACAATATTTCCCGTTGTTTAAAGAACTGCCGGGTCATATCACAGATAATATTGCAAAATGATGGTATTTCGTTTTTTAATAAGAAACACGAACCCATCCGAGTTAGTCATTTCAGAAAATTGAGGACATTCCCAATTAATTTTCTGAAACGCAACAGACCTGATCGCTTCGTACTCCCTGTCAAGGTGATAGCATAAAGTTGCGATTTTTCTTGCTTAAAAGTGTAAATATTTGCGATAATCTTTCTGACTGGGTTAAACAAGAAACGTAAAGATAGGTATATGACGGACCCCGAAAACTGATTTGTCATTTAAACAGACCAGCAATAATTCAAGCGCTGCTGATTGAGCATGGAATTTTATGTCCAATACCGCGTTTCTTTTCAACGCTATAATGGGATATGTGGTAAGAGATTAAACGTAGTGGAAGCCAGTTCTCTCCTGCAGTCATTATATACGTAATTATGGCTAGTTAATAGGTAAATGTTGTAAAAAACAGTACATCGCACATGTTCTGGACACACACCCATATTACGCATCTAGCCTGTCACCGAAATGTCAAGATACGCCGAAATGTTAGTCTTTCAAAGGCACTTTAAAGCGAATATTAAATTAAGATAGATCTAAGCGACCAGGTTCAAGAGAAGCAATTAAACTGAGAATCAATGTTCTGTCCATCGAAATAAAAATTGGGAAATTTCTCGAAAATTTCATTCCAGTCTGAAGGTGCGTAAGACTGTGGGTCGTTGCGAGTAGTTGGGGATGTCCCGTGCTATAGGGTAAAGGAGGTGCCGCGTCGGTGCGAAAATATAGGCACGCTGTGATGTAGGGGAGCGCCACAGAGCTCATATTTAGAGTAGGAGCAGTCGCGGGCCAAGTCGGTGGCCATATATGAGAATAGGATCAGAAACACGAAGTACGAGCTCAGGGAGCTCCTTACATTTAGGTAAACGGCATTACCTGTCGTATAAGGCAAGACATACGTAGGCAGAGTATGCTTGCCTATATGAACATTATTCTGAGATAAACGTAGGGGAGCGTTTAACCCCCATTGTAACTGTTTGAGTGATAAGCGTCAAGTAAAGTGACAATAAGCTGGTGGCCGTGTGACGTCAGTGGTAGAATGACATTCCTTCACTTGTTGGAGGGAATGCGATATAGTGAAGTAACAATATGTTCGTGGCCGTGCGACGACTGTGGTAGAGTGACATTCCGTCACTTCGTCGGCTGAGTGCTAGAATGTTCTATGTCCCATAGGGGACATAGAACATTCTAGCACTCAGGCGACGACTTGTTAGAGCAAAGACGTCCGGATAAAGTGACAATGCGTTAGTGGCCGTGCGACGGCTGTGAAATGGTGAAGTGAACAGGTGACCATAGAACAAACACCAGCGAGAAGGAGGAGAAACTAGCGACAGCAGAGTATGCGGGCCCGCAAGTGACTCAAAAACAGTGTGGGTAGGGGATGATTGGCGTTTTGTTTTTCATATTATTGGATTTCATGTAAGTCACAAATTACCATATTCATTATATATATAATATAATTATATATATATATATAATGAATATGGTAATTTGTGACTTACATGAAATCCAATAATATGAAAAACAAAACGCCAATCATCCCCTACCCACACTGTTTTTGAGTCACTTGCGGGCCCGCATACTCTGCTGTCGCTAGTATATATATATATATATATATATATCAGAAGTTTATAAACAAATCCTTGTGCTGGTAGTTATAAGAAAAAAATATTAAAGTTCAAAACAAATACACCGACATCACTGACTATATTCCTGCTAGCGCTTTCACCGCTCTGTATGCGGATCTTCAGGCATTTTTATTTTTATAAAATACGTTATACAAATATTTACAAAATAACGTTATGACGTAAACCACTGGGTGTGGTGTATCGATTTTGGAGACGTTGTTCCAGAAACTGCATATGCAATAATTATTTCATACATTTGAACAGAGGCGTGTTGATCCTTTATCGAAAGAAATTATAACGAAATTAACATAACAAATAAAATAATGATGTTTCTTTTATCCTAGAAATTAAGTTATAAATGTTGTGGGCTCCGAAAAAACCCGGTATATTTATTTCCCACTTTACTTCTAGTATAAAGGCCATATCATAGTATTATATGTTATGTTTCATAGAAATAACACGATTGGCACAGTGAGTCTTTGTGGATAGCCCCCTACTTACCCAACCTTTTCTTCTCCCTTAGCCAGAGAGTTACATGTACAGTGGCGCTTGCCCCGAGTCCGGCTCGACTCCCCGAGAATGACAAACACTCTCGGGGGTTCGAGCTAGAGTCGGGAGTAAGGAGTTCATTCCCTTACATTATGCAGAAATATGGGTATTACCAACATAGTAATATATAGAGAGTTGGAGTGGGAAGCATCTGTGGGAAATAAATATACCGGGTTTTTTCGGAGCCCACAACATTTATAACTTAATTTCTAGGATAAAAGAAACATCATTATTTTATTTGTTATGTTAATTTCGTTATAATTTCTTTCGATAAAGGATCAACACGCCTCTGTTCAAATGTATGAAATAATTATTGCATATGCAGTTTCTGGAACAACGTCTCCAAAATCGATACACCACACCCAGTGGTTTACGTCATAACGTTATTTTGTAAATATTTGTATAACGTATTTTATAAAAATAAAAATGCCTGAAGATCCGCATACAGAGCGGTGAAAGCGCTAGCAGGAATATAGTCAGTGATGTCGGTGTATTTGTTTTGAACTTTAATATTTTTTTCTTATATATATATATATATATATATATATATATATATATATATATATATATATATATATATATATATATATATATATTGTTTTTGCTGAACCCCTGTTGATTCATGAAAAGTCCCAGACTCCTTCAGGATAAAAAACACCCCATCAAAAGTGAAACAGGTGGGTTCGTCACAGTGAGACATACGCTCACGCACGGATTTAAGCGACACTCTGAGTTTTGGCTGAATATGCGGCGTGAATCTATTTCTTCCAGCAGCGACAAAGCCCCGGTTTCCGACACTCCCTGCAATCCATTACAAAACGTAAATCATCTTCTAGAGCACAAGCATTGCATATGGGACACACTTTTTGTTTACAGGTACGGGTGCCTGTACATGCCTCCCTGTTTCTATACGAAGTTTATGGTTGCTTACACGTAACCGAGTAAATAGAATCCTCGCTTCTAATGACGTGGTGTGTACCAGATAAGGTTCCAGATTGAATGTTTCCTTGAACCCCCTATATGTCCTCAGTTTGTTTTATCACATATTCTTTTGTCATCGTGAATGTCATTAAAAACCTCATAACGTGATCGCGTTCTAGGAAATAACTGCAGCTTTTAAAGTGCAGCGTTATACCGAAATCGTTTTCACTGATTCGATTTCCCACACTAAGGTGGTATTTGAGTAATATTAAATCGTTCTTTGTGTAATTTTCATATTCTTGTCCCGCTCCACTTAGTAAAGTGGACGTGGGTAACTGGTAGAATTTCTCAACGTGTTTCAGCATTTGAAGAGAGGCTGCGATGTATAGAGGGTTACGTCCAAGTTCGGCTCTTGCAGCATGGTTCGACGATTTATTATTCACATCCAGTAAGGTTTTACAAAACTGAAAGTGAACATTTTCACATGGGTAATTATCAGTGGGAACAATGTTGAATTCTGCGGGACATATTTCGCTTCCGTAAAGCAGGATAGGAGGTTTAATGAGTAAATCAAAAAGTTTCAAAGATAAGATAAAGACACTGGCGGAAACCATTTGTTCTTAAACGCATTTTGTAAACTGTAGAGAGCGTTAAGGCCTTTAAGTTTCAACTCCTTCTGTGCATTTTGCATTTTGCCATCGGCAGTAAACGATAAGCCCAAATATGTTTACTATGGAGTGTACGACAGCAGCTCTGTACCGATAAAAAATTTAGGTGGAATTTTTATCCTAAGGGCGTGAAAAATCATAACTTTTGTTTTCTCGATATTTACGCCGCATTTTTTCTAGTGTATTCGTCTAGTTTTTCTGGAGTCCACCAGTAGAGTCTGAAAATAGAGCTAAATCATCAGCGAAAAGTAAATGGTTAATGCAGGTATTATTGATGGAAACAGTAGCGCAGCCTTTGTCCAAGTATGATTTTATGTCATCAATGTAAATTTTAAAGAATGTTGGGGAGATCCCACAGCCTTGCCTCACGCCAATGGTAGGTAAATAAGCTCGGCCTAGTCCGACTGTTGTTTTTACTTGATAATAGCTTGAATTGTATAAAGATTGAGGAATTTGTAGCATTTTATCACATACCCCTATATTTTGCAACTTTTCGAAGAGAATTTTCCTGTCGACAGAGAATTGAATACTTTTCTCAAATCTGCAAAGGCCGTAAAAATAGGTTTTTTAATTCTTCTATATTTATCTACCGCTGTCTTAAGTATAAATGCGCTATCAATCGTGCGGCGTCCCTTCCTGAACCTTAACTGATTATCGCTGATCAGACAGTTATCCTCTAGAAAGTTATTAATCCTTTCATTAATAACTTTGTCGAACAGCTTTCGCAGCGCGTTGCTTATGGCTATAACACTGTAATTGTTGTTAGGGTCATGTCGGTCTCCTTTCTTGTATAATGTTGTGAGAACAGATTTACTCCACGTGATAGGATAATGACCTGAATCGAAAACTAAATTAAACAGTCTTGTTATATGACCTATCAGGTTCGACAAGGTAGTTTTTAGGAGTGCTTTGGATATGCTGTCGCAACCTGGTGCTGTTTCATTTTTCAATTGCTCGACTGCGTTGAGAATCTCAGTGGCAGTGCGTTTATCATTATTTAGAGGATATCCAGTGCCAGCGGCTCCATTTACAGATTGGTTCTTACTGATCCATCCTCACTCTTCGGATTCACAAATATGAATGTCGCCAGTTTCCATTAAATCTGTCACTGTAAAACTCTGTGACCATTTCAGTATCTTCAAGACAATTAGAACAGGACAAAATCTCCATTTGTACTGTCATTGACGGACGGTTGTGCTCCGTTGTGGCCAGCATCCAATAAATTATCTCCCCCAACTGTTGATGATTTCGTGGAAAGATTCCTGGTAAAACAGAAATTTGAAACTTGTGTCTGGCGAAACTTACCTTAGTTTCGATAGGTACAACGACACTTAGTGCGGCGCTAGGGTAAATAGGGCTGCCGAAAACTATTATCAAAAATTTAAACTGTGCCTTATGTCACCACTTTCCAGCTAGGAGCTCGTGCTTATTGTTACAAATAACAAGAAGCAACTCATCGATATCACTGTAAAATAATAAGAACCGAGAAAACATTTGTGGTGGAGAACACAACCAAACATACTCTGTTCATTACTGGTCAGACTGTGGCCCCATTTGAGGTTAGTAACGTTGTTGTCATCGACAGACACGACAAGGTAACTATTCAAGAAGAAGCTGATAATATAATTCTCCAATATACAATACACTTGATGTCTCACCGGGTTGACAGAGTCATTGTCCCAGCTGATGATACATGTGAACACACTTCTCCTGTACCATTATTTGAAACAGTTCCTATTTTTATGAAATCCCCAATAAAGGACAGGTCTGTGATTGATATCCGCACGACCGTTGACAAACATCGGGATAGCATGCTATCTCAGGCTTGACAGAGTCGCTTGATGTTTCGGGACTGGAAACGGGCACTTATTTGGAAGTTTTGAAGAGTGGTTTAGAATGCCTTACTGCAAGTGGTGATATCGAATTGCCCTTGTGCGAGGTGTTGGAACACGCAACCATATTCATGTGTGCTTGCTATGTCTGAAGCCAGATTCAATGTTTGGAAATCGAAGATTGGTACAAAAGGTGGAACTTGGGTTCCAAGTCTATGTATTTACCCCGAGACTTTTGTTGATACATCAAGAGGGCACATCTACAGGCATGTATTTGAAGGAATGCTTTATAGTTGCGTCCAACTGAAATTGATACCTCTGCATTTGGTTAAGAGAGGAAAACTCTAAAAAGCAACTTCAGGCCGTCACTGTCCCGAAAGATGAACCTCTTGCCCCTAAAGAGGTACTTCGCATGATCAAGTTTGGGTGTTCGAGTACGCCGTGTAAAACTTGCAGATGGAGCTGTAGAGCGGCTTGCATGGCTTGTGCAGTGCGGTGTCTTGTTCTTGTCAATCCACAACAGAATGTTCTAAAATGTGTGAATCCCATACAGTTATAAACAGGACAGTGGCAAGTTTGTGTTTAGTCTTAACTCATGAACCCAATTTTTGTCAGGTGCAAAGTGTCAGATTTCATTTGATTTTCAATGACGTGGCATTCCGACAACTCAGTGTGCATCCTTATTTCGGTGATTTTTGTGCCATGAATCGACACTCTATCCTATGGTAACAAACATGCAGTTATGACAGAATTAATGATTAGCACTGGAACTGATTTCCGACCCCAATGGAGAATCAAGCTCTGTTTCTTCTCGATCTCCATTGCGACTTAATTATAATCTTTCCTTGTCGAAGTTGCCATTTTGGCAACCATCTTTATATAAAAAAAACATGAGAAAATATTCCAACAACATTGCATGATATTCCAGGATCAGAGTTATAACCAAGTCCCTCCAATTTACGACGTTTGTGCTTGTAAAAGGAGGT
The DNA here is from genome assembly GCA_031216915.1 of Pictodentalium vernedei. Taxonomy (NCBI): domain Eukaryota; kingdom Metazoa; phylum Mollusca; class Scaphopoda; order Dentaliida; family Dentaliidae; genus Pictodentalium; species Pictodentalium vernedei. Next base: position 401,275,798 of record CM062295.1, read on the forward strand.
GAACTTTTCCCTCACTCCTATGAGGCGGCCATTCTGATCGCCATTTTTGATTTCAGCTGGTTTCTCAGTTTCCCCAAGGCTGCCGTCGCGGCAGCCGGTGAATTCTCTAAATGTATGTCCCGGTCCTTCACAAACCATCGAGAAAAAATGTATAAGCCAAAACACACATTTTGCCCCTCAGCGAGTTGATTGAGAGCAACAAGACTGAGAATATGGTAGAGGTATTTCACTGTGCGGAATACAATTACTATACTTCCCTGCTTTTCTTGTATTAATGATCTGCATGTCTGTAGGCAAGGCCCTGAGATTTGTTAGGTTTGAGGACCTTCCAAAAAGCACCGACAGTACCGTCTTATGCTGCGCTGAGTATGGCTGTTTATTGCCTCCCGAACGGCTGATGCCGCACTGAGCAGTTCGGCACCGATTAAAAGACCATTCGCGCCACCGAAGGACAGACGATGATGTTTTTGATACACCAAGGAATCGGTTAGACAATACCCAAACTCAAGCTCAGTTGGGGTGATCGCCGCACCTTGCTCATCTTTAGCCTCTATAGTTAGAAGAGTGGAACACTGGATTCACGCGGGGTAAATCTCGACCTTTATTTAACGCTAACCGTTCGACGCAGTAACTAATTTATAGCTTTTCAGGGACGACCCGCGTTGTGTCCTTGGGCAAGGCACTTTATCCCGGTTGCCTACATAGGGGCACGATGACGTCGTGTAATAAGGCGTACTGCACGTCGATGGTGCACTTGTCTTCAACCACTGTAACCCTGCTTGAGCGGAGCTTGAACAGAGTTAGAATGTTGAGGAGCTGACAGTTGCTCGTCGTTGGTCGGTGGTTCTTTCTGGGTACTTCGGCTTTCTCCACCCGTAAAACTGCCAAGGTCACGATTAGCCATTGTGCATAAGTATGTGACCTTAAACCCTAATAAATAATAATAATAAATAACAGTAGCTTTTCAGGAAGCGCTATATCTCATAAAACCAACATCATGTAACACAACGATAATAAATATACTGCCAATTAGTTGTAAATTCAGTTTTTCTATCGCCATGGTGTACTCTCGCCAACCGGAGGATAACCACGGGCAATAGATAACTATTAATACCCAGTTAAGTGCGTAGGACGTTCTAAATTAGTCAAGTATGTCAATCCCTATCAGCTCCCGTCTCCCCGCTGAGATGTTTATTCAATAAAAGACCTAAATATGCCGAGTATTCCTGAGATAATACTTCCAATACGACTGAGATATAATTGTTAATAGCTAGCACATTACTAAGCTGCAGTTTGTCATATCATGTACGACACACTAAACTGAAGTTGAAGAGATTTTGTTTGCGAACTGGCGTTGGTGTTTTAATACTTCTGAAAACACAGCAAGCACAGTAGTTTCAACAAATACGGTAGCTAGGGTGTCGTCGTATCTGTGTCAATATAAAAAAAATAGTGGTTGAAGATATTATAAACGACGTCTATCTTATGTCTGTTTTTAATCGCGAGAGTTGTTGAAAACCAGGAAAATTTTCAGAGCTGGGGAGTACAATATTGTCATTCTAAAAGTGGAGATAGAATTTCAGTCACATCGCGGCTAGGTCGCGATCTCATCGAAATTCTCTGTCCGATTTCTTCCCCACAACACTGTAGAATCTTCCCTGTCGGAAGAGAAATGCGAAAACAGCACCTCATATGCTATTATCGTTCCGCTTCCTTGTGTAAAACTTGATTCCGCAATAGTTTATGTACGAAATCTCCTTTTAAATGTGTAAATGTGTCGCCGGCGGGTGGATAAAAATACAGCTTGTGCAACATTATTAAACGATACCGGCAGTTATTTCTAATTGCTGAAAACGCTCATCAATTACAGAAAAGAAAGAAAAAATAAAAACTCCAAAACAACAAACAAAAAAATGATAAAAAAAATAAAAGTTTCAACTCATGGACAATGAATGCAACCCATTGGTCCAAGATCTGAGTGGTCGTTGATGCTTCGTGTGCCTTTTTACACACAATAAAAATGTTTCAGTTTGGTAGAAAAATCAGCTTCTGTATTGAATTCTCGCATCTGGACACACGATAAAGGCTGTGTGTGAAACAAGTGAGAATTCAATCATCTACTCTTCACGGCAATTCATGCCCAATGAAGGAAAAACGTAGTTGATAAGATATTTTCCAAACAGTTTGTTAGGGACCTAATAGGGAATGCACGGTGTCAGTTAATTCCACACTGACCAAAAAAGAGTTTAAAACCACCAAGTGAATATCCTGTACTAGGGGCTGTATATACAGTGCCCATGCAGCATATATAAACAAAACCCAGTCCTAAACTTTGTATGCTTGCGCAAGAGAAATTTTCTTAAGTTATTTTTGTGGTCCCCACTGAGAAAACACGTCGTGAAATTAATCGTTCAAATTTTTTTTCACGACGGGAATTCCAAGCTGGTATTTTTTTTCGGGAGCTTTTGTGTGTGTGTCTTCATATTAAATTGTGCTCGTCGAGTAAAAAATGTCGTCTTTATGGGTCGCTTTAGTTGATATCACTGCCCACTGCAAAGAAACTCACATCAAGCAATGGTTCTTGGGAATATGCGTTTCCAAAAGAATAAATATCTGGTGGAATTGCAATGTATCAGTTTTTTCCTTGTAGTTATCATACTGCTCACTCTAACCTAAAGTATAATTGTGAACTGTAGTTAGTGTTAACCCTTTGCTAACACGGCTGGCCACAATACTTGCCCTAACAACGGAATATGCAAAAGGTTTCATGGTTTGCCTCAACAAATATCTTTTAACTCCCCATTGTAACAATTAAGACACTCTCTTTCCGCTGTGTGATAAGAGGGGATTTTTGAGGGTAAAAGTTAAATAATAAAATTTGGATCACCATTTTGTAAATAGCATTGGACTGTGATTTGACAACTCGAGAATATGCATCTAAAACTGTTATTCAGCAATATTTTCGGGGCAACTGCGTTGTTTCCTTGGGCAAGGCACATCATTCCGACTGCCCACGTGGGGGCACTTGGGGGCACGGTGGCGCTGAGTACTAAGGCGTATTGTACGTCGATGGTGCACTTGTCATCAACCAATGCTAACCCTGCTTGTGTGGAGTTAGTACGTTGGGGAGTCTGTCAGTTGCTCACCGTTGCTCGGTTGTTCTCTCCGGGTACCCCGGCTTTATTCACCCATAACCTGTCCGACACGAGGTGACATTGGCTGCCGAATGTGTCGTTAAAAACCTATAAATAGATAAATAAATAAATAAATAAATAAATAAATAAATAAATAAATAAATAAATAAAATAAATAAATAAATAAATAAATAAATAAATAAATAAATAAATAAATAAATAAATATGAACCACGCGCTGAGAGCAGAATTCGTTATTAGGTGTATATCGGTCCGCTTATACGGCGTTGTACAAACTGGCTCAATGATAGATGCTGGTTTTGGGGGACCTCGAGGTCATTTGCGCCCAAAGCGCCCAGGCCCTTTTAGGCTTCCCTCACCCCTCCCTGTGCCCAAGCCCGTCAGGCCCCCATTACACCCCTGTGCCCAGAGCCCCCTAGGCACCCACCCTGCGCCCAAAGCCAGTTAGTCCCTCCTTCGTGCCTAAAACCTGTTAGGCGCCCCTCCCCATGTCCAGAGCCCTTTCAGGCCAGTCGTACTCTCTTTGTGCCCAAGATGGCCGTCCAAGATGGCGGCTTCCCCCATGATATCTGTGACGTGGCTACCATAATACACAAAGTGGGAGGGATCCCCCTCCCTCCCTGTACCCAAAGCCTATTGGGACCCAAGATGGCGGTCCAAGATGGCGGATGACAAGATGGCGTCTTCTCCCATGATATCTGTGACATGGCTACCATAATACATAAAGTGGAAGGGATTCCCCTCCCTCCCTGTGCCCAAAGCCAATTGGGACCCAAGATGGCGGATGACAAGATGGCGGCTTCCCCCATGATATCTGTGACGTGTCTACCATAATACACAAAGTTGGAGGGATTCCCTCCCTCCCTGTAACCAAAGTCTATTGGACACCAAGATGGCGGTCCAAGATGGCGGATTACAAGATGGCGGATGATAAGATGGCGGCTTCCCCCATGATATCTGTGACGTGTCTACCATAATACACAAAGTGGGAGGGCTCCCCCTTCCTCCATGTCCAGCCCAAGATGGCGGCGTCGTTAATGCGCATGACAATAATAAGATGGCTGCGCCCATATTGGGCATGCGCAATAAGGATGGTGCCCATGATATGCATGACGTCAACAAGATGGCGGCCTACACATCTTTTAGAGATGCACTCACGTAAAAGAATACAACATAGCGGTCACTGATTTGGGAACATAGCGGTCACTGATGGGGGACTTGGGTACGGGGAGGGGTTATGTGCGTCTCAAAAGGTATGGACGCTTTGTGCTCGTAGTTTATAATATGTTTTGGGGAACCAGTCAGTACTTTTCATGTCACAAACAAAGTATTAGATTACATAAACTTTAATTAAAATTGAAGTTTATTTTAAGACAGGGCTTCCCTTATCTAACACAGAATGTGGATGCTTTCAAATACATCTATGTATGTATGCATCTGGTAACGTTATCGACAATCATAAAGGGTCTTGAGTTAATCCTCTTACGATTGCGTTGTAAACTAGAGAAACAGAATTTACTGCATCCAGTAAATTCAAGTCTGTGTGAAAAGGGTTAAAGTATCAGGAATAAACTCTACAGAAAGAGAATTTATGGAGGCTTATCTTCTGGTGTAAAATATTTTTTAACAAATCAGAAATGGGTTTTTCGTTAACAGTATTTACAGATATTCATACAGGAATCAGAACAATTTTTATAAGAAACCAGAAAAGGCATATATGTGACCAGCATTTAAAGGGTTCGATACACGAATCAGAAATGGACAATTTTGGCTCTGCCCACGAATTTGAGTGATGAAATACATTCATAAACTTTAGAAATACATTAAGGTGTAAATGCATTTCCCAGTCTTTCTGAATAATATGCACTTGATGACCTCATTCAGGTGGACCATATATTGAATCTCCAGCAATGTTTAACTCAGTCGGTGTAGTCCCATGTCCACATCTACATTGAAGAATGAGCGCAACCCACTTTGAAATAATAGCTCCACCAACTTCAGATCTGTCATCTGACATTCAGATCGAACGGGTGAAAAAAACATAGATGAGTGCAAACTGGTTATTGTTAACCAGCATGCCAAAATGCATAGAGATAGGACGGTCCGCATTTGAGTTGTCGCGCTGACAAAGGGTGCATAGACTCTATGTCGGAGATATTGTAATAAAAACCTTAAAAAAACCCAAGAGCTCATTTGAAAGCCTGCTCTTAAAATAGCATCGAGTGACCTAAACAAGGTACATAAAACTAGAACTTCTCTAATAAATTAATTTTAAACAGTCATAGCACTAACACAGTTAACAGAACATTCAACTATGTCAGTATTGCATCTTTTACCGGAATCCTGACAGTATTGTGATAGGTTTAAATAACAAATCTCCAGTGTAGTTTTACAATTACATTTACACTGGAATTCTTCATTATCAAGTTGTTTGTTTTTATATTAACTTGGTTTGGGAATTAATTCTGTACAAAGAGATTAAATAAATAGATCATGTTATTGTATGTGACAGTCACAGCTTTCTCCCCACTGCTTTTTGTGAAATTCTTTCATGGAGAAAATATTCATACAGGAATCAGAGCAATTTTTCTAAGAAACCCGAAAAAGCATATATGTGCACACCATATATAGGGTTCGATCAAGGAATCAGAAATGGACATTACTGCCGCTACCATTTATTTGAATAATGAGATACATGTATAATCTTCAGAACTACATTAATTGGTATAAAATGAAATTCCCAATAGGAAGAAAAAGTATGCATTTAATGACCTTTCTTGACCGCATAGAGGTGGACCACATTTTGAACCTCCAGCAAGTTTCAACTCATTTGGTGTAGGTACAATAACTATAGGTCATACTAAACCTGAAGTATGAGCACAAACTACTTTATAAATATTGGCTCCACCAACTCCGGATCTGCCATATTTGTAGATGATGGCAAATGTCCATATTAGCAAGTCAATGATGAAGTGCATGCATGGTACCTCTGGAAAATATATTGCAAGTAAAAAGGTTCAGTAATGTTGGAATGTAGACGTTGAAAGGCCTTGAAGACCCCCAAGAGCCTGTTTGAAGACTTATTGGCATTGTCAAAATACCGAGGTCCCATCTATATCCATGTGTGTTTAGAACAACACTGTGAGAATGGAAATGCTTTTCATTATTCTCAATGATTTTTTCGAAGAGAGGTGCACCATCGAAGTGCAGTACGCTTTAGTACCCAGCGCCACCGTGCCCCCATATTAAGATTTTCAGAAGATTAAAATATTCGCTTTAAATATTCCATTTTAATCCTTTAACCCTTTACCCAGATGGTAGAGGTGCAGGCTGCAAGCCGAGAGGTCCTCGGTTCGAATCCCACCTGCGGCAACCGCGTTGTGTCCTTGGGCAAGACACTTCACCCCCATTGCCCACGTGGGGGCACGGTGGCGCTGAGTACTAAGGCGTAATGTACGTCGATGGTGCACCTGTCTTCAACCAATGCTAACCCTGCTTGTGTGGAGTTGGTATGTTGGGGAGCTGACAGTTGCTCGCCGTTGCTCGGTGGTTCTCTCCGGGTACTCCGGCTTCCTCCACCCGTAAAACTGTCACGGTCATGGTTAGCCATTGTGCAGAAATATGTGACCTTAAAACACCAATAAAAATTATCTGATAGTTGCTCGCTGTTGCCCGGAGGTTCTCCCCAGGTACTCTGGCTTTCTCCTCCCGTAAAACTGTCCTGGTCATGGTAAACCACTGTGCAGAAATATGTGACATTAAACACCAATAAATAAATAATCCTTTTAAAAATGAGCTCATTCCAATGAAGGGTCATAAGCTATGTTTTTCAAGCAAAAATGAAAAAGTAATTAAAACTGAATAGACATTTCTGTGTATAAAGCTGACCGGTTTTTGCCGTTATGTTGGCTAAAGGGTTAAGAATCCCTTAGTTTGGAAAGCACACTGAAAAGGTGTCCCATTCCACATAGAATTAAATGTTTCAGAAAAGAGAGTGAAAAACATTCTGTAGCCACGAGTTATATTAAAGAGGGTTAAAATCTGACAATTCAAATATTCCATTTTATTACTTTGTAATTGTGATAGGTGTTTCGAGAAAACCACACACCACTCCATCCCAAAACCTCTCAATCTCGATTATGATTGAGAATAAATAGATTTTTAAAAAAAAATGCTTTGAAAAGTGAAGGTTTATCTCTCTCTTCAATGACTGAGACTGAAGTTTTGTAACATGATACAACATAAATATACAGTGCTGTTCAATGTAACAAAGAATTCTATCTCAGCTTTCTCTCTGGAGATTTCTGTTTTAGATAATGGTTACTGCTTCAGCTAATTCATTTCCCAGTAAATGTTGTAAGCATATTTTTAACATCTAGAGCCCGAAGGCCCCACATGCCTCCAAATCACAGATGACCAAGTACCAATGGCAGGCACTCTATCAGTATACCAAAAACATTGAGATAGGATTGATTGTATTTGGGTTATCATGTTGACAAACAGTGCATAGAAGACATTCTATGAATGTTATAAATTTATTGGGGTTTAACGACACTTCAACAGCTAGGCCCGCCTCGTGTCGTACAGTTTTTACGGATGGAGGAAACCAGAGAACACAGAGAACCACCAAACAGCAACAACAAGCAACTGTCTGGATCCCCAAAATGCTAACTCCACACAAGCAGGGTTAGTGCAAGTGTATCATCGGCATTCAGTATGTCTTGGTACACAACATCACCATGCCATTATGTGGGTAATGGGGGTGGAGTGTTTTTGCCCAAAGACACAAGACAGTTGCCGCAGATAGGATTCGAACTGAGAACCTCTCGGCTTGCAGCCTGCACCTCTAACTGTTTAGCCACCGTGCCCCTCTATGAATGTAATGGGAATACTTTAGAGGCTTATTTTGGGGATAAAATAGTTTTAAAGAAATAAAAAATAGGTTTTCAATGACAGTATTTATAGATATTCATTCAAAAATCAGTTAATTTTTTCCAAGAAACCAGATAAGGTATATATCTTCACAGTATTCAAAGGGACCAATCAAGGGAATGCACAAGGAGGTTCAAAAATATGATTTCCAGAAATTCTGGTAATAGCCCTCGTGACTCCTGTTCGACCTTGGCTCAAATTTTGAATCTCCATCGAGTGTCGACTCATTTGGTATTGGTCCCAGGTCCATACATCATACCATGCTTGAAATATGAGCATGACCCACTTTCAGAAATTTTGGCCACACCAACTTTTTACGTAAAAATGGATGCATGGACTTCAGGAATGCTTTAGAGAGTCAGAAAATGTGATTTTCAGCAATTCTGAAAAGATGCACTCAATGACCACAAGTGACCTCCGTAACCTTGACCCACATTTTTGAACCTCCATCAAGTGTCAACTTATTTAGTCTTGGCTCCAGGTCCATGCATCACACCATGCTTGAGATATGAGCGTGACCCACTTTCAAAAATTTTGGCCACGCCCACTTTTTTCATGAAAAAATGCACATCTGAATTTTTGGGGAAGCATTTGGAGGTCAAAAAATGTGATTTCCAGCATTATGAAAAATGCACTCATTGACCCCTGAGTGACCTCGGTGACCTTGACCCATATTTTGAATCTCCATCGAGTGTCGACTCATTTGGTGTTGGTCCCAGGTCCATACGTCATACCATGCTTGAGATATGAGCGTGACCCACTTTCAAAAATTTTTGCCACGCCCACTTTCTTACGTCAAAATGCATGTGTGTATGTCAGGAATGCTTTAGGGTGTCAAAAAATGTGATTTCTAGCAATTATGAAAAATGCACTTAATGACCCCTAGGTGACCTCCATGACCTTGACCCATATTCTGAATCTCCATTGAGTGTCGACTCATTTGGTGTTGATCCCAGGTCCATACGTCATACCATGCTTGAGATATGAGCGTGACCCACTTTCAAAAATTTTGGCCACGCCCACTTTTTTTTACTTCAAAATACATGTGAGTATGTCAGGAATGCTTTAGGGGGTCAAAAAATGTGATTTCTAGCAATTATGAAAAATGCATATAATGACCCCTAGGTGACCTCCGTGACCTTGACCCATATTTTGAATCTCCATCGAGTGTCGACTCATTTGGTGTTGGTCCCAGGTCCATACGTCATACCATGCAACATGCTTGAGATATGAGCGTGACCCACTTTCAAAAATTTCGGCCACGCCCACATTTTTTACGTCAAAATGCATGTGTGTATGTCAGGAATGTTATAGGGGGTCAAAAAATGTGATTTCTAGCTATTATGAAAAATGCACTTAATGACCCCTAGGTGACCTCCGTGACCTTGACCCATATTTTGAATCTCCATCGAGTGTCGACTCATTTGGTGTTGGTCCCAGGTCCATACGTCGTACCATGCTTGAGATATGAGCATGACCCACTTTCAAAAATTTTGGCCACGCCCACTTTTTTACATCAAAATGCATGTGTGTACGTCAGGAATACTTTAGGGGGTCAAAAAATGTGATTTCCAGCAATTCTGAAAAATGCACTCAATGACCCCTAGATGGCCTCCGTGACCTTGACCCATATTTTGAACCTCCGTCGAATGTCGACTCATTTGGTGTTGGTCCAAGGTCTGTAGGTCATACTACGCCTGAGATATGGGCGTGACCCACTTTCAAAACACCCCTACAGACAACCCTGATACCCCAGGAATCTGAAAAACATAGGTCTCCGAGAACTTGTGGCTGTCTATCAGCATGCCAAAAATCAACGAGATAGGGCAATTCGTTTTCGAGTTATCTTGCGGACAAAAAAGTGATGAGAAGACAGAAGACAGGAGAAGAAGAAGAAGAAGAAGAAGAAGAAGAAGAAAAAATAAAAGAAAAAAAGAAAAAAAAAAGAAAAAGAAACCGTGCAAAAACAATAGTCTGTGTGTTTCACACAGACTAATAAACTGTGTCTGGAGGTTTTATCTTCATTCGTATAACCTTTATTGACAAAGTTACCCTGACTTGGCTTTATCAAGCGTTATTATTGTCGGGAGCATATCTAGGCAAGAAGAAGAGTATTAATCTGTTAATCAAACACGTAATCAGTTTTCTTCTGTTGGGTATAGAGTTACATGATGCTGTCTATAGCCAAAACGGAATGAACAACTCTAATTTTTTCTATCTATTAAGTTTTTTATTTTCATATAAAATCAGTTTTTTACAAAGTAGTTAATTGGTTTTACAAGCAGTTAAAATGGATTTTCATATGCACAACGGTTTTACTCATGTGCACATCGGTTTTCAATATGTAAACATCGGTTTTTATCAGTTTTACACATGTGCACATCGGTTTTACTCATGTGCACATCGGTTTTACTCATGTGCACATCGGTTTTACTCATGTGCACATCGGTTTTACACATGTGCACATCGGTTTTGCACTTATGCACATCGGTTTTCATCGGAGTTCATCAGGTTTCATCAGTTTTTCATCGGTTTTAAAGTACAATATGATCACTTTGCCCTACAATATGATCACTCAATATGATCACTTTGCCATACAATAACACGCGCTGAGCATGCGCACTGACACCACGTAACACCATCGTAATAATGTCTCAACATGGCAGCTGCTGGTGGCTACCACGATAACCCCAGCTGATTTAACTGAACCACATGACTATGACGTCACTTTCGGGGTTCTGCCTTGGGTTCTGCGAATGGCGCCAGAAATCCACATACATGAAACTGTATACGACTACTGTTCTGTTTAAAAGACATAGAACGACCGAATTTTCATTCTCCCTCATAACTGGAACGTAAGACAAAATGCATGAAATTTGTTTAGAGTGGCTCTTGGTATTCATTTGTTACACACTATCTCCATTATCATGGTGAAGATATTTTGTGTTCTTTAACATTGCAACGAAATGTTAATATGTAACACACTATAATACTGTATGCGAATTGGTTTACGAGCCCCTTCCAACTGCGTATTAAAGCCCATCATCCCTGCAGCTCACCCCCACTCTCGACCCCCCCCCAAAAAAAAAAACAAAAACAAAACAAACAAATGACATGAGCTGCAAGAACATAGGTATTACCCTTATCAGTCTTTGCAAGAGCGCAAAGGCACTGATAAACGTGTTACGTTGCCTTTCAATAGGTTATACATTTCGGAAAAATGTACTTGTATGAGAAAGATGCAGAGCCACACATATGGTTGAATGGGTTAACGATTACCAGACGAGAGTGGGTGGCGCAGGGGTACTACGAAGGCCGTTACGCTCGACTGGTACCCAGCACCACTCGCTCGAGTTCAATAATCGTTAACTCATTCAAACATAATTGTGGTTTTGCATTTATTACACACCCCACCCAGAAAAAGAATTCACTGTAATTTGTCGCTAATTGAATTAAATAGTCGAGGATTTGAACGGTTGAAAGGATTTTACTGAGAAACGGAAACTTTCTCAGAGAATAAGACTTCAATCTTTGACCTTGCCACTTGTAGAATAGATGTCGGTTCATTTTATTCGCGAAAACTGTCGATCCGAACACTTAAAAGTGGGCGTTTCAAATCAGACATCTAAAATTCTAAACTCTAAAATTTGTTTTCAACAGGGTGTATATCTGGAAGATGAAGAATGCCCCACGATTTACATACGGTGCGAACTATTTGCACTGTTTAAAATTCGTGCTATGGAAACTGAAACCAATGTAACTCGGGTTGGCTGTGAATTTGGCTATAGTTTGTGGACATCGGTCATTTACGTTCTGTGGCGAAATTACACACTGGACAGGATAAGACATTTTTGTTCAATAATTAACCTTCCAGGATATTCCTTCGACAGTTTAATTTAACCAGAAGTGTTCATGATTTTATTCTGACGGATACTGTACTGTACTGTATATCTGCGCCAGTGATATGCACAGGTCAGGGATGTCGCATGGCTGGTTCCACGGGCCCGTGACAGTTTGAAATCGCGGCGAACAGTTTTTCTCTATCTGCTCCTTAATCGATCAATCAGATTCTGTAATGACAACAAGTTTAAGCATCATCATAAATTTAATAAGAAGAGACTGCGGCATTCGGGTTTCTGATTAATTTGATCTCGATTGCGGTTTAGAGGAACAATCCCAGAAAAACAAAACTGAAAACTATGCAAGATGCGTCGAACAGTAAAAAGGAATGCAATGAAAAAACCAGCGTGGCATATACTATAAAGGTTACACTGTTTATTGGCTTAGAGGCTCCAGAGAAAAAAACATGAGAACCTTCCCACCTCAGAAATGATTCAGTTGTTGAGTAGTAAAATAGATAATTCCGTAACCAATGACGAGATAAAAACAAGTTTAGAAGAACTACATGACATAATAACTCAAAAAGTGTGAAAATGTAGAACTGCCTATCGCGACTTTATCTGAAAAAATGAGGGTGAATCCTGTTGGAACAAAAGTATAATCGGATAGGTGAAGAAGCAACCTGGGACGCAATATATCACGAATTACCGAAATATGACGACCAATCTGTTATACGTGAATATTCCAACATGTTGGGTGAAATGGAACGTCGATATCTACCTGTATTCATGGAAAGTACCATCATGAACATGGAAACGGAACACATACAGGGAATGGCTGTCTACATCAGTATTTTATTTCACGTACTCAAGCACCTGACCACTTCTGTAAGTGCTGAATTAACTGAAAATAAGGTAGACATTAGGTTCGAGAACGTGTACACACGAATTTCTGCATTGATCGACACAAGAGCCGGTCGATAGTGTATATCCAAAAATATACTACAATCAACTGATCTGTGGAACAAAGTGGAAATTCACCCTTCCAGCATTAAGCAATTGCCAGGTGTAAATGGAAACTTATTCAGAGTTTTAGGGAAAACTACTTTGCATCTCCCCCTGGGTAGATTAGATTTAATTCAAGATTTTCTGATTTTGGAGAAAATGCTTGCAGATATTATTCTTGGTATGGGTTTTCTTACACAAAACAAAGCCAATATTGATATTCCTCACAAAACTATCATTCTGGAAGATTGTATGACCCAAGCTCCTGTAAATAGTGATGAAAATCCAAAGAATGGTATTTTTAATGCAACAGTGCAAAAAGATATCACATTGGCGCCGCGAAGTGAAACAATTGTCCCAAAACGAGTAGGTCCAAATGGAATTACCAGATCAACCGGTGTTATAGAGCCGAATACTAATTTGGTGCGCAATTTGAATGTTATGAGTGCGCGGACGTTCGTTGAGGCTGTAAATAAAAAGGCTGTCTCCAAAGTGCTTAACCCTACTAACTCCCATGTCAAGCTGACATCTTCTCAGGTTTTAGTTAATTTTCAATACATTGACGCTGATGATATTTTACATACAGTTGAGAAAAATGACAACAGCTCTGAAGCTGCGGTAAATTATATTGGTCATGCTAGCTCTAGAAATTTTGAAAAGTATTTTGCCAAAGCGGAATCCCTTGGTGTTGATTTTTCGCGTTCAGATTTATCAGAACTTCAAAAACAGGAACTAATGATACTACTTGGTCGGAATAGGGATTGCTTCGCTAAGGATTTCTCAGAACTTGGTAAAACTAACATTTACAGTCATAAAATAGATACAGGTAATTCTTCCCCAGTGACACGTCGATTTTATAGGGCGTCTCCAACCATGAAGGCTGAGATTAGCAAGCAGATTGACGAACTTGAGAAATATGGCATTATCGAACCCTCAGTTTCGGAATGGATGTTTCCATTTGTAATGGCCAGGAAGAAGGATAATTCATTTAGGTTCACGGTCGATTACCGGCAACTGAATGCCTTGACTAAGCCAATCTCATACCCCCTCCCTCGCGTGGACGATGTCAGAGACACGATTGGCAAATCAAAGGCTACCTTCTTCTCTTGTCTTGGCTTATTTTCAGGATATTTTCAAATAGATTTAGACTGGGATTCTAGGTAAAAACCGCATTTGTTACTCATAGAGATGTTCGTTAGTTCAAAAGACTTCCCATGTGATTAATGAATAGCGCATCAAGTTTCCAATTAGTCATGGCCGAGGTTCTTCGAGATTTACAATGGCATTCATGATTGTGTTACGAAGACGATCTCCTTGTGTTTTCTACGTCTTTTGAGGAACATCTCAAACATGTGTCGCAATTGTTTGAAGCCTTGCGCAACGCCAATCGCAATTACGTAGACGATCTTCTCGTATTTTCTAGGTCATTCGAGGAACATCTCCATCACTTGTCACAATTGTTTGAGGTCTTACCCCCTTCTATTTGCAATGTGTTCAAACAGGAAAATGAACGGTTCCCAGTTTTGTGTTCCATTTCCAGAGAATGTGGGCATTTTAGGACGGAGTGGGCTCTTGCTTCGATTTCGTCTGCGATATCTGTGACGTATCAGTTTCATTTAAATACTTTTTTCTGTGACGTGATTTTTTGTCTGATTTTTTCTTTGTTTTTTTTTTTAGTTTGAATCACTTTCTGAAGGTTCAACTTCAGAAGAGTCTATAGTGTAACTAGGTTTGGTAAGTTTTGGGCTACGCCTATCCGAACGTCTCTCCGAATATCTGCGAGCTTTAGGGATTACATTTTGTATTATCATCCTGCAGAGTTGTAATTGTGTTGGTGGGGAAATCACATTTTTCTAGAACTTGTTTTTGAAAGATTTTCTGTTTTTTCCTTTCTTCAGTATCGGAAGATTCAGGACTAGCCCCTCTTAAAGTAATTAGGCCATGTACAAGCCAATGAGACCAGGTGTCAAGTGGGATCTCAGTTTCTTTATGCAAATCGGAGAGGTCTAAAAATCATTTTGCTTCTCGACATTTTATCAGTTTTTGGGCTTTAGCATCACCAATTCTGTCTAATCTTTTAAATTGTTCTGCTATTGCAGTTTGGACATTTATTCTTACCCTGACTGCAATAACAGGTGAATCACTATCAAGTGAGACAAATGTGCAGTTTGGAAACAAAACTAGAGAAACAGAATTTACTGCATCCAGTAAATTCAGATCTGTGTGAAAAGAGTTAAAGTATCAGGAATAAACTCTACAGAAAGAGAATTTATGGAGGCTTATTTTCTGAAGTAAAATATTTTTTAACAAATCAGAAATGGGTTTTCGTTAAAACAGTATTTACAGATATTCATACAGGAATCAGAACAATTTTTATAAGAAACCAGCAAAGGCATATATGTGACCAGCATTCAAAGGGTTCGATACACGAATCAGAAATGAAAAGTTTGGCTCTGCCCACTAATTTGAGTGATGAAATACATTCATAAACTTCAGAAATACACTAAGGTGTGAATGCATTTCCCAGTCATTCTTAATAATATGCACTTGATGACCCCATTCAGGTGGACCATATATTGAATCTCCAGCAATTTTTAACTCAGTCGGTGTAGTCCCATGTCTACACCTACATTGAAGAATGAGTACAACCCACTTTGAAATAATGGCTCCACCAACTTCAGATCTGTCATTCAGATCGAACGGGTGCAAAAAACATAGATGAGTGCAAACTGGGTATTGTTAACCAGCACGCCAAAATGCATAGAGATAGGACGATCCGTATTTGAGTTGTCGCACTGACAAAGGGTGCATAGACTCTATATCGGATATATTGTCATAAAAACCTTAAAAAACTCAAGAGATCATTGAAGGCCTACTCTTAAAAGGGCATCTAGTGACCTAAATAAGGCATTCATCAAACTAGAACTTCTCTAATAGATTAATTTTAAACAGTCATAGCACTAACACAGTTAACAGTACAGTCAACTATGTCAGTATTGCACCTCTTACCGGCATCCTGACAGTATTGTGATAGGTTTCAATAACAAATCTTCAGTGTAGTTTTACAATTACATGTACACTGGAATTCTTCATGATCAAGTTGTTTGTTTTTATATCAGCTTGGTTTGGGAATTAATTCTGTACAATGAGATTAAATAAACAGATCATGTTATTGTATGTGGCAGTCACAGCTTACTCCCTAACTGCGTTTTGTGAAAATCTTTCATGGAGGAAATATTCATACAGGAATCGGAACAATTTTTCTAAGAAACCCGAAAAGGCATATATGTGCACACCATTCATAGGGTTCGACCAAGGAATCAGAAATTGGCATCACTGCCACTGCCATTTGATTGATGAGATACACGTATAATCTTCAGAATTGCATTAATTGGTATAAAATGACTTTCCTAATAGGTCGCAAAAAATATGCATTTAATGACCTCTCTTAACCTCATATAGGTGGACCACATTTTGAACCTCCAGCAAGTTTCAACTCATTTGGTGTAGGTACTATTTCTATAGGTCACACCAAGCCTGAAGTATGAGCACAAACTATTTTATAACTAGAGATACCCTGGCTATGGTATGTGGAACATCCTCCCATGGTCCTTTATAATTGTGTGAAGATGGATGACTGTGGCCCTGACAGTCTTCGAGTTATTGGCTCGGGCACAAACACACATGGACACACACACAGGCGGACACACGCACACTTCAATAACTATATGCCACCCGACTTTAGTCGGGGGCGGGGGGCGGGGACATGAAAAGAAATATTTGAGTCCCAGAGTGGGTCTGACTGAACCCCAAAATATTTGTTCTCATGGCACAGTGATAACAAAGGCACCCAAATACACTCATTCCTGTCACAATGTGATAAAAAAGGTACCCAAGAAGTTTTGTGAAGATCGGTTCATAAATACAGCCTCTAGCCCGAATCGTATTGACACATGCACTTAGTGTATTAGTAGCATTAAATAAATCAAAAGTTCATCTAATTTGCGTAATTTCTGCTCGAGAAAAAAAACCCATAATATATGTGATGTATCCCATGGTACTAAACATTCATACAAAAATTTATTCAAATCAGAACTTTCATACATAAGTTCTGTACAAAAAAACTGATGCACTAACTAAAGTACAAAATGGCTGCTGGTGGCCATCTTGAATTTCAGTCTGCACCCAAAACCACTCGTTCTCGTCCCACAGTGATAACAAAGGTACCCAAGAAGTTTCGTAAAGATCAGTTCATAAATACAGCCTCCAGTCCGAGCCGTATTGGCATTTACTGTTACAGAGCTGACAGTAACATTACATAGATCAAAGTTAGTCTAATTGGCATAATTTATGTACGAGAAAAAAAACGTATTATATGTGATGTATCCCACGGTACTAAACATTCACACAAAAAATTATTCAAATCAGTGTTTTCATATGGAAGTTCGGTGCACAAATCTGATTGCACCTAATTTTGTACAAAATGGCTGCCAGCGGCCATCTTGAATTTCAGAACGGACCCCAAAACACTCGTTCTCGTCCCACGGTGATAACAAAGGTACCCAAGAAGTTTCGTAAAGATCGGTTCATAAATACGGCCTCTTGCCCGAGCCGTATTGGTATTTGCACTTACAGTGATGAAAGTAACACTAATTAAATCAAAAGTTAGTCTAATTTGCATAATTTACACACGAGAAAAAAACGTGTTATATGTGATGTATTCCATGGTACTAAACATTCATACAAAAATTATTCAAATCAGAGCTTTCATATGGAAGTTCTGCGCCCAAAAAAAATCTGATTGCACCTAATTTTATACAGAATGGCTGCCAGTGGTCATCTTGAATTTTGGACCGGGCCCCAAAACACTTGTTCTCGCCTCACAGTGACTACAAAGGTACCCAAGAAGTTTTGTTTCATAAATACGGCCTCTAGCCCGAGCCATGTGTACGGCACGACAGACAGAGACGGACGATGGGCCATGACAATACCTCGAATTTGGCTTCGCCAAAGTTGAGCTAAAAATGGACTAAGTTTAACAACCAGTAGTTTTGTAAAATATTGAGGCAAGTCAAAATTCTAACAATACGCACACATCTGGAAAATGTAGTAACATCCTCTGAAATAAAAAAAGTAATACCTTGAAAATTACAAGAGGCCTCACGGGGCCTGAAGCGCTCATCTTGAACACAACACACTTTAAACAGAGTCCAAGAATGAGTACATTAAGCAAGCCATCTCCATAGGCTACACTCTCAATTCTTGAGTCCCTCAGGAGTGACAAAAATAATTCGGGCATCATGCCTTTTCTTCAGTTGATCATAAAGTAAAATGTAGAGCTCCCCAATAAAGCCCCTTGATACAACCTTTGTGGATTAATCCTAGTTACACACGTCTAGAGGGTACTGAATACAAAATTTTTAATTCTTGAGCAAAATGGCCAATTCCGGCTCCATCGGGAGCCCAAATATTAACCCAAGCTCTCGATTTGAACACAGTTGAATCTGACTTCCCTGGAGATGTTGTGTACCAAATATAAGAGCATTCTGACTGTTGGATCTGAAGAAGATAAATTTTAAAGAAATTTCTTCATATTGCATCAAGTTGAAATTTGGGCTACCATAGCGAGCTCAAATATTAACCTATGGATCCGATTTGAGCAAACTTGAATTTCCCCCCCCCCCCCTCCAACCCCCCCCCCCCCCCCCCACCAGAGATGTTGTATACCAAATATATGAAAGCATTCCGACTGGTGGACCTGAAGAAGAAGATTTTTAAAGAAATTTCCTCATATTGCACTAAGTAAAAAATTGGGCTACCATAGCAAGCCCAAATATATACGTAGGGATCTGATTTGAACAAACTTGAATCTGATCCCCATGTTGCATACCAAATATGAAAGCATTCTGACTGAAGGATCTGAAGATTTGTATTAAATCCCCGCCCCTCCCCCCATATTGAACAAAGTTAAAATATGGGCTTCTGTAGGAAGCCCAAATATCAACCTAGGGACTTGGTTTGAACAATCTTGAATCTGACCCTCGTAACAATGATGCATACCACACATTAAGAGATTCTGACTGGTGGTTCTGAAGAGGAAGATTTTTAAAGAATATTCCCCATATAACCCTATGATAAAAATTTGGGCTCCTATGGTGAGCCCAAATATGAACCAATGAGCTTTTTTTATTTCAACAGACTTGCATCTGACCCCCCCCCCCCCCCCCCTCCTCCCCCTATGAATGTGGTATACCAAATATCAAAAGATTCTGATGATTGGTTCTGGAAAAAAAGATTTTTTTTTATTTTTGCAAATATGCTAACTCAGCACTTTTTTCGATGCCCATTACAGAACACCCTAAGTAACATAACTGGTGGCAATGTTTTAACCATTCAATTCTACTGGTACTAAGGATACTTCATACCAAATAACAGCTCTCTGTTCCGTGTGGTTTAGGAAATATGGGCGTTTGAAAATATATTTCTATTTTTAGCTCCCAGGGTTCCCATGGGGATGCGGGAATTATTTTTTTTTGCATGGGTCAAGTACTTATGACCCAATAATACGATATTTGGTTCATATTGGACCATCGGTTAAGAAAATAGAAATTTTGGGCGGGGTCAAAAATCTTACCCCACCCATTACAAACCAAATATTGCTTCACGAACTTCGTTTGAAAAAAGTTGATTCTAGTCCCCAAAAGGAAGCTCCATAGCAAATATCAAGTCATTGTACTCAATGGTTCTTGAGAAGTAGATTTTGAAAATATTTTGGAGCATTTTCCCCACTCCCTTCCTATGGGACTGGGCATGTTGAGTTGAACAAAAATGCAATGCCCCTTTGGAATCATCACTCACACAAACTTTCACTTAAACTGGCCCAGTGGCTTTGGAGTAGAAGACCAAAAAATGGTGTTGACGCACGGCGGACGACGGACGGAGAGCGATGAGATTAGCTCAGCTTGACTTTGTCAAGATGAGCTAATAAGATAGGTTAAACGGACAAACAATATACCCTATATGCAGAAAGATAGAGGGAAAGAGAGAGGTAAAACAATATGCCCCCTGACTATTCGTTGTGGGCATAACAAGGACATACGCCAATTGTAACCAGACCGTCCAACGCAGCCACTTGAAATTCTGAGAATGTGTTCTACAATACCCGCTCGACAGTTTAGTATCTTTCTTGAGTCCTGTGACCGGGTGAAAACACCGTGGATGTACCCATAAGAGAAGTCTCAAATCTGCCAAGGGTCAAACGTTTATTAATAACATGATATAAAACTGGAAGGGTAGTTGGTACTGCCGGCAGGTCATAAAAAGTATACACTCCGTTACATGTACAGTAGATTGCGGAGAGAGTTTTTGGAGTAGCGACTCAAAATTTTCAACGTTTGTTCTAGTAGCTCTGCCCAACTCTACTTGTGCCTGAAAAATCCAACAACCGAGTGCATAGCCCGTGGGAGACACATGCGCATGCGCATACGCTCTTTTGGAATTGGACTTGAGGAAATGCGGAATTCGTGTCGACTTTCCATGCATCCAATGGAGCAACTACTCGTGAATGCTGAGTGAAAATTTCGTGGAAATCCGCGGAGAATTCGCTGACATATAGCGTTTTTGAAGAGAGGCGGTAATTTTCTGAATTTGGTCTTTTTCAAGTCGGAGCGAAAGAGGAGGGCGGGGATGGGCACAGTCTCTCGTGGTGCCACCCTCTCTGGGGTAGGTCCACTTAAAAGTTACAATAGAGCGCGACTGACGGAGAGATGGCTGTAATTCAAAGTAATTTCTTTAAGAACAGCACCCAGGGATCTCATCGCAACCTTGAAACCTATGAGAATCATCGGAAGTTAAAAGTGAAAAGAAAACGGCGGTGAGTAGGTTTTTGGCGGGAAAAGATTAATGAGAATTTGCATATAAGACATTAAAATAGCACTTCAGGCATACGCTCACTGTGTCCAGACCGCTGAAGGCAGCGACTTTCAATTTTCAGAACTTGTTCTACGAAGCCTGGCCGACATTTTGGGCATAAAATCGAGTGTCCTGACCGCGAGAAAAACAACACGCCTCGCGTGGAAACCATGGGGACCCCCAAGAGCCTGTCTGAAGACTTATTGGCATTGTCAAAATACCGAGGTCCCATCTATATCCATGTGTGTTTAGAACAACACTGTGAGAATGGAAATGGTTTTCATTATTCTCAATGATTTTTTCGAGGAGAGGTGCACCATCGAAGTGCAGTACGCTTTAGTACACAGCGCCACCGTGCCCCCATATTAAGATTTTCAGAGGATTAAAATATTCGCTTTAAATATTCCATTTTAATCCTTTAACCCTTTACCCAGATGGTAGAGGTGCAGGCTGCAAGCCGAGAGGTCCTCGGTTCGAATCCCACCTGCGGCAATCGCGTTGTGTCCTTGGGCAAGACACTTCACCCCCATTGCCCACGTGGGGACACGGTGACGATGTGTACTAAGGCGTACTGTACGTCTATGGTGCACCTGTCTTCAACCAATGCTAACCCTGCTTGTGTGGAGTTGGTATGTTGGGTAGCTGACAGTTGCTCGCCGTTGCTCGGTGGTTCTCTCCGGGTACTCCGGCTTCCTCCACCCGTAAAACTGTCACGGTCATGGTTAGCCATTGTGCAGAAATATGTGACCTTAAAACACCAATAAAAATTAAAAAAAAACCTTTACCCAACGAATCGGCCGCATCCGCCCGCGTAATATGCAAATTGAGAAGTTGAAAAAATATTAGTTCTAACGAGGGGTCCCATGATATGGTTTTGTTGAAATTGTTTGGAACATTTGAAAAAAATGATATTTGAAATAATAAATTTTGCTATCGTCTCCGTTGAGTAAAGGGTTAAATGGGGGTGCAGTGGCTGAGTTGGCAGAGGTGCAGGCTGCAAGTCGAGCGGTCCTCACTCTGTCCTTGGGCAAGACACTTCACCCCATTGCCCACGTGGGTGCATGGTGGCGATGTGTACTAAAGCGTACTGCACATCGATGGTGCACCTGTATTCAACCAATGCTAACCCTGCTTGTGTGGAGTTAGTATGTGGGGAATCTGATAGTTGCTCGCTGTTGCCCGGAGGTTCTCCCCAGGTACTCTGGCTTTCTCCGCCCGTAAAACTGTCCTGGTCATGGTAAACCACTGTGCAGAAATATGTGACATTAAACACCAATAAATAAATAATCCTTTAATAAATAAGCTCATTCCAATGAAGGGTCATAAGCTATGTTTTTCAAGCAAAAATGAAAAAGTAATTAAAACTGAATAGACATTTCTGTGTATAAAGCTGACCGGTTTTTGCCGTTATGTTGGCTAAAGGGTTAAGAATCCCTTAGTTTGGAAAGCACACTGAAAAGGTGTCCCATTCCACATAGAATTAAATGTTTCAGAAAAGAGAGTGAAAAACATTCTGTATCCATGAGTTATATTAAAGAGGGTTAAAATCTGACCATTCAAATATTCCATTTTATTACTTTGTAACTGTGATAGGTGTTTCGAGAAAACCACACACCACTCCATCCCAAAAACTCTCAATCTTGAGTTATGATTGAGAATAAATAGATTTTAAAAAAAAATGCTTTGAAAAGTGAAGGTTTCTCTCTCTCTTCAATGACTGAGACTGAAGTTTTGTAACATGATACAACATAAATATACAGTGCTGTTCAATGTAACAAAGAATTCTATCTCAGCTTTCTCCCTGGAGATTTCTGTTTTAGATAATGGTTACTGCTTCAGCTAACTCATTTCCCAGTAAATGTTGTAAACATATTTTTAACATCTAGAGCCCGAAGGCCCCACATGCCTCCAAATCATAGATGACCAAGTACCAATGGCAGGCACTCTATCAGTATACCAAAAACATTGAGATAGGATTGATTGTATTTGGGTTATCATGTTGACAAACAGTGCATAGAAGACATTCTATGAATGTTATTAATTTCTTGGGGTTTAACGACACTTCAACAGCTAGGCCCGCCTCGTGTCGTACAGTTTTTACGGATGGAGGAAACCAGAGAACACAGAGAACCACCAAACAACAACAACAACAAGCAACTGTCTGGATCCCCAACATGCTAACTCCACACAAGCAGGGTTAGTGCAAGTGTATCATCAGCATGCAGTATGTCTTAGTACACAACATCACCATGCCATTATGTGGGCAATGGGGGTGAAGTGTTTTTGCCCAAAGACACAAGACAGTTGCCGCAGATAGGATTCGAACTGAGAACCTCTCGGCTTGCAGCCTGCACCTCTAACTGCTTAGCCACCCTGCCTCTCTATGAATGTAATGGGAATACTTTAGAGGCTTATTTTGGGGATAAAATAGTTTTAAAGAAATAAAAAAATAGGTTTTCAATGACAGTATTTATAGATATTCATTCACAAATCAGTTAATTTTTTTCCAAGAAACCAGATAAGGTATATATATTCACAGTATTCAAAGGGACCAATCAAGGGAATGCACAAGGAGGTTCAAAAATATGATTTCCAGCAATTCTGGTAATAGCCCTCATGACTCCTGTTCGACCTTGGCCCAAATTTTGAATCTCCATCGAGTGTCGACTCGTTTGGTATTGGACCCAGGTCCACACATCATACCATGCTTGAAATATGAGCATGACCCACTTTCACAAATTTTGGCCACACCAACTTTTTACGTAAAAATGGATGTATGGACTTCAGGAATGCTTTAGAGAGTCAAAAAATGTGATTTCCAGCAATTCTGAAAAAATGCACTCAATGACCACAAGTGACCTCCGTAACCTTGACCCACATTTTTGAACCTCCATCAAGTGTCAACTTATTTAGTGTTGGCTTCAGGTCCATGCATCACACCATGCTTGAGATATGAGCGTGACCCACTTTCAAAAGTTTTGGCCACGCCCACTTTTTTCATGAAAAAATGCACATCTGAATTTTTGGGGAAGCATTTGGAGGTCAAAAAATGTGATTTCCAGCAATTATGAAAAATGCACTCATTGACCCCTGAGTGACCTCGGTGACATTGACCCATATTTTGAATCTCCATCGAGTGTCGACTCATTTGGTGTTGGTCCCAGGTCCATACGTCATACCATGCTTGAGATATGAGCGTGACCCACTTTCAAAAATTTTGGCAACGCCCACTTTTTTTACGTCAAAATGCATGTGTGTATGTCAGGAATGCTTTAGGGTGTCAAAAAATGTGATTTCTAGCAATTATAAAAAATGCACTTAATGACCCCTAGGTGACCTCCATGACCTTCACCCATATTCTGAATATCCATCGAGTGTCGACTCATTTGGTGTTGATCCCAGGTCCATACGTCATACCATGCTTGAGATATGAGCGTGACCCACTTTCAAAAATTTTGGCCACGCCCACTTTTTTTACTTCAAAATACATGTGTGCACGTCAGGAATGCTTTAGAGGGTCAAAAAATGTGATTTCTAGCAATTATAAAAAATGCACATAATGACCCCAAGTGACCTCCGTGACCTTGACCCATATTTTCAATCTCCATCGAGTGTCGACTCATTTGGTGTTGGTCCAAGGTCCATATGTCATACCATGCTTGAGATATGAGCGTGATCCACTTTCAAAAATTTTGGCCACGCCCACTTTTTTTACGTCAAAATGCATGTGTGTATGTCAGGAATGCTGTGGGGGGTCAAAAAATGTGATTTCTAGCAATTATGAAAAATGCACTTAATGACCCCTAGGTGACCTCCGTGACCTTGACCCATATTTTGAATCTCCATCAAGTGTCGACTCATTTTGTGTTGGTCCCAGGTCCATACGTCATACCATGCTTGAGTTATGAGCATGACCCACTTTCAAAAATTTTGGCCACGCCCACTTTTTTACGTCAAAATGCATGTGTGTATGTCAGGAATGTTATAGGGGGTCAAAAAATGTGATTTCTAGCAATTATGAAAAATGCACTTAATGACCCTTAGGTGACCTTCGTGACCTTGACCCATATTTTGAATCTTCATCGAGTGTCGACTCATTTGGTGTTGGTCCCAGGTCCATACGTCATACCATGCTTGAGATATGAGAGTGACCCACTTTCAAAAATTTTGGCCACGCCCACTTTTTTTATGTCAAAATGTATGTGTGTATGTCCGGAATGCTTTAGGGGGTCAAAAAATGTGATTTCTAGCAAGTATGAAAAATGCACTTAATGACCCCTAGGTGACCTCCGTGACCTTGACCCATATTTTTGAATCTCCATCGAGTGTCGACTCATTTGGTGTTGGTCCCAGGTCCATACGTCATACCATGCTTGAGATATGAGCGTGACCCTCTTTCAAAAATTTTGGCCACGCCCACTTTTTTTACGTCAAAATGCATGTGTGTACGTCTGGAATACTTTAGGGGGTCAAAAAATGTGATTTCCAGCAATTCTGAAAAATGCACTCAATGACCCCTAGATGACCTCCGTGACCTTGACCCATATTTTGAACATCCGTCGAATGTCGACTCATTTGGTGTTGGTCCCAGGTCTGTAGGTCATCCTACGCCTGAGATATGGGCGTGACCCTCTTTCAAAAAACCCCCACAGACACCCCTGATACCACAGGGATCTGAAAAACATAGGTGGCCGAGAACTTGTGGCTGTCTATCAGCATGCTGAAAATCAACGAGATCGGGTAATTCGTTTTAGAGTTATCTTGCGGACAAGAAAGTGATGAGAAGACAGAAGACAGGAGAAGAAGAAGAAGAAGAAGAAGAAGAAGAAGAAGAAGAAGAAGAAGAAGAAGAAGAAGAAGAAAAAAAAGAAAAAAAAGAAAAAAAAGAAAAGAAAAAGAAACCGTGCAAAAACAATAGTCTGTGTGTTTCACACAGACTAATAAACTGTGTCTGGAGGTTTTTTCTTCATTCGTATAACCTTTATTGACAAAGTTACCCTGACTTGGCTTTATCAAGCGTTATTATCGTCGGGAGCATATCTAGGCAAGAAGAAGAGTATTAATCTGTTAATCAAACACGTAATCAGTTTTCTTCTGTTGGGTATAGAGTTACATGATGCTGTCTATAGCCAAAACGGAATGAACAACTCTAATTTTTTCTATCTATTCAGTTTTTTATTTTCACATAAAATCAGTTTTCTACAAAGTAGTTAATTGGTTTTACAAGCAGTTAAAATGGATTTTCATGTGCACAACGGTCTTACTCATGTGCACATCGGTTTTCCATATGTGCACATCGGTTTTTATCAGTTTTACACATGTGCACATCGGTTTTACTCATGTGCACATCGGTTTTACTCATGTGCACATCGGTTTTACACATGTGCACATCGGTTTTACACTTATGCTCATCGGTTTTTATCGGATTTCATCAGGTTTCATCAGTTTTTCATCGGTTTTAAAGTACAATATGATCACTTTGCCCTACAATATGATCACTCAATATGATCACTTTGCCATACAATAACACGCGCTGTGCATGCGCACTGACACCACGTAACACCATCGTAATAATGTCTCAACATGGCAGCTGCTGGTGGCTACCACGATAACCCCAGCTGATTTAACTGAACCACATGACTATGACGTCACTTTCGGGGTTCTGCCTTGGGTTCTGCGAATGGCGCCAGAAATCCACATACATGAAACTGTATACGACTACTGTTCTGTTTAAAAGACATAGAACGACCGATTTTTCATTCTCCCTCATAACTGGAACGTAAGACAAAATGCATGAAATTTGTTTAGAGTGGCTCTTGGTATTCATTTGTTACACACCATCTCCATTATCATGGTGAAGATATTTTGTGTTCTTTAACTTTGCAACGAAATGTTAATATGTAACACACTATAATACTGTGTTCGAATTTGTTTACGAGCCCCTTCCAACTGCGTATTAAAGCCCATCATCCCTGCAGCTCACCCCCATCCTCGACCCCCCCCCCCTAAAAAAAAAAACAAACAAATGACATGAGCTGCAAGAACATAGGTATTACCCTTATCAGTCTTTGCAAGAGCGCAAAGGCACTGATAAATGTGTTACGTTGCCTTTCAATAGGTTATACATTTCGGAAAAATGTCCTTGTATGAGAAAGATGCAGAGCCACACTTATGGTTGAATGGGTTAACGATTACCGGACGAGAGTGGGTGGCGCAGGGGTACTACGAAGGCCGTTACGCTCGACTGGTACCCAGCACCACTCGCTCGAGTTCAATAATCGTTAACTCATTCAAACATAATTGTGGTTTTGCATTTATTACACACCCCACCCAGAAAAAGAATTCACTGTAATTAATCGCTCATAGAATTAAATAGTCGAGGATTTGAACGGTTGAAAGGGTTTTACTGAGAAACGGAAACTTTCTCAGAGAACAAGTCTTCAACCGTTGACCTTGCCACTTGTTGAATAGATGTCGGTTCATTTTGTTCGCGAAAACTGTCGATCCGAACACTTAAAAGTGGGCGTTTCATATCAGACATCTAAAATTCTAAACTCTAAAATTTGTTTTTAAAAGGGTGTATATCTGGAGGATGAAGAATGCCCCACGATTTACATACGGTGCGAACTATTTGCACTGTTTAAAATTCGTGATGTGGAAACTGAAACTAATGTAAATCGGGTTGGCTGTGAATTTGGCTATAGTTTGTGGATATCGGTCATTTACGTTCTGTGGCGAAATTACACACTGGGCAGGATTAGACATTTTTGTCCAATAATTAACCTTCCAGGATATTCCTTCGACAGTTTAATTTAACCAGGAGTGTTCATGATTTTATTCTGACGGATACTGTACTGTACTGTATATCTGCGCCAGTGATATGCACAGGTCAGGCATGTCGCATGGCTGGTTACACGGGCCCGTGACAGTTTGAAATCGCGGCGAACAGTTTTTCTCTATCTGCTCCTTAATCGACCAATCAGATTCTGTAAGGACAACAAGTTTAAGCATCATCATAAATTTAATAAGAAGAGACTGCGGCATTCGGGTTTCTGATTAATTTGATCTCGATTGCGGTTTAGAGGAACAATCCCAGAAAAACAAAACTGAAAACTATGCAAGATGCGTCGACCAGTAAAAAGGAATGCAATGAAGAAACCAGCGTGGCATATACTATAAAGGTTACACTGTTCATTGGCTTAGAGGCTCTAGAGAAAAAACATGAGAACCTTCCCTCCTCAGAAATGATTCAGTTGTTGAGTAGTAAAATAGATAATTCCGTAACCAATGACGAGATAAAAACAAGTTTAGAAGAACTACATGACATAATAACTCAAAAAGTGTGAAAATGTAGAACTGCCTATCGCGAGTTTATCTGAAAAAATGAGGGTGAATCCTGTTGGAACAAAAGTATAATCGGATAGGTGAAGAAGCAACCTGGGACGCAATATATAACGAATTACCGAAATATGACGACCAATCTGTTATACGTGAATATTCCAACATGATGGGTGAAATGGAACGTCGATATCTACCTGTATTCATGGAAAGTACCATCATGAACATGGAAACGGAACACATACAGGGAATGGCTGTCTACATCAATATTTTATTTCACGCACTCAAGCACCTGACCACTTCTGTTAGTGCTGAAGTAACTGAAAATCTAAGTAGACATTAGGTTAGAGAACGTGTACACACGAATTTCTGCATTGATCGACACATGAGCCGGTCGATAGTGTATATCCAAAAATATACTACAATCAACTGATCTGTGGAACAAAGTGGAAATTCACCCTCCCAGCATTAAGCAATTGCCAGGTGTAAATGGAAACTTATTCAGAGTTTTAGGGGAAACTACTTTGCATCTCCCCCTGGGTAGATTAGATTTAATTCAAGATTTTCTGATTTTGGAGAAAATGCCTGCAGATATTATTCTTGGTATGGGTTTTCTTACACAAAACAAAGCCAATATTTATATTCTTCACAAAACTATCATTCTGGAAGATTGTATGACCCAAGCTCCTGTAAATAGTGATGAAAATCCAAAGAATGGTATTTTTAATGCAACAGTGCAAAAAGATATCACATTGGCGCCGCGAAGTGAAACAATTGTCCCAAAACGAGTAGGTCCAAATGGAATTACCAGATCAACCGGTGTTATAGAGCCGAATACTAATTTGGTGCGCAATTTGAATGTTATGAGTGCGCGGACGTTCGTTGAGGCTGTAAATAAAAAGGCTGTCTCCAAAGTGCTTAACCCTACTAACTCCCATGTCAAGCTGACATCTTCTCGGGTTTTAGTTAATTTTCAATACATTGACGCTGATGATATTTTACATACAGTTGAGAAAAATGACAACAGCTCTGAAGCTGCGGTAAATTATATTGGTCATGCTAGCTCTAGAAATTTTGAAAAGTATTTTGCCAAAGCGGAATCCCTTGGTGTTGATTTTTCGCGTTCAGATTTATCAGAACTTCAAAAACAGGAACTAATGATACTACTTGGTCGGAATAGGGATTGCTTCGCTAAGGATTTCTCATAACTTGGTAAAACTAACATTTACAGTCATAAAATAGATACAGGTAATTCTTCCCCAGTGAGACGTCGATTTTATAGGGCGTCTCCAACCACGAAGTCTGAGATTAGCAAGCAGATTGACGAACTTGAGAAATATGGCATTATCGAACCCTCAGTTTCGGAATGGATGTTTCCATTTGTAATGGCCAGGAAGAAGGATAATTCATTTAGGTTTACGGTCGATTACCGGCAACTGAATGCCTTGACTAAGCCAATCTCATACCCCCTCCCTCGCGTGGACGATGTCAGAGACACAATTGGCAAATCAAAGGCTAACTTCTTCTCTTGTCTTGGCTTATTTTCAGGATATTTTCAAATAAATTTAGACTGGGATTCTAGATACAAAACCGCAATTGTTACCCATAGAGGTGTTCATTAGTTCAAAAGACTTCCCATGTGATTAATGAATAGCGCATCAAGTTTCCAATTAGTCATGGCCGAGGTTCTTCGAGATTTACAATGGCATTCATGATTGTGTTACGAAGACGATCTCCTTGTGTTTTCTAGTCTTTTGAGGAACGTCTCAAACATCTGTCGCAATTGTTTGAAGCCTTGCGCAACGCCAATCGCAATTACGTAGACGATCTTCTCGTATTTTCTAGGTCATTCGAGGAACATCTCCATCACTTGTCACAATTGTTTGAGGTCTTACCCTCTTCTATTTGCAATGTGTTCAAACAGGAAAATGAACGGTTCCCAGTTTTGTGTTCCATTTCCAGAGAATGTGGGCATTTTAGGACGGAGTGGGCTCTTGCTTCGATTTCGTCTGCGATATCTGTGACGTATCAGTTTCATTTAAATACTTATGTCTGTGATGTGATTTTTTGTCTGATTTTTTCTTTGTTTTTTTTTTTAGTTTGAATCACTTTCTGAAGGTTCTACTTCAGAAGAGTCTATAGTGTAACTAGGTTTGGTAAGTTTTGGGCTACGCCTATCCGAACGTCTCTCCGAATATCTGCGAGCTTTAGGGATTACATTTAAGATGTCACTGAATGAGTCTGCCTCAGTTTTTATGTTTAATGATCTGTCAATACCCTTTTTATCTTTTTCAAGTTCATCACAGAATTGTTTATACTTTTTATTAAAATTGTCTATTTTTATTCCGCCTCTTTGCTGTTTGAAACTTGGACATCTACGTATTTTTTGTTTGATTGAGTAGCGTCTCGTTTTTCTTTTAGTTTTGTATTATCATCCTGCAGAGTTGTAATTGTGTTGGTGGGGAAATCACATTTTTCTAGAACTTGTTTTTGAAAGATTTTCTGTTTTTTTCCTTTCTTCAGTATCGGAAGATTCAGGACTAGCCCCTCTTAAAGTAATTAGGCCATGTACAAGCCAATGAGACCAGGTGTCAAGTGGGATCTCAGTTTCTTTATGCAAATTAGAGAGATCTAAAAATCATTTTGCTTCTCGACATTTCATCAGTTTTTGGGCTTTAGCATCACCAATTCTGTCTAATCTTTTAAATTGTTCTGCTATTGCAGTTTGGACATTTATACTTACCATGACTGCAATAACAGGTGAATCACTATCACGTGAGACAAATGTGCAGTTTGGAAACAAAACTAGGGAAACAGAATTTACTGCAACCAGTAAATTCAAGTCTGTGTGAAAAGAGTTAAAGTATCAGGAATAAACTCTACAGAAAGAGAATTTATGGAGGTTTATTTTCTGAAGTAAAATATTTTTTAACAAATCAGAAATGGGTTTTCCTTAAAACAGTATTTACAGATATTCATACAGGAATCAGAACAATTTTTATAAGAAACCAGCAAAGGCATATACGTGACCAGCATTCAAAGGGTTCGATACACGAATCAGAAATGAAAAGTTTGGCTCTGCCCACTAATTTGAGTGATGAAATACATTCATAAACTTTAGAAATACATTAAGGTGTAAATGCATTTCCCAGTCATTCTTAATAATATGCACGTGATGACCCCATTCAGGTGGACCATATAATGAATCTCCAGCAATTTTTAACTCAGTCGGTGTAGTCCCATGTCTACATCTACATTGAAGAATAAGCACAACCCACTTTGAAATAATGGCTCCAACTTCAGATCTGTCATTCAGATCGAACGGGTGCAAAAAACATAGATGAGTGCTAACTGGGTATTGTTAACCAGAACGCCAAAATGCATAGAGATAGGACGATCCGTATTTGAGTTGTCGCGCTGACAAAGGGTGCATAGACTCTATATCGGAGATATTGTCATAAAAACCCCAAGAGATCATTTGAAGGCCTACTCTTAAAAGGGCATCTAGTGACCTAAATAAGGCATACATTAAACTAGAACTTCTCTAATAAATTAATTTTAAACAGTCATAGCACTAACACAGTTAACAGTACAGTCAACTATGTCAGTATTGCATCTTTTACCGGCATCCTGACAGTATTGTTATAGGTTTCAATAACAAATCTTCAGTGTAGTTTTACAATTGCATGTACACTGGAATTCTTCATGATCAAGTTGTTTGTTTTTATATCAGCTTGGTTTGGGAATTAATTCTGTACAATGAGATTAAATAAACAGATCATGTTATTGTATGTGGCAGTCACAGCTTACTCCCTAGCTGCTTTTTGTGAAATTCTTTCATGGAGAAAATATTCATACAGGAATCGGAACAATTTTTCTAAGAAACCCGAAAAGGCATATATGTGCACACCATTCATAGGGTTCGACCAAGGAATCAGAAATTGACATCACTGCCACTGCCATTTGATTGATGAGATACACGTATAATCTTCAGAATTGCATTAATTGGTATAAAATGACTTTCCTAATAGGTCGCAAAAATATGCATTTAATGACCTCTCTTGACCTCATAGAGGTGGACCACATTTTGAACCTCCAGCAAGTTTCAACTGATTTGGTGTAGGTACTATTTCTATAGGTCACACCAAGCCTGAAGTATGAGCACAAACTACTTTATAACTACAGAAACCCAGGCTATGGTATGTGGAACATCCTTCCATGGTCCTTTATAATTGTGTGAAGATGGATGTCTGTGGCCCTAACAGTCTTCAAGTTATTGGCGCGGGCACACACAAACATGGACACACACACAGGCGGACACACACACATTTCAATCACTATATGCCACCCGACTTTAGTCGGGGGCGGGGGACGGGGACATAAAAAGAAATCTTTGAGTTCCAGAGTGGGTCTGACTGAACCCTAAAATATTTGTTCTCATAGCACAGTGATAACAAAGGCACCCAAATACACTCATTCCTGTCACAATGTGATAACAAAGGTACCCAAGAAGTTTTGTGAAGATCGGTTCATAAATACAGCCTCTAGCCCGAGTCGTATTGACACATGCACTTAGTGTATTAGTAGTATTAAATAAATCAAAAGTTCATCTAATTTGCATAATTTCTGCTCGAGAAAAAAAACCCGTAATATATGTGATGTATCCCATGGTACTAAACATTCATACAAAAATTTATTCAAATCAGAACTTTCATACATAAGTTCTGTACAAAAAAAACTGATGAACTAACTAAAGTACAAAATGGCTGCTGGTGGCCATCTTGAATTTCAGACTGCACCCAAAACCGCTCGTTCTCGTCCCACAGTGATAACAAAGGTACCCAAGAAGTTTCGTAAAGATCAGTTCATAAATACAGCCTCTAGTCCGAGCCGTATTGGCATTTTCTGTTACAGTGCTGAAAGTAACATTACATAGATCAAAGTTAGTCTAATTGGCATAATTTATGTACGAGAAAAAAAAACGTATTATATGTGATGTATCCCACGGTACTAAACATTCACACAAAAAATTATTCAAATCAGTGCTTTCATATGGAAGTTCTGTGCACAAATCTGATTGCACCTAATTTTGTACAAAATGGCTGCCAGCGGCCATCTTGAATTTCAGAACGGACCCCAAAAACACTCGTTCTCGGCCCACGGTGATAACAAAGGTACCCAAGAAGTTTCGTAAAGATCGGTTCATGAATACGGCCTCTCGCCCGAGCCGTATTGGTATTTGCACTTACAGTGCTGAAAGTAACACTAATTAAATCAAAAGTTAGTCTAGTTTGCATAATTTACACACGAGAAAAAAAAACGTGTTATATGTGATGTATTCCATGGTACTAAACATTCATACAAAAATTATTCAAATCAGAGCTTTCATATGGATGTTCTGCGACCAAAAAAATCTGATTGCACCTAATTTTATACAGAATGGCTGCCAGTGGTCATCTTGAATTTTGGACCGGGCCCCAAAACACTTGTTCTCGTCTCACAGTGACTACAAAGGTACCCAAGAAGTTTTGTTTCATAAATACGGACTCTAGCCCGAGCCATGTGTACGGCACGACAGACAGACGGACAGACAGACGATGGGCCATGACAATACCTCGAATTTGACTTCGCCAAAGTTGAGCTAAAAATGGACTAAATTTAACAACCAGTAGTTTTGTAAAATATTGAGGCAAGTCAAAATTCTGACAATACGCACACATCTGGAAAATGTAGTAACATCCTCTGAAATAAAAAAGTAATACCTTGAAAATTACAAGAGGCCTCACGGGGCCTGAAGCGCTCATCTTGATCAGAACACACTTTAAACAGAGTCCAAGAATGAGTACATTAAGCAAGCCATCTCCATAGGCTACACTCTCAATTCTTGAGTCCCCCAGGAGTGACAAAAATAATTCGGGCATCATGCCTTTTCTTCAGTTGATCATAAAGTAAAATGTAGAGCTCCCCAATGAAGCCCCTTGATACAACCTTTGTGGATTAATCCTAGTTACACACCTCTAGAGGGTACTGAATACAAAATTTTTAATTCTTGAGCAAAATGGCCAATTCCGGCTCCATAGGGAGCCCAAATATTAACCCAAGCTCTCGATTTGAACACAGTTGAATCTGACTTCCCTGGAGATGTTGTGTACCAAATATAAGAGCATTCTGACTGTTGGATCTGAAGAAGATAAATTTTAAAGAAATTTCTTCATATTGCATCAAGTTAAAATTTGGGCTACCATAGCGAGCCCAAATATTAACCTATGGATCCGATTTGAACAAACTTGAATTTGCCCCCCCCCCCCCCCCCCGAGATGTTGTATACCAAATATATGAAAGCATTCCGACTGGTGGACCTAAAGAAGAAGATTTTTAAAGAAATTTCCTCATATTGCACTAAGTAAAAAATTGGGCTACCATAGCAAGCCCAAATATATACCTGGGGATCTGATTTGAACAAACTTGAATCTGATCCCCATCTTGCATACCAAATATGAAAGCATTCTGACTGGAGGATCTGAAGATTTGTATTAAATCCCCGACCATCCCCCCATATTTATTTATTTATTTATTGATGTTTAAGGTCACATGTTTATGCACAATGGCTAATCATGACCGTGACAGTTTTACGGGTGGAGGAAGCCGGAGTACCCGGAGAGAACCACCGAGCAACGACGAGCAGCTGCCAGCTCCCCAACATCGTAACTCCGCACTGCAGCACAGGCAGGGTTAGATTGGTTGAAGACATGCATACCATCGACGTGCAGTACGCCTTACTACACGGCGTCATCGTGCCCCCACGCGGGCAATGGGGATGAAGTGTCCTGCCCAAGGACACAACGCGGTTGCCGCAGGTGGGATTCGAACCGAGGACCTCTCGGCTTGCAGCCTGCACCTCTACCTACTGAGCCACCGCGCTCCCCCCTCCCCCCAAATTGAACAAAGTTAAAATTTGGGCTTCTGTAGGAAGCCCAAATATCAACCTAGGGACTTGGTTCGAACAATCTTGAATCTGACCCTCGTAACAATGATGCATATCAAACATTAAGAGATTCTGACTGGTGGTTCTGAAGAGGAAGATTTTTAAAGAATATTCCCCATATGACCCTATGTTAAAAATTTGGGCTCCTATGGTGAGCCCAAATATGAACCAATGAGCTTTTTTTATTTCAACAGACTTGCATCTGACCCCCCCCCCCCCCCCCCTCTCCCTATGAATGTGGTATACCAAATATCAAAAGATTCTGATGATTGGTTCTGGAGAAAAAGATTTTTTTTTATTTTTGCAAATATGCTAACTCAGCACTTTTTTCCATGCCCATTACAGAACACCCTAAGTAACATAACTGGTGGCAATGTTTCAGCCATTTAATTCTACTGGTACTAAGGATACTTCATACCAAATAACAGCTCTCTCTTCCGTGTGGTTTGGGAAATATGGGCGTTTGAAAATATATTTCGATTTTTAGCTCCCAGGGTTCCCATGGGGATGCGGGAATTATTTTTTTTTCATAGGTCAAGTACTTATGACCCAATAATACCACATACGATATTTTGTTCATATTGGACCATCGGTTAAGAAAATAGAAATTTTGGGCGGGGTCAAAAATCTTACCCCACCCATTACAAACCAAACATTGCTTCACGAACTTCGTTTGAAAAAAGTTGATTCTAGTCCCCAAAAGGAAGCTCCATAGCAAATGTCAAGTCATTGTACTCACTGGTTTTTGAGAAGTAGATTTTGAAAATATTTTGGAGCATTTTCCCCACTCCCTTCCTATGGGACTGGGCATGTTGAGTTGAACAAACATGCAATACCCCTTTGGAATCATCACTCACACAAACTTTCACTTAAACTGGCCCAGTGGCTTAGGAGTAGAAGACCAAAAAATGGTGTTGACGCACGGCGGACGACGGACGGAGAGCGATGAGATTAGCTCAGCTTGACTTTGTCAAGATGAGCTAATAAGATAGGTTAGACGGACAAACAATATAACCTATATGCAGAAAGATAGAGGGAAAGACAGAGGTAAAACAATATCCCCCTGACTATTCGTTGTGGGCATAACAAGGACATACGCCAATTGTAACCAGACCGTCCAACGCAGCCACTTGAAATTCTGAGAATGTGTTCTACTATACCCGCTCGACAGTTTAGTATCTTTCTTGAGTCCTGTGACCGGGTGAAAACACCGTGGATGTACCCATAAGAGAAGTCTCAAATCTGCCAAGGGTCAAACGTTTATTAATAACATGATATAAAACTGGAAGGGTGGTTGGTACTGCCGGCAGGTCATAAAAAGTATACACTCCGTTACATGTACAGTAGATTGTGGAGAGAGTTTTTGGAGTAGCGACTCGAAATTTTCAACGTTTGTTCTAGTAGCTCTGCCCAACTCGACCTGTGCCTGAAAAATCCAACAACCGAGTGCATAGCCCGTGGGAGACTCAGACGCATGCGCATACGCTCTTTTGGAACTGGACTTGAGGAAATGCGGAATTCGTGTCGACTTTCCATGCATCCAATGGAGCAACTACTCGTGAATGCTGAGTGAAAATTTCGTGGAAATCCGCGGAGAATTCGCTGACATATAGCGTTTTTGAAGAGAGGCGGTAATTTTCTGAATTTGGTCTTTTTCAAATCGGAGCGAAAGAAGGGGGCGGGCATGGGCACAGTCTCTCGTGGTGCCCCCCTCTCTTGGGTAGGTCCACTTAAAAGTTACAATAGAGCGCGACTGACGGAGAGATGGCTGTAAATCAAAGTAATTTCTTTAAGAACAGCACCCAGGGATCTCATCGCAACCTTGAAACCTATGAGAATCATCGGAAGTTAAAAGTGAAAAGAATACGGCGGTGAGTAGGTTTTTGGCGGGAAAAGATTAATGAGAATTTGCATATAAGACATTAAAAGAGCACTTCAGGCATATGCTCACTGTGTCCAGACCGCTGAAGGCAGCGACTTGCAATTTTCAGAACTTGTTCTACGAAGCCTGACCGACATTTGGGCATAAAATGGAGTGTCCTGACCGCGTGAAAAACACCACGCCTCGCGTGGAAACCATGGGAACGGTTCGTTGCCACTTTGTTTTCAATGCAATGAAATTTCCATTCATTATTTACTTGTCAACGGCAGAGTTTGGCATTATTTCTGTCTGATGGACTGTTCAACTTTAACTATTTGCACCTTTATATAGGACCGAAAGATCACTGCATGCTTACCAATATTCAGGTACTGATTTTACGAAAATAACAATTATTTCAACAGTACCCACTTGAGAACTCTCAAATCTGCCAAGGATTAAAATTTTAATAATAACATGTAAAACAAAAGTTGTCATACTTTGCCAGCCGCATGCACCCATAGACAACATTCAGCGCTCAATCAATTAGGAATGGAGTAAATTGCGACTTAAACTTACCAAATTCAGAAAAATGGAGTTATTTTCGACGGCACCTATCTTTATGCAACCGAAACAGGGATTGGGTTAAACTTTACAGCTACCTTATCAAGGACAATCTTCTTCGACTTGAACTGTAAATCTGAATGTCAACAAAATTTTCAGATATTACCAAAATCACAATTATTCAGACAGTACCCATATGGGAGTCTCAAATCTGCTAAGGGTTAAACTTTTAATACTCACATATAAAACAAAAGTTTTCATACTATCACTGCTGCATGCAGCTATTGAAAACATTCAGCACTCAATCAATTAGGAATGGAGTAAATTGTCACTTAATCGTACCAAATTCGGTAAAAGCGTGAGTTTTTTTGGACAGCATCTATCTTAATGCAAACAGAATGGGCATATGGTTAACCTTTACAACCAAACGTACAACAGAAAATATGCTCGATAGGTAATTGTGAATACGAACATGTAAATCATTTTTCGATATACCATTCGTAAATGGAAGAAAAATGAACTAAAAATGAACCATTTTTATGAACGAGTTAAGGGTACTCGAATTCAAGGCTCGAAAACGAGTTGAAGGTTAAAACTTTGAAAAGAATATATAACAGCCAAAATATTCTTGGATGAATGCCCAAACTTCTCATAGGAAAAGGTTTGAAAAAATGTGGCCGCAGAGCTGAGAAACTGCATGTGAAAATTGACCAGTTTTTCCAAAATTGCACTTTTTTCGGAATTTTGAGGTCAAAAGAGAGCAACGTGGGTAATACAGCTTATGTAGTCAGGTGTAGAAAGTCATGCTACAAATACAATGAAAGCTCCAGCCAAATCGTCCTGGGTCTTGTTTGAGAATTGTGGTAAAACGTAACATTGTGGCAACATTTTGCACAGTTTTGGCAGAAAACGAAAAACTTCAGAAATGCCATGATCCAGGTGAGAAACTTCTAATGAAGCTCTACATATCTGCCAAATTTAAGTAGAATAGTAAACAATCCAACAGACAAAAATCAATGAAATAGAAAATAATGTTAATACTAGAGAAATAAAATTTACTGCATCCAGTAAATTCAAGCTTGTAAGAAAAGAGTAAAAATATCTATTGGGTGTTGGTCCCCATGTCTATGTGTCATACCCTCCTTGAGATATGAGCGTGACCCACTTTCAAAAATTTTGGCCACGCACACTTTTTTACGTCAAAATGCATGTATGTATGCCAGGAATGCTTTAGGGGGTCAAAAAAAGTGATTTCCAGCAATTATGAAAAATGAACTCAATGACCCCTAGGTGACCTCCGCGCCCTTGACCCATATTTTGAATCTCCATTGAGTGTCGACTCATTTGATGTTGGTCCCAGGTCCATATGTCATACCACGTTTGAGATATGAGCGTGACCCACTTTCAAAAATTTTGGCCACGCCCACTTTTTTACGTCAAAATACATGTGTGTACATCAGGAATGATTCAGGGGTCAAAAAATGTGATTTCCAGCAATTATGAAAAATGCCCTTAATGACCCATAGGTGACCTTCATGACCTTGATCCATATTTTGAATCTCCATCGAGTGTCGACTCATTTGGTGTTGGTCCCAGGTCCATACGTCATACCATGCTTGAGATATGAGTGTGACCCACTTTTGAAAATTATGGCCACGCCCACTTTTTTTACGTCAAAATGCATGTGTGTACATCAGGAATGTTTTAGGGGGTCAGAAAATGTGATTTCCAGCAATTATGAAAAATGCACTTAGTGACCCCTAGGTGACCTCCATGACCTTGACCCATATTTTGGATCTCCATCGAGTGTCGACTCATTTGGTGTTGGTCCCATGTCCATACATCATACCATGCTTGAGATATGAGCGTGACCCACTTTTAAAAATTTTGGCTACGCGCACTTTTTTACGTCAAAATGCATGTGTGTACATCAGGAATGCTTTAGGGGGTCAAAAAATGTGATTTCCAGCAATTATGAAACATGCACTCAATGACCCCTAGGTGCCCTCCATGACCTTGACCCATATTTTGAATCTCCATCGAGTGTCGACTCATTTGGTGTTGGTCCCATGTCCATACATCATACCATGCTTGAGATATGAGCGTGACCCACTTTTAAAAATTTTGGCCACGCACACTTTTTTACGTCAAAATGCATGTGTGTACATCAGGAATGCTTTAGGGGGTCAAAAAATGTGATTTCCAGCAATTATGAAAAATGCACTCAATGACCCCTAGGTGACCTCCGTGACCTTGACCCACATTTTGACCTCCACCGAGTGTCGACTCATTTGGTGTCGGTCCCAGGTCTGTAGGTCATACCACGCCTGAGATATGGGCGTGACCCACATTCAAAACACCCCTGCAGACACCCCTGACAGCCCAGGAATCTGAAAAACATAGGTGGACGAGAACTTGTGACTGTCTATCAGCATGCTACAAATCAATGAGATAGGGCAATTCGTTTTCGAGTTATCTTGCGGACAAAATAGTGAGGAGAAGACAGAAGACAGGAGAAGAAGAAGAACAAGAACAAAAAGGAAAAAAGAAGAAAAAAAAAAGAAAAAGAAACCGTGCAAAAACAATAGTCTGTGTGTTTCACACAGACTAAATATACTACTACTACCGGTCATACGCTCACTGTGTCCAGACCGCTGAAGGCAGCGACTTGCAATTTTCAGAACTTGTTCTACGAAGCCTGTCCGACATTTGGGCATAAAATCGAGTGTCCTCACCGCGTGAAAACCACCACCCCTCGCGTGGAAACCATGGGGACGGTTCGTTGCCACTTTATTTTCAATGCAATGAAATTTCCATTCATTATTTACTTGTCAACGGCAGAGTTTGGCATTATTTCTGTCTGATGAACTGTTCAACTTTAACTATTTGCACCTTTATATAGGACCGAAAGATCACTGCATGCTTACCAATATTCAGGTACTGATTTTACGAAAATAACAATTATTTCAACAGTACCCACTTGAGAACTCTCAAATCTGCCAAGGATTAAACTTTTATTAATAACATGTAAAACAAAAGTCGTCATACTTTGCTAGCCGCATGCACCCATAGACAACATTCAGCGCTCAATCAATTAGGAATGGAGTAAATTGCGACTTAAACTTACCAAATTCAGAAAAATGGAGTTATTTTCGACGGCACCTATCTTTATGCAACCGAAACAGGGATTGGGTTAAACTTTACAGCTACCTTATCAAGGACAATCTTCTTCGACTTGAACTGTAAATCTGAATGTCAACAAAATTTTCAGATATTACCAAAATCACAATTATTCAGACAGTACCCATATGGGAGTCTCAAATCTGCTAAGGGTTAAACTTTTAATACTCACATATAAAACAAAAGTTTTCATACTATCACTGCTGCATGCAGCTATTGAAAACATTCAGCACTCAATCAATTAGGAATGGAGTAAATTGTCACTTAATCGTACCAAATTCTGTAAAAGCGTGAGTTTTTTTGGACAGCATCTATCTTTATGCAAACAGAATGGGCATATGGTTAACCTTTACAACCAAACGTACAACAGAAAATATGCTCGATAGGTAATTGTGAATACGAACATGTAAATCATTTTTCGATATACCATTCGTAAATGGAAGAAACATGAACTAAAAATGAGCCATTTTTATGAACGAGTTAAGGGTACTCGAATTCAAGGCTCGAAAACGAGTTGAAGGTTAAAACTTTGAAAAGAATATATAACAGCCAAATTATTCTTGGATGAATGCCCAAACTTCTCATAGGAAAAGGTTTGAAAAAATGTGGCCGCAGAGCTGAGAAACTGCATGTGAAAATTGACCAGTTTTTCCAAAATTGCACTTTTTTCGGAATTTTGAGGTCAAAAGAGAGCAACGTGGGTAATACAGCTTATGTAGTCAGGTGTAGAAAGTCATGCTACAAATACAATGAAAGCTCCAGCCAAATCGTCCTGGGTCTTGTTTGAGAATTGTGGTAAAACGTAACATTGTGGCAACATTTTGCACAGTTTTGGCAGAAAACGAAAAACTTCAGAAATGCCATGATCCAGGTGAGAAACTTCTAATGAAGCTCTACATATCTGCCAAATTTAAGTAGAATAGTAAACAATCCAACAGACAAAAATCATTGAAATAGAAAATAATGTTAATACTAGAGAAATAAAATTTACTGCATCCAGTAAATTCAAGCTTGTAAGAAAAGAGTAAAAATATCTATTGGGTGTTGGTCCCCATGTCTATGTGTCATACCC
The DNA here is from genome assembly GCA_031216915.1 of Pictodentalium vernedei. Classification (NCBI taxonomy): domain Eukaryota; kingdom Metazoa; phylum Mollusca; class Scaphopoda; order Dentaliida; family Dentaliidae; genus Pictodentalium; species Pictodentalium vernedei. The sequence continues at coordinate 401,317,636 of CM062295.1, forward strand.
TCCTTGAGATATGAGCGTGACCCACTTTCAAAAATTTTGGCCACGCACACTTTTTTACGTCAAAATGCATGTATGTATGCCAGGAATGCTTTAGGGGGTCAAAAAAAGTGATTTCCAGCAATTATGAAAAATGAACTCAATGACCCCTAGGTGACCTCCGCGCCCTTGACCCATATTTTGAATCTCCATTGAGTGTCGACTCATTTGGTGTTGGTCCCAGGTCCATATGTCATACCACGTTTGAGATATGAGCGTGACCCACTTTCAAAAATTTTGGCCACGCCCACTTTTTTACGTCAAAATGCATGTGTGTACATCAGGAATGATTCAGGGGTCAAAAAATGTGATTTCCAGCAATTATGAAAAATGCCCTTAATGACCCATAGGTGACCTTCATGACCTTGATCCATATTTTGAATCTCCATCGAGTGTCGACTCATTTGGTGTTGGTCCCAGGTCCATACGTCATACCATGCTTGAGATATGAATGTGACCCACTTTTGAAAATTTTGGCCACGCCCACTTTTTTTACGTCAAAATGCATGTGTGTACATCAGGAATGTTTTAGGGGGTCAGAAAATGTGATTTCCAGCAATTATGAAAAATGCACTTAGTGACCCCTAGGTGACCTCCATGACCTTGACCCATATTTTGGATCTCCATCGAGTGTCGACTCATTTGGTGTTGGTCCCATGTCCATACATCATACCATGCTTGAGATATGAGCGTGACCCACTTTTAAAAATTTTGGCTACGCGCACTTTTTTACGTCAAAATGCATGTGTGTACATCAGGAATGCTTTAGGGGGTCAAAAAATGTGATTTCCAGCAATTATGAAACATGCACTCAATGACCCCTAGGTGCCCTCCATGACCTTGACCCATATTTTGAATCTCCATCGAGTGTCGACTCATTTGGTGTTGGTCCCATGTCCATACATCATACCATGCTTGAGATATGAGCATGACCCACTTTTAAAAATGTGTGTACATCAGGAATGCTTTAGGGGGTCAAAAAATGTGATTTCCAGCAATTATGAAAAATGCACTCAATGACCCCTAGGTGACCTCCGTGACCTTGACCCATATTTTGACCTCCACCGAGTGTCGACTCATTTGGTGTCGGTCCCAGGTCTGTAGGTCATACCACGCCTGAGATATGGGCGTGACCCACATTCAAAACACCCCTGCAGACACCCCTGACACCCCAGGAATCTGAAAAACATAGGTGGCCGAGAACTTGTGACTGTCTATCAGCATGCTACAAATCAATGAGATAGGGCAATTCGTTTTCGAGTTATCTTGCGGACAAAATAGTGAGGAGAAGACAGAAGACAGGAGAAGAAGAAGAACAAGAACAAGAAGGAAAAAAGAAGAAAAAAAAAGAAAAAGAAACCGTGCAAAAACAATAGTCTGTGTGTTTCACACAGACTAAATATACTACTACTACCGGTCATACGCTCACTGTGTCCAGACCGCTGAAGGCAGCGACTTGCAATTTTCAGAACTTGTTCTACGAAGCCTGTCCGACATTTGGGCATAAAATCGAGTGTCCTGACCGCGTGAAAACTACCACGCCTCGCGTGGAAACCATGGGGACGGTTCGTTGCCACTTTATTTTCAATGCAATGAAATTTCCATTCATTATTTACTTGTCAACGGCAGAGTTTGGCATTATTTCTGTCTGATGAACTGTTCAACTTTAACTATTTGCACCTTTATATAGGACCGAAAGATCACTGCATGCTTACCAATATTCAGGTACTGATTTTACGAAAATAACAATTATTTCAACAGTACCCACTTGAGAACTCTCAAATCTGCCAAGGATTAAACTTTTATTAATAACATGTAAAACAAAAGTCGTCATACTTTGCTAGCCGCATGCACCCATAGACAACATTCAGCGCTCAATCAATTAGGAATGGAGTAAATTGCGACTTAAACTTACCAAATTCAGAAAAATGGAGTTATTTTCGACGGCACCTATCTTTATGCAACCGAAACAGGGATTGGGTTAAACTTTACAGCTACCTTATCAAGGACAATCTTCTTCGACTTGAACTGTAAATCTGAATGTCAACAAAATTTTCAGATATTACCAAAATCACAATTATTCAGACAGTACCCATATGGGAGTCTCAAATCTGCTAAGGGTTAAACTTTTAATACTCACATATAAAACAAAAGTTTTCATACTATCACTGCTGCATGCAGCTATTGAAAACATTCAGCACTCAATCAATTAGGAATGGAGTAAATTGTCACTTAATCGTACCAAATTCTGTAAAAGCGTGAGTTTTTTTGGACAGCATCTATCTTTATGCAAACAGAATGGGCATATGGTTAACCTTTACAACCAAACGTACAACAGAAAATATGCTCGATAGGTAATTGTGAATACGAACATGTAAATCATTTTTCGATATACCATTCGTAAATGGAAGAAAAATGAACTAAAAATGAGCCATTTTTATGAACGAGTTAAGGGTACTCGAATTCAAGGCTCGAAAACGAGTTGAAGGTTAAAACTTTGAAAAGAATATATAACAGCCAAATTATTCTTGGATGAATGCCCAAACTTCTCATAGGAAAAGGTTTGAAAAAATGTGGCCGCAGAGCTGAGAAACTGCATGTGAAAATTGACCAGTTTTTCCAAAATTGCACTTTGTTCGGAATTTTGAGGTCAAAAGAGAGCAACGTGGGTAATACAGCTTATGTAGTCAGGTGTAGAAAGTCATGCTACAAATACAATGAAAGCTCCAGCCAAATCGTCCTGGGTCTTGTTTGAGAATTGTGGTAAAACGTAACATTGTGGCAACATTTTGCACAGTTTTGGCAGAAAACGAAAAACTTCAGAAATGCCATGATCCAGGTGAGAAACTTCTAATGAAGCTCTACATATCTGCCAAATTTAAGTAGAATAGTAAACAATCCAACAGACAAAAATCATTGAAATAGAAAATAATGTTAATACTAGAGAAATAAAATTTACTGCATCCAGTAAATTCAAGCTTGTAAGAAAAGAGTAAAAATATCTATTGAGTGTTGGTCCCCATGTCTATGTGTCATACCCTCCTTGAGATATGAGCGTGACCCACTTTCAAAAATTTTGGCCACGCACACTTTTTTACGTCAAAATGCATGTATGTATGCCAGGAATGCTTTAGGGGGTCAAAAAAAGTGATTTCCAGCAATTATGAAAAATGAACTCAATGACCCCTAGGTGACCTCCGCGCCCTTGACCCATATTTTGAATCTCCATTGAGTGTCGACTCATTTGGTGTTGGTCCCAGGTCCATATATCATACCACGTTTGAGATATGAGCGTGACCCACTTTCAAAAATTTTGGCCACGCCCACTTTTTTACGTCAAAATGCATGTGTGTACATCAGGAATGATTCAGGGGTCAAAAAATGTGATTTCCAGCAATTATGAAAAATGCCCTTAATGACCCATAGGTGACCTTCATGACCTTGATCCATATTTTGAATCTCCATCGAGTGTCGACTCATTTGGTGTTGGTCCCAGGTCCATACGTCATACCATGATTGAGATATGAGTGTGACCCACTTTTGAAAATTTTGGCCACGCCCACTTTTTTTACGTCAAAATGCATGTGTGTACATCAGGAATGTTTTAGGGGGTCAGAAAATGTGATTTCCAGCAATTATGAAAAATGCACTTAGTGACCCCTAGGTGACCTCCATGACCTTCACCCATATTTTGGATCTCCATCGAGTGTCGACTCATTTGGTGTTGGTCCCATGTCCATACATCATACCATGCTTGAGATATGAGCGTGACCCACTTTTAAAAATTTTGGCTACGCGCACTTTTTTACGTCAAAATGCATGTGTGTACATCAGGAATGCTTTAGGGGGTCAAAAAATGTGATTTCCAGCAATTATGAAACATGCACTCAATGACCCCTAGGTGCCCTCCATGACCTTGACCCATATTTTGAATCTCCATCGAGTGTCGACTCATTTGGTGTTGGTCCCATGTCCATACATCATACCATGCTTGAGATATGAGCGTGACCCACTTTTAAAAATTTTGGCCACGCACACTTTTTTACGTCAAAATGCATGTGTGTACATCAGGAATGCTTTAGGGGGTCAAAAAATGTGATTTCCAGCAATTATGAAAAATGCACTCAATGACCCCTAGGTGACCTCCGTGACCTTGACCCATATTTTGACCTCCACCGAGTGTCGACTCATTTGGTGTCGGTCCCAGGTCTGTAGGTCATACCACGCCTGAGATATGGGCGTGACCCACATTCAAAACACCCCTGCAGACACCCCTGACACCCCAGGAATCTGAAAAACATAGGTGGCCGAGAACTTGTGACTGTCTATCAGCATGCTACAAATCAATGAGATAGGGCAATTCGTTTTCGAGTTATCTTGCGGACAAAATAGTGAGGAGAAGACAGAAGACAGGAGAAGAAGAAGAACAAGAACAAGAAGGAAAAAAGAAGAAAAAAAAAAGAAAAAGAAACCGTGCAAAAACAATAGTCTGTGTGTTTCACACAGACTAAATATACTACTACTACCGGTCATACGCTCACTGTGTCCAGACCGCTGAAGGCAGCGACTTGCAATTTTCAGAACTTGTTCTACGAAGCCTGTCCGACATTTGGGCATAAAATCGAGTGTCCTGACCGCGTGAAAACCACCACCCCTCGCGTGGAAACCATGGGGACGGTTCGTTGCCACTTTATTTTCAATGCAATGAAATTTCCATTCATTATTTACTTGTCAACGGCAGAGTTTGGCATTATTTCTGTCTGATGAACTGTTCAACTTTAACTATTTGCACCTTTATATAGGACCGAAAGATCACTGCATGCTTACCAATATTCAGGTACTGATTTTACGAAAATAACAATTATTTCAACAGTACCCACTTGAGAACTCTCAAATCTGCCAAGGATTAAACTTTTATTAATAACATGTAAAACAAAAGTCGTCATACTTTGCTAGCCGCATGCACCCATAGACAACATTCAGCGCTCAATCAATTAGGAATGGAGTAAATTGCGACTTAAACTTACCAAATTCAGAAAAATGGAGTTATTTTCGACGGCACCTATCTTTATGCAACCGAAACAGGGATTGGGTTAAACTTTACAGCTACCTTATCAAGGACAATCTTCTTCGACTTGAACTGTAAATCTGAATGTCAACAAAATTTTCAGATATTACCAAAATCACAATTATTCAGACAGTACCCATATGGGAGTCTCAAATCTGCTAAGGGTTAAACTTTTAATACTCACATATAAAACAAAAGTTTTCATACTATCACTGCTGCATGTAGCTATTGAAAACATTCAGCACTCAATCAATTAGGAATGGAGTAAATTGTCACTTAATCGTACCAAATTCTGTAAAAGCGTGAGTTTTTTTGGACAGCATCTATCTTTATGCAAACAGAATGGGCATATGGTTAACCTTTACAACCAAACGTACAACAGAAAATATGCTCGATAGGTAATTGTGAATACGAACATGTAAATCATTTTTCGATATACCATTCGTAAATGGAAGAAAAATGAACTAAAAATGAGCCATTTTTATGAACGAGTTAAGGGTACTCGAATTCAAGGCTCGAAAACGAGTTGAAGGTTAAAACTTTGAAAAGAATATATAACAGCCAAATTATTCTTGGATGAATGCCCAAACTTCTCATAGGAAAAGGTTTGAAAAAATGTGGCCGCAGAGCTGAGAAACTGCATGTGAAAATTGACCAGTTTTTCCAAAATTGCACTTTGTTCGGAATTTTGAGGACAAAAGAGAGCAACGTGGGTAATACAGCTTATGTAGTCAGGTGTAGAAAGTCATGCTACAAATACAATGAAAGCTCCAGCCAAATCGTCCTGGGTCTTGTTTGAGAATTGTGGTAAAACGTAACATTGTGGCAACATTTTGCACAGTTTTGGCAGAAAACGAAAAACTTCAGAAATGCCATGATCCAGGTGAGAAACTTCTAATGAAGCTCTACATATCTGCCAAATTTAAGTAGAATAGTAAACAATCCAACAGACAAAAATCATTGAAATAGAAAATAATGTTAATACTAGAGAAATAAAATTTACTGCATCCAGTAAATTCAAGCTTGTAAGAAAAGAGTAAAAATATCTATTGAGTGTTGGTCCCCATGTCTATGTGTCATACCCTCCTTGAGATATGAGCGTGACCCACTTTCAAAAATTTTGGCCACGCACACTTTTTTACGTCAAAATGCATGTATGTATGCCAGGAATGCTTTAGGGGGTCAAAAAAAGTGATTTCCAGCAATTATGAAAAATGAACTCAATGACCCCTAGGTGACCTCCGCGCCCTTGACCCATATTTTGAATCTCCATTGAGTGTCGACTCATTTGGTGTTGGTCCAAGGTCCATATGTCATACCACGTTTGAGATATGAGCGTGACCCACTTTCAAAAATTTTGGCCACGCCCACTTTTTTACGTCAAAATGCATGTGTGTACATCAGGAATGATTCAGGGGTCAAAAAATGTGATTTCCAGCAATTATGAAAAATGCCCTTAATGACCCATAGGTGACCTTCATGACCTTGATCCATATTTTGAATCTCCATCGAGTGTCGACTCATTTGGTGTTGGTCCCAGGTCCATACGTCATACCATGCTTGAGATATGAGTGTGACCCACTTTTGAAAATTTTGGCCACGCCCACTTTTTTTACGTCAAAATGCATGTGTGTACATCAGGAATGTTTTAGGGGGTCAGAAAATGTGATTTCCAGCAATTATGAAAAATGCACTTAGTGACCCCTAGGTGACCTCCATGACTTTGACCCATATTTTGGATCTCCATCGAGTGTCGACTCATTTGGTGTTGGTCCCATGTCCATACATCATACCATGCTTGAGATATGAGCGTGACCCACTTTTAAAAATTTTGGCTACGCGCACTTTTTTACGTCAAAATGCATGTGTGTACATCAGGAATGCTTTAGGGGGTCAAAAAATGTGATTTCCAGCAATTATGAAACATGCACTCAATGACCCCTAGGTGCCCTCCATGACCTTGACCCATATTTTGAATCTCCATCGAGTGTCGACTCATTTGGTGTTGGTCCCATGTCCATACATCATACCATGCTTGAGATATGAGCGTGACCCACTTTTAAAAATTTTGGCCACGCACACTTTTTTACGTCAAAATGCATGTGTGTACATCAGGAATGCTTTAGGGGGTCAAAAAATGTGATTTCCAGCAATTATGAAAACTGCACTCAATGACCCCTAGGTGACCTCCATGACCTTGACCCATATTTTGACCTCCACCGAGTGTCGACTCATTTGGTGTCGGTCCCAGGTCTGTAGGTCATACCACGCCTGAGATATGGGCGTGACCCACATTCAAAACACCCCTGCAGACACCCCTGACACCCCAGGAATCTGAAAAACATAGGTGGCCGAGAACTTGTGACTGTCTATCAGCATGCTACAAATCAATGAGATAGGGCAATTCGTTTTCGAGTTATCTTGCGGACAAAATAGTGAGGAGAAGACAGAAGACAGGAGAAGAAGAAGAACAAGAACAAGAAGGAAAAAAGAAGAAAAAAAAAAGAAAAAGAAACCGTGCAAAAACAATAGTCTGTGTGTTTCACACAGACTAAATATACTACTACTACCGGTCATACGCTCACTGTGTCCAGACCGCTGAAGGCAGCGACTTGCAATTTTCAGAACTTGTTCTACGAAGCCTGTCCGACATTTGGGCATAAAATCGAGTGTCCTGACCGCGTGAAAACCACCACCCCTCGCGTGGAAACCATGGGGACGGTTCGTTGCCACTTTATTTTCAATGCAATGAAATTTCCATTCATTATTTACTTGTCAACGGCAGAGTTTGGCATTATTTCTGTCTGATGAACTGTTCAACTTTAACTATTTGCACCTTTATATAGGACCGAAAGATCACTGCATGCTTACCAATATTCAGGTACTGATTTTACGAAAATAACAATTATTTCAACAGTACCCACTTGAGAACTCTCAAATCTGCCAAGGATTAAACTTTTATTAATAACATGTAAAACAAAAGTCGTCATACTTTGCTAGCCGCATGCACCCATAGACAACATTCAGAGCTCAATCAATTAGGAATGGAGTAAATTGCGACTTAAACTTACCAAATTCAGAAAACTGGAGTTATTTTCGACGGCACCTATCTTTATGCAACCGAAACAGGGATTGGGTTAAACTTTACAGCTATCTTATCAAGGATAATCTTCTTCGACTTGAACTGTAAATCTGAATGTCAACAAAATATTCAGATATTACCAAAATCACAATTATTCAGACAGTACCCATATGGGAGTCTCAAATCTGCTAAGGGTTAAACTTTTAATACTAACATATAAAACAAAAGTTTTCATACTATCACTGCTGCATGCAGCTATTGAAAACATTCAGCACTCAATCAATTAGGAATGGAGTAAATTGTCACTTAATCGTACCAAATTCTGAAAAAGCGTGAGTTTTTTGGACAGCATCTATCTTTATGCAAACAGAATGGGCATATGGTTAAACTTTACAACCAAACGTACAACAGAAAATATGCTCGATAGGTAATTGTGAATATGAACATGTAAATCATTTTTCGATATACCATTCGTAAATGGAAGAAAAATGAACAAAAAATGAGCCATTTTTATGAACGAGTTAAGGGTACTCGAATTCAGGGCTCGAAAACGAGTTGAAGGTTAAAACTTTGAAAAGAATATATAACAGCCAAATTATTCTTGGATGAATGCCCAAACTTCTCATAGAAAAAGGTTTGAAAAAATGTGGTCGCAGAGCTGAGAAATTGCATGTGAAAATTGACCAGTTTTTCCAAAATATCACTTTGTTCAGAATTTTGAGGTCAAAAGGGAGCAACGTGGGTAAAACAGCTTATGTAGTGAGGTGTAGTAAGTCATGCTACAAATATAATGAAAGCTCCAGCCAAATCGTCCTGGGTCTTGTTTGAGAATTGTTGTAAAACGTAACATTGTGGCAACATTTTGCACAGTTTTGGCAGAAAACGAAAAACTTCAGAAATGCCATGATCCAGGTGAGAAACTTCTAATGAAGCTCTACATATGTGCCAAATTTAAGTAGAATAGTAAAGAATCCAACAGACAAAAATCATTGAAATAGAAAATAATGTTAATACTAGAGAAATAGTATTTACTGCATCCAGTAAATTCAAGCTTGTAAGAAAAGAGTATAAATATCTATTGGGTGTTGGTTCCCATGTCTATGTGTCATACCATCCTTGAGATATGAGCTTGACCCACTTTCAAAAATTTTGGCCACGCCCACTTTTTTACATCAAAATGCATATATGTATGCCACGAATGCTTTAAGGGGTAAAAAAATGTGATTTTCAGCAATTATGAAAAATGCACTCAATGACCCCTAGGTGACCTCCGCGACATTGACCCATATTTTGAATCTCCATTGAGTGTTGACTCATTTGGTGTTGGTCCAAGGTCCATACGTCATACCATGTTTGAGATATGAGCGTGACCCACTTTCAAAAATTTTGGCCACGCCCACTTTTTTACGTCAAAATGCATGTGTGTACATCAGAAATGATTCAGGGGGGCAAAAAATGTGATTTCTAGCAATTATGAAAAATGCATTTAATGATCCTTAGGTGACCTTCATGACCTTGACCCATATTTTGAATCTCCATCGAGTGTCGACTCATTTGATGTTAGTTCCAGGTCCATATGTCGTACCATGCTTGAGATATGAGCGTGACCCTCTCTCAAAAAATTTGGCCAAGCCCACTTTTTTACGTGAAAATGCATGTGTGCACATCAGGAATGCTTTGGGGGGGGGGGGGGGGTTAAAAAATGTGATTTCCAGCAATTCTGAAAATTGCACTTAATAACCCCTATGTGACCTTCATGACCTTGACCCATATTTTGAATCTCCATCGAGTGTCGACTCATTTGGTGTTGGTCCCAGGTCCATATGTCATGACATGCTTTAGATATGAGCGTGACCCACTTTCAACAATTTGGCCACACCCACTTTTTTTACATCAAAATGCATGTGCGTACATCAGGAATGCTTTAGGGGGGGGGGGGCAAAAAATGTGATTTCCAGCAATTATGAAAAATGCACTTAATGACCCCTAGGTGACCTCCGCGACTTTGATCCATATTTTGAATCTCCATCGAGTGTCGACTCATTTGGTGTTGGTCCCAGGTCCATATGTCATACCATGCTTCAGATATGAGAGTGACCCACTTTTGAAAATTTTGGCCACGCCCACTTTCTTTACGTCAAAATGCATGTGTGTACATCAAGAATGTTTTAGGGGGTCAGAAAATGTGATTTCCAGCAATTATGAAAAATGCACTTAATGACCCCTAGGTGACCTCCACGCCTTTGACCCACATTTTGAATCTCCATCGAGTGTCGACTCATTTGGTGTTGGTCCCATGTCCATACGTCATACCATGCTTGAGATATGAGCGTGACCCACTTTTAAAAATTTTGGCCACGCCCACTTTTTTACGTCAAAATGCATGTGTGTACATCAGGAATGCTTTAGGGGGTCAAAAAGTGTGATTTCCAGCAATTATGAAAAATGCACTCAATGACCCCTAGGTGACCTCCGTGACCTTGACCTATATTTTGACCTCCATCGAGTGTCGACTCATTTGGTGTCGGTCCCAGGTCTGTAGATCATACCACGCCTGTGATATGGGCGTGACCCACATTCAAAACACCCCTACAGACACCCCTGACACCCCAGGAATCTGAAAAATTCGTTTTCGAGTTATCTTGCGGACAAAAAGTGATGAGAAGACAGAAGACAGAAGAAGAAGAAGAAGAAGAAGAAGAAGAAGAAGAAGAAGAAGAAGAAGAAGAAGAGAAGAAGAAGAAGAAGAAGAAGAAGAAGAAGAAGAAGAAGAAGAAGAAGAAGAAAGAAGAAGAAAAAAAAAGAAAAAGAAACCGTGCAAAAACAATAGTCTGTGTGTTTCACACAGACTAAATATACTACCACTATCGGTCATACGTTCACTGTGTCCAGACCGCTGAAGGCAGCGACTTGCAATTTTCAGAACTTGTTCTACGAAGCCTGGCCGACATTCGGGCATAAAATCGAGTGTTCTGACCGGGTGAAAAACACCATGCCTCGCGTGGAATCCATGGGGACGGTTCGTTGCCACTTTATTTTCAAGGCAATGAAATTTCCATTCATTATTAATTGTCAACGGCAGAGTTTGGCATTATTTCTGTCGGATGAACTGTTCAACTTTAATTATTTGCACCTTTATATAGGCCCGAAAGATCTCTGCATGCTTACCAATATTCAGGTACTGATTTTACGAAAATAACAATTATTTCAACAGTACCCACATGGGAACTCTCAAATCTGCCAAGGATTAAACTTTTAATTATAACATGTAAAACAAACGTTGTCATACTTTGCTAGCCGCATGCACCCATAGACAATATTCAGCGCTCAATCAATTAGGAATGAAGTAAATTGCGACTTAAACTTACCAAATTCAGAAAAATGGAGTTATTTTCGACGGCACCTATCTTTATGCAACCGAAACAGGGATTGGGTTAAACTTTACAGCTACCTTATCAAGGAAAATCTTCTTGGACTTGAACTGTAAATCTGAATGTCAACAAAATATTCAGATATTACCAAAATCACAATTATTCAGACAGTACCCATATGGGAGTCTCAAATCTGCTAACGGTTAAACTTTTAATACTCACATATAAAACAAAAGTTTTCATACTATCACTGCTGCATGCAGCTATTGAAACATTCAGCACTCAATCAATTAGGAATGGAGTAAATTGTCACTTAATCGTACCAAATTCTGAAAAAGCGTGAGTTTTTTGGACAGCATCTATCTTTATGCAAACAGAATGGGCATATGGTTAAACTTTACAACCAAACGTACAACAGAAAATATGCTCGATAGGTAATTGTGAATACGAACATGTAAATCATTTTTCGATATACCATTCGTAAATGGAAGAAAAATGAACTAAAAATGAGCCATTTTTATGAACGAGTTAAGGGTACTCGAATTCAAGGCTCGAAAACGAGTTGAAGGTTAAAACTTTGAAAAGAATATATAACAGCCAAATTATTTTTGGATGAATGCCCAAACTTCTCATAGGAAAAGGTTTGAAAAAATGTGGCCGCAGAGCTGAGAAATTGCATGTGAAAATTGACCAGTTTTTCCAAAATTGCACTTTGTTCGGAATTTTGAGGTCAAAAGGGAGCAACGTGGGTAATACAGCTTATGTAGTCAGGTGTAGTAAGTCATGCTACAAATATAATGAAAGCTCCACCCAAATCGCCCTGGGTCTTGTTTGAGAATTGTGGTAAAACGTAACATTGTGGCAACATTTTGCACAGTTTTGGCAGAAAACGAAAAACTTCAGAAATGCCATGATCAGGTGAGAAACTTCTAATGAAGCTCTACATATGTGCCAAATTTACGTAGAATAGTAAAGAATCCAACAGACAAAAATCATTGAAATAAAAAATAATGTTAATACTAGAGAAATAGAATTTACTGCGTCCAGTAAATTTAAGCTTGTAAGAAAAGAGTAAAAATATCTATTGGGTGTTGGTCCTTATGTCTATGTGTCATACCATCCTTGAGATATGATCTTGACCCACTTTCAAAAATTTTGGCCACGCCCACTTTTTTGCGTCAAAATGCATGTATGTATGCCAGGTATGCTTTAGGGAGTCAAAAAATGTGATTTCCAGCAATTATGAAAAATGCACTCAATGACCCCTAGGTGACCTCCGCGACCTTGACCCACATTTTGAATCTCAATTGAGTGTCGACTCATTTGGTGTTGGTCCCAGGTCCATATGTCATACCATGTTTGAGATATGAGCGTGATCCACTTTCAAAAATTTTGGCCACGCCCACTTTTTTACGTCAAAATGCATGTGTGTACATCAAGAATGATTCAGGGGGTCAAAAAATGGGATTTCTAGCAATTATGAAATATGCATTTAATGACCCCTAGGTGACCTTCATGACCTTGACCCATATTTTGAATCTCCATTGAGTGTCGACTCATTTGGTGTTGGTCCCAGGTCCATATGTCGTACCATGCTTGATATATGAGCGTGACCCACTCTCAAAAGTTTTGGCCACGCCCACTTTTTTTACGTGAAAATGCATGTGTGCACATCAGGAATGCTTTGGGGGGTCAGAAAATGTGATTTCCAGCAATTATGAAAAATGCACTTAATGACTGCTTGGTGACTTTGTTGACCTTGACCGATATTTTGAATCTCCATCGAGTGTCGACTCATTTGGTGTTGGTCCCAGGTCCATATGTCATGCCATGCTTGAGATATGAGCGTGACCCACTTTCAAAAATTTTGGCCACACCCACTTGTTTTACGTCAAAATGCATGTATGTACATCAGGAATGCTCCTTCTTCTTCTTCTTCTTCTTCTTCTTCTTCTTCTTCTCCTGTCTTCTGTCTTCTCATCACTTTTTGTCCGCAAGATAACTCGAAAACGTATTGCCCTATCTCGTTGATTTTTGGCATGCTCATAGACAGTCACAAGTTCTTGGCCACCTATGTTTTTCAGATTCCTGGGGTACCAGGGGTGTCTGTAGGGGTGTTTTGAAGGTGGGGCACGCCCATATCTCAGGCGTGGTATGACCTACAGACCTGGGATCAATACCAAATGAGTCGACACTCGATGGAGGTTCAAAATATGGGTCAAGGTCACGGAGGTCATCTTGGGGTCATTGAGTGCATTTTTCAGAATTGCTGGAAATCATATTTTTTGACCCCCCCCCCCCCCCCCCCCAAAGTATTCCTGATGCACACACATGCATTTTGACGTAAAAAAGTGGGCGTGGACAAAATTTTTGAAAGTGGGTCACGCCCATATCTCAGGCGTGGTATGACGTATGGACCTGGGACCAACACGAAATGAGTCGACACTTGATGGAGATTCAAAATATGGGTCAAGGTCACGGAAGTGCCCTAGGGGTCATTGAGTGCATTTTTCAGAATTGCTGGAAATCACATTTTTTGATCCCCTAAAGTATTCCTGACGTACATACATGCATTTGGATGTAAAATAAAGTGGGCGTGGCCACATTTTTTTGATAGTGGGTCATGCCCATATCTCAAGCATGGTATGACCTACGAACCTGGAAGCAGCACCAAATGAGTCGACACCCGGTGGAGGTTCAAAATATGGGTCAAGGTCACGGAGGTCAACTAGGGGTCATTGAGTGCATTTTTCAGAATTACTGGAAATCACATTTTTTGACCCCCTAAAGTATTCCTGACATACACACGTGCATTTTGACATAAGAAAGTGGGCATGGCCAAAAATTTTTTGACAGTGGGTCACGCCCATACCTCAGGCATGATATGACGTATGGACCTGGGACCAACCACAAATGAGTCAACACTTGATGGAGATTCAAAATATGGGTCAAGGTCACGGAGGTCACCTAGGTGTCATTGAGTGCATTTTTTAGAATTGCTGGAAATCACATTTTTTTGACCCCCTAAAGTATTCTTGACGTACACACATGCATTTGTACGTAAAAAAAAGTGAGCGTGGCCAAAATTTTTGAAAGTGGGTCACGCCCATATCTCTGGCGGGACCAACACCAAATGAGTCAATACTCGATAGAGGCTCAAAATATGGTCAAGGTCACGGGGGTCAGCTAGGAGTCATTGAGTGCATTTTTCAGAATTGCTGGAAATCACATTTTTTGTTCCCCTAAGGTATTCCTGACGTACACACATGCATATTGACGTAAAAAAAAAAAAAAGTGGGCATGGCCAAAATTTTTGAGAGTGGGTCACGCCCATATCTCAGGCATGGTATGACGTATGCACCTGGGACCAACATCAAATCAGTCCACACTTGACGGAGACTCAAAATATGGGTCAAGGTCACGAAGGACACCTAGGGGTCATTGAGTAAATTTTTTTCAGAATTGCTGTAAATCACATTTTTTGATCCCCTAAAGTCTTCCTGACGTACACACATGCATTTTGGCGTAAAAAAGTGGGCGTGGCCAAAATTTTTGAAAGTGTGTCACGCCCATATCTCAAGCGTGGTATGACCTACGGACCTGGGATCAACACCAAATGAGTCGACACTCGATGGAGGTTCAAAATATGGGTCAAGGTCACGGAGGTCAACTAGGGGTCATAGAGTGCATTTTTCATAATTGCTGGAAATCACATTTTTTGACCCCACAAAGCATTCCTGAGGTCCATACATGCATTTTTATGTTAAAAAGTGGGCGTAGCAAACATTTTTGAAAGTGGGTCATGCTCATATCTCAATCGTGGTATGATGAATGGACCTGGAACTAACACCAAATGAGTCGACTCTTGATGGAAATTCAAAATATGGGTCAAGGTCACGGAGGTCACCTAGGGGTCTGCCTGAAAGAGGTCACCAAAGTCATCAAGTGCGTATTATTCAGAAATACTGGGAAATGAATTTTATTACAACTTAATGAATTTCTAAAGTTTATGAACGTATTTCATCACTCAAATTAGTGGGCAGAGCCAAAAATGTCCATTTCTGATTTGAGTATCGAACCCTTTGAATGCTGGTCACATGTATGCCTTTTCTGGTTTCTTATAAATAATTGTTCTGACTCTAGTATGAATATCTGTAAATACTGTTAACGAAAACCCATTTCTGATTTGTTTAAAAATATTTTACTCCTGAAAATAAGCCTCCATAAATTCTCTTTCTGTATAGTTTATTCCTGATACTTTAACCCTTTTTCACACAGACTTGAATTTACTGGGTGCAGTAAATTCTGTTTCTCTATTTTAAATAACACTTTTGTGAAAATTTTTACAACAAAATTTTTGATCAGACAAAGAAACGTTATGAAATTGTAAGGTGTCATGATTATATCCAATGATTTATAGAATTGTCGTATCGTTTCAGGAAAAAAAAATTATTCCCAAAAATTTTATCATTGGACGTGACATCAATTTCCGGTCATTGTTTATCTTGACAACGGCGGGAAAATCGGATTTGAAACAAAAACTAATTCCGAAAATATTGCAAAATAAAGGAGAAAAATGTTAGAATATTGCCTACAAATTTAATTTTTTCTTCATTAGAGAGCAATTAAAGACCTTCCAATGAAGATTTTCTGAGAAAAATACAATATATTTGCATATTTCGGTTTATTGACGACATTCCGAGATTGTTGACAGAAGTTTCATATTTAAATTCCCGTGATTTCAGTTTTTACCATCGTCGCCAAATGATGCAATATCGTATCATAAATTCATTATACTTGATATAATGAGTAATTATATCTTCAATGGTCCCAACAAGGAGCGTAGCTCGAAGACTTGAAGTTCGCTTGTGAAGTTGTGTTTCGTAGCAATGGCTGTCTTTGAATAACTATCTCTCAGCACGCCTGCCTCAATCCAGTGGTCAAATGGAGGTAATGCTATCTTTCCTGTTCGGGAGTATCTCCGGATGACACCTCTCACCGTATGGACTTACAGATCCTCACCAGTACCACAGTATCAAGCCCGCCAGATCGAAAGCTGTTTCTACACAATCGGTCGGACTAGTTTGGAGCACTATCGTCAAATTGAATCAAGAGAGGTAAACATAAACGTGCAATAGACTCTTCCCAACAATTGTAACGAGGCAACCACTGATGATTGATTTTCAACTTCACGAAAAGTAATTTGCGAATTGGCTAAAAACAAAATCACCAATTGAGAACAATTCGTCTGCAGATGAATAAGTGACGGGACGTGTAATTGGAGAGGAGGTAAGCAGCGTGGAGATAGGAAAGCATATTGGAGGACAGGTTTTATCACGGCATACTCAAATTTGAGAATTGCAACAAGTCAGCGGTCAGCCAGATAATGTTTCACAACCACCCTCGCCCCCCACCCCCCCCCCCCCCCTCCACGCATACACACTTCTCGTGTATTCAATAAATTACAAGAAGATGGTCACAGACGTGTAAACTCTACCTTTCAGAGAAAACTATGGTACCAGACCGGTCAGGCCAACGACCGTTTTCACACATTCAAGGGGCGCTTCTGACAGACTGAATCGTGACAGAAAAATAAAAATAAAAAATGCAAATTCAAATGGTAAAATAGACTCGACCTTTCAGGAGGTATTAAGACAAGTTAACTTCCACGTTAACCTGATACAATCTGCTGGGGACAGCCAAGGAGCTCTTAGAAAACTGCATCAAGACGAGCATTTATGAATTATGTGTATGGAGAAAAAATTAGAAAATTATGTACAGACACTGCGTATTTAAAATGGAAATATATGGCGTATGTTGAGATGCATTTGCCCCGCCATGTGCAGTTGGAGGATGTTAAGGAATATAGCGCCACTTACAAGAAAGTGGGAAGATGATAGTGAAGCTAAAGCTTTAAGCATGCCCTCATAATGCAATATTCCTGATATGGTGTACCATAACTTTCACCCTGGTAGTACACTCTGCGCTCTGCACCCCCCGGGGCATTGCAGCAAGATAATTGCAAATGAATAATTCTAATCTTTTGGTAAATAATACGACACCAAGTCATTCAAATAAAAAAAAACGTTTTAAAAAAATCATCTAGTGATCGCCAAACAGCATTCATCAACCTTTTACATCAAATTAGACACTTGAGGATAGATTTATTTTTCCTGTGGTTATTTGGAACTTTAGTGATTGACTGCAGACAGGATCAGTGTTTATACTTGCCAATACACTTATTTACTCAATCATAGGTCCATGAATCTAGTAATTTGGGGATTGGGGCAGTCACCCCAACACGTGTGGTCATTCTCGTGATTGACAGACCATTTGCAACTGCCACTGTACACGAGGGCGCGGTTAGAACACAATCGGAATATTAATAAAATGGAGTATTGTAATACCATTGTGGATATTGTTATTCTCTTTGATCTTGATCCTCTACCAGACGAAACGGCCTCATCCGCCTGTGTAATTTCCAAATTTAGCAAGTGAAAACATATTTTCCGTTAACGTTCAACAAAACCACACCATGCGACACCATATTATCTTAAATATGCAACCCAATCTCAGATACCACCCCAACCCCCAAAAGACCTCAACGGAACCACATCCCGCCGCCCGTCACTGGAACGAACTCGATGAGCTCGTTTCAGTGCGGGACAGTACGACACGGCTCCGCCGAAACCCGCTGAGAAACTTGGAAGAATAACATTCAAAGTCGAATTAAACATCCAAAATAATGAACTTTGATATCATCTGTGCTGTGTTGGGCAAGGGGTTAAATCCTATCCACGAGTTGGGGTACTGTGAAGATGTAATGTTAAGGTAAGTTTGAACGTTTCATCCAATGCTGTGATTTCAGAAAGTTTAGTAAAGCGGCTGATTTGTTCACTTCCTTCACTCCCTTCCTTGACGAAGATACACCCATCAAAAGTCCATGTGTCCTTAATTTTGGAAGACTTTCGCAACTGTCGTGCCCTTGTCTTGGTAAGATTCTCGTTGATAGATACAGGTAGACTTGGGGTAAATGAAAGTTTTTTCAACGATGTTCTGGAACGAAAGATTCTGTCTCGAATCCGGTTGACAAACGAAAAATAACAGGCCGTGGCATCCGAGATGGTTCAGACTGCCTGACTTCTACAGACATACGAAATATCCAGGTCAACACCTGTTGATTAGTAGATTGGGGTTAATAGTTGATGAACAGTGTGGTTTCGGACCGCAACGGTCATGCGTTGATAATATTTTCTCACTGAATGTAATAAATAAGGGCACGCACGAACTTTTCGCCACATTCAGAGATTTCAATAAGACTTTTGAACGAGTTGACAGTATTGCAGACTTGTAAATAACTACGAACGTGACAACCGTTACTTATTCCCGGTTCCTTATTCGACATTCGCCACCAACAGATTTTCGCCAAATATACTGCATTGTGGGGTGGCACAAATAGATTCATGAAGATTGCAACCAAAATTAGGTACCTGTCCCTCCCAAAATTGGACACCCTAGGAGCCCAAAAGTGCTGAGTTGCTCCAAATCGCATTTATCAACCGATTTTCGCCAAATAAACTACTTTGTGGGGTGGCACAAATAGATTCATGAAGATTGCCACCAAAATTAGGAAGCTGACCCTCCCAAAATTGGGCACCATAGGAGCCCAAAAGCGCAGAGTTGCCCCAAATCGCATATATCAACCGATTATCGCCAAATAAACTGCATTGTGGGATGGCACAAACAGATTTATGAATATTGCCACCAAAATTAGGTACCTGACCCTCCCAAAATTGGGCACTCTACGAGCCCAAAGGTGCTGAGTTGCTCCAAATCGTATTTATCCACCGATTTTCGCCAAATAAACTGCTTTGTGGGGTGGCACAAATAGATTCATGAAGATTGCCACCAAAATTAGGTACCTCACCCTCCCAAAATTGGGCACCCTAGGAGCCCAAACGTGCTGAGTTGCTCCAAATCGCATTTATCAACCGATTTTCGCCAAATAAACTACTTTGTGGGGTGGCACAAATAGATTCATGAAGATTGCCACCAAAATTAGGAAGCTGACCCTCCCAAAATTGGGCACCCTAGGAGCCCAAAAGCGCAGAGTTGCCCCAAATCGCATATATCAACCGATTATCGCCAAATAAACTGCATTGTGGGATGGCACAAACAGATTTATGAATATTGCCACCAAAATTAGGTACCTGACCCTCCCAAAATTGGGCACTCTACGAGCCCAAAGGTGCTGAGTTGCTCCAAATCGTATTTATCCACCGATTTTCGCCAAATAAACTGCTTTGTGGGGTGGCACAAATAGATTCATGAAGATTGCCACCAAAATTAGGTACCTCACCCTCCCAAAATTGGGCACCCTAGGAGCCCAAACGTGCTGAGTTGCTCCAAATCGCATTTATCAACCGATTTTCGCCAAATAAACTACTTTGTGGGGTGACACAAACAGATTCATGAAGATTGTCACCGAAATTAGGTACCTGACCCTCCCAAAATTGGGCACCCTGGGAGCCCAAAAGCGCTGAGTTGCTCCAAATCGCATTTACCAACCGATTATCGCCAAATAAACTGCATTGTGGGATGGCACAAATAGATTCATGAAGATTGCAACCAAAATGAGGTACCTCACCCTCCCAAAAATGGGCAGCCCAGGAACCCAAAAGTGCTTAGTTGTTCCACATCGTATTTATCAACCGATTTTTTCCAAATAAACTGCTTTGTGGGGTGGCACAAATAGATTTATGAAGATTGCCACCAAAATTTGATACCTGACACTCCCAAAATTGGGCACCCTAGGAGCCCAAAAGTGCTGAGTTGCTCCAAATCGCATATATCAACCGATTTTCGACAAATAAACTGCATTGTGGGGGTGGCAAAAATAGATTCATGAAGACTGCCACCAAAATTAGGTACCTGACCCTACCAAAATTGGAAACCCTAGGAGCCCAAAAGTGCTGAGTTGCTCCAGATCGCATTCATCAACCGATTTTCGCGAAATAAACTGCACTGTGGGGCGGCACAAATAGTTTCATGAACATTGCCACCAAAAATTAGGTACCTCACCCTCCCAAAATTGGGCACCCTAGGAGCCCAAAAGTGCTGAGTTGCTCCAAATCGTATTTATCAACCGATTTTCGCCAAATAAACTGTTTTGTGGGGGTGGCACAAATAGATTCATGAAGAATGCCACCAAAATTAGGTCCCTGACCCTCCCAAAATTGGGCAGCCTAGGAGCCCAAAGTGCTGATTTGCTCCAAATCGTATTTATCCACCGATTTTCGCCAAATAAACTGCTTGGTGGGGTGGCACAGATAGATTCATGAAGATTGCCACCAAAATATGTTACCTTATCCTCCCAAAATTGGCCATGCTTGGAGCCCAAACGTGCTGTGTTGCTCCAAATTGCATTTATCAACCGATTTTCGCCAAATAAACTGCACTGATGGGTGGCATAAATAGATTCAAGAAGATTGCCACCAAAATCAGGTATCTCACTCTCCCAAAATCGGGCACCCTAGGAGCCCAAGTGCTGAGTTTCTCCAAATCGTATTTATCAATATAGTTATTTACTGTAACTGAAAAAAACCTTGTAACCAGCCTTCTATCAGTCAAACAATGATTTGGTTCAACACTAATGTGGGCTAAGTAGCACTGAGTATAACTGGAAAACCCTTTCAAAATCTCTTGCAAGAACTTTGTGTCTGCCATGTAACAGTTTTGTTGACTCAGCTGATGAGGTTTTAGGTTTTAAAAACAAGCTCCTGATATCCTATTTAGGGGTGTCAGTGGATTGTAAAATATTCGGTCTTGTCCGGAAAGGCAAATTACATGGTTTCACACATAATTCAACTTTTTAGAATAAGAAAAGAGGCTGAGATTTGTTGCTTGACTCGCTGCTTCCATGGAGTAGCACAGTCTGTTGGGCAAAACAAGTGTTTGAATGCTTACTTCACGGGGTTCTCAAAGATCTTTGAATTTCTTGAAAGTGCTAGCATTTAGAAGTTCCCTACCAGTGACTTGAAAAGTCATTAAAATTTAGAAACACTTTTTTGCAGCTCACCTGGCTCAAAGAGCCACTCGGGCTATTGCCATCACTTGGCGTCCGTCATCATCAGTAAACTTTTCATATCTTCATCTCTGGAACTGCTGAGCGGATCAGAGTTGATTTATTTCGCCAATTTTACGCTTATGTCATAGTAATCTATCACTGGAACGAATTTTGTATGGCTTGAGCAATGTGTTTTAAGAATGAGAATTGTGCATTAGACTACAGATATGACTGGGATATGGCATTAAAATATCAAAAATTGATTACAAATTCTGTTGTGGGACTTTGTGTAGCTCTTGAATTGGAGCTTGAAACTCCTTGAATTACTCATATGTAGTTTCTTGAAACTAGACTGGTTGGATCCTGGAAAATCCTTGAATTGACCAGCCATTCAAATAAATTGAACCATGCTTTGGGAGTTGGGGTCATCATATTAGCCTCCATTCCGAACTATTGATACGAAAAATACTGTAAAATATTTTGCTAATTTATAAATGGCTATAAACTCTTAATGGCCGCTGGTGCACAATATGGGGAACAACTTTCCAACACTGTTCTAAGAGGGTGGGATTGATGTAAACCAACCTTTCTGTTTGACTTCTAGATGCATTGATTTGATTTATGGTATGCATTCACTTTTAATGGGTAAGATTGGAATTCTACAGGTACGCTGTACCAGATTGATATTTATTTCTATGGAGTATCCGAATGAAAAGTAGAATCAATCTGGCATGGAAAAAGCTCTTATTATCCCCCGTCGACAGAGTTAGGTCCAGCTAAATCCTCCTACAGTTTTCAATGGGTTTTTTTTTTACGAAACTTGGTCTGAAGTATCGGTATCAAGTGTAGATGTGCATGTGGTCAGATATCTTCAATGTGACAAATTTGGCATGGTTAAGGCCCTTGGAAATTGCAAAATGTCCATCACAAAAGCTTGTATGCTTAACTTCTACATTTTATGCCCCCCCCCCCCCCCCGACTTAAGTCGGGAGGCATATAGTGATTGAAGTGTGTGTGTGTGTGCGTGTCCGAGCCAATAACTCGAAAACTGTTAGGGCCACAGTCATCAAACTTCACACAATTATAAAGGACCATGGGAGGATGTGTCACACACAATAGCCGGGTTTGTACCTTCAAGGTCAAGGTCACATTTCAGGTCACACTAAAAATCGGTCAATATTTGTGCCTCGGCCATAACTCAGAAACGAATCATAGTACAATTGTTAAACTTTTTACAAATGTTAAGGACAGTCCGAAGGTGTGTCGCATATAATAGTTTCCTCCACA
The DNA here is from genome assembly GCA_031216915.1 of Pictodentalium vernedei. Taxonomy (NCBI): domain Eukaryota; kingdom Metazoa; phylum Mollusca; class Scaphopoda; order Dentaliida; family Dentaliidae; genus Pictodentalium; species Pictodentalium vernedei. The sequence goes on from CM062295.1 coordinate 401,340,546, forward strand.
TCTGCAAGGTGAAGGTCACAAGGGGGGTGTGGGAGGGGGGCATGTGTTACCTTAGCGACATTTTTCTTGTTTATTGTTTTTTTTTTACGAAACTTGGTCTGAAGTATCAGTATTATGTGTAGATGTGGTCAGGAATTTTCGATGCAATGAATTTTGCATGGTTTTGGCCCTTGTTAATAGCAAAAAATTCCTCACACCTGTTTGTCCGCTTAACTCATCCTGCATTTTTCATTGGATTTTTACGAAACTTGGTGTGCAGTATGAGTGTGATGTATACATGTGCAAATAGAAAGGAAGGTTTGATTTAAATAATTTTACCAGAGTTACTTCCCTTGGCAACTTTGAATTTGCCAAAAGGACAGGTTTTTGGAAGATATCTTGTTGTGATTAAAGAAATTAATTGATATTTGGTGAGTAACTATACTGGGCATGAATACATGTCGATGCTGATAAGAGTTTTCCTACCATAACATAAAAGTCGGCAGGGGATATGAATGTCATTAGACTATCTTGTTATTTGGGGAACACTCTTACCCTGGATAAACCAATAATAATAAAGGCTTTGTTTCCCAATTACTCCCTCTACCACGACCCCATTGACACATTCAAATCGTTTAGACATCTTGGTTCAGGTCTGCAGTTCAGGCTGACCTTAGCATCATTTGGGTTCCGAACCAGAGTGGCTTGAGTAAGTAGAATTGGCCAACAGTCTACAGTCCGAGACGATGCGACTGGTCACAGCAAATGAAAAGAAAGGTCTACAAAAAGGTATAGGTGTGAGAAGAGTACCGACAGATAATGAATATGTTGGACAGACTATTTCCCTGTCTTTCTTATGGAGTTCGTTGATCAATGTGAGGTGCATTTGTCGGAGGCGTGGGTTATGTAGCGTCCTTTTTGTAGATCCATCCCCCATCTCCACACCGCACACACACTGTTTCCTTTGCAGTGGACTGCTTTCTGTGTCTCTGATAGCTTCTTGCTTCTCGTGGTTCCATCCAGACATGGCATAACAATAAACATACTGATAAGGGGGGCGTGGGGGAATCACAAACTGTCCTGGCACAGACGCATCAAATTCTCTTCGTCGAAGTGTGGAGCATTCACACCTTGGACGCCGATACCAATAGTCTGGCCTGCCACTTGATTGAACCAGATCTACAGTTAGGAAAATCCAAAGAACACTGTTGGCGTTTGAGGGCTTGTCGGCCTCTCACTTGGAACAGGCCAAGTATAGGAAGGAAAACGGTTCGCCTCACAGTGATTTTAGGAAAGGCCTGCCACCGTCCAATTTAGGAAAGGGGCAATACATTTTGTGGAATGGCCTAAACACAAACGCTGGTCCTCACCCGAATATGACTGAAGGAGATTCAACTCCCACGCAGATTTTCTTGGAGAGACAGTATAGAACTAAGAAAATGAAAAGTCAATCCACCAAGCACAGGGACGTCCGTCGCTTGGAAAGTTTAGATAAGCTACGGCGAAAGATGCTATCCCACCTCACCAAAGGTCCAACCTATCCATTCCCAGACCTCTACAGCGGATACAACTGGGGATACGGCCACCTCCACCGAGTAGGTCAGAGTATGTGGAGTGGCCATGTGGTGCCGTGCTGGAGATGAAAGCCGTCTTCTTTCACCTCCGTCGTCGCCGCTCTTCAGACTGGGCACCTTTTGGTAGGCAAGGAACAAGAACTTGTAAAGGTCCCACGGGTATTTAAGAAGTCGAACGAGGACAACAAATAGCCAACATCGACACGTTCAATACCAAAGCCTCCACAAATGTTTCGCTAACAAAGCCATCTCATAAGAAAAAGAAAAACCCAAAGCCGAACCCCGCCTGAAAATAGGGAATGCCTTCTGTGGACACTTCTCTACAACACACAGACAAGTCCAACAAATTTTACTGTCAGAATGATCGAAAGTCCACCAGGCCATTGTCGTCCAACGCGCGACACCATTGCCTTGTACAAGTAGCGCCTCAGACTATTTGCTAGCGATGGGCGAACCCGGCCATTTTCTTATAGCACAGACTATTTGTTAGCGATAGACGAACCTGGACATTTTCTTATAGCACGGACTATTTGCTAGCGATAGACGAACCCGGCCATTTTCTTAAATCATTACCTTTGTTAACCTTAACGTTGTGTCTCCGTTCCGCAGACAAAACACATTGACTTGGTGAAGTTTTTAGGTGTCGGTTGCATCCCGGGTTACCACTCTAGCGTTGTATTTGGATTTGGGAACCCTACTGTGAGAGACTTGTGACCCTGTCGTAATAGAATTCCACTGAGGTGCCGTCGGAGAATCCAACATTTCGGGCTGAATGGAAATTAGAATTCTACATTCTCAATATTTTAAACCTTCGTGTAATGTTTGATAATCCTTTATTGATTGGTCTGATAGGTCAAGTTGAGACCCGATAGTCTGCTCCGATAACCTGTCTCTGGAACTAGAAGAGTAATTATACCTTTCCGATAGTCTGCTCCGATAACCTGTCTCTGGAACTAGAAGAGTAATTATACCTTTCCGATAGTCTGCTCCGATAACCTGTCTCTGGAACTAGAAGAGTAATTATACCTTTCCGATAGTCTGCTCCGATAACCTGTCTCTGGAACTAGAAGAGTAATTATACCTTTCCGATAGTCTGCTCCGATAACCTGTCTCTGGAACTAGAAGAGTAATTATACCTTTCCGATAGTCTGCTCCGATAACCTGTCTCTGGAACTGGAAGAGTAATTATACCTTTTCGATAGTCTGCTCCGATAACCTGTCTCTAGAACTGGAAGAGTAATTATACCTTTCCGATAGTCTGCTCCGATAACCTGTCTCTGGAACTGGAAGAGTAATTATACCTTTCCGATAATCTGCTCCGATAACCTGTCTCTGGAACTGGAAGAGTAATTATACCTTTAAGCCCTTGCGGTATCTGACAATTCTTACGAAGCAGTTTTATTCATATAAATCCGCGCTTGACGTCCCAGGAGTTTTCTGGGCCTGTGTTTGCTGAACGACCCGGGTAGACCTAGGCTAACGAGGACGAGCAAAACAACACAACAACACTGTTTGTAGTTGGGAAGGGGGGGGGCGAGTGGGGGGGGGGGCGAGTGGGGGGGGGGGGGCTGAGTGCAGGTCAAAGAAAAGATATTTTCCCTGGAGATAGTGACAGGGGATTATCATCAAAATAGGAGAGAAGGGACGAGAATGATGGAGAAACTGGATCGAAGAAAGAACGAAATGTGTTGCTGGTCCAACTTGAGTTCTGACGCAGTATTCGGAAGACAGAGATCTAAATAAGTGCAGCTCCCGGCACTTGAAACGCACTTTTAAAAAATTATTCTCTATTTTTCTCCTGCAACTCACAGTGGGTTTCAGAATAGAATGAAATATCTGTTCATATGAACTGAACACTATAGTCAGGAGTTTTGACCATTAGAATCACGGGGGTCAGATTTAATTCTTGATTAGCTTCTTGACCCAACAATCAAGTGTAAATATTTAGTTTGTTCTCATCTTTTACCGCGTTTATAGTACTGTTGGGTGGTAGCGTCTAGAACTTGAAGAACAATCTGTACAATGTCATATTCTTCCGTGAATTTGACGAGGAAATGAATCAGGTATAGACCAATGTGATCCATGAAGAACTGGAATAGGACAACTACAGACTAGATAGAAAAAAAAAAATGAAACATCTATAGCTGGGTACATCGGGGTGGGAATGCATTCGGTTTTACTTGAGACAGTAGCAAGGGTTATCCTAAGTTATCATAAAGAATCCCACATGATAGTTTATCAGCGGACATGAATTAGAATGAGCGGGTATTGTGTGGTGATTAGCGCACGCAAAAAGTTCAGTTCGTACCTTATGACACATTTCATTTTTTCACTGATGTTACTTTTTGTTTCCGTGTATATTGTGACAAATTTAATACAATAGACGTATGATTCACGCGAATGGGTTAAGAAAAAAAAACTTTACGGGATATTTACAACTGTCATATTTAATTTCGATCAAATCTTTTCCGGGTTACGTTCGACTTTTCATGCGTTATAAGCTGCGGAATATCATTTGTTTCCATCACAAGTACTTCCAGTACTGAGTTTTCAGTTGTCGATTCAGGTAAAATACGCTGTGAAGTTGGGTTGATGTTGCCGAGGGCGTGCACGAAGACAAGTATCGAATAGCAAATGAGTGCGTCTGAATTACCTGGAGAGTCAAATAATTAGTCTGTGTGTGAAGTCGATTGTTTTTACAATTTTTTTAAAAGTCTCTGACAACACACATGCTGTTTTTTTGTTGTTGTTTTTTCTCTTTCTTTCTTCTCTTCACAATATCTAAAACCCTTGGTATAACCGCGATGCCACTTGGAACATCCGTAGATTTGACATGCTCTCATTTTCAGCTGTCTTCAAGCCACAGTAACTTTAGACATGGTATGAAATATCGAGTTCGGGGTTGCATCAGATCAGTCAAAACTCCGTGCATGTTAAAATATGTGTCAAGGTTATTGAGGTCACATAGGTGTCATCGAGTGCAGTTTAAAAAAAATCCAGGAAATTGCATTTCAGCCGCCCCAATACATGGTATACCACAGTAATTGTATCGTATAGACTATTGTACGATTATCATGGTATATTATATTAATTGTACCGTGGTAAATACACCATGTGAAACCATGTAGAATTGATATGGTGTACAATGGTAGAATTACTATGTTATACCATGAAAACATTACTATTGGTATACCATGGTGCATTTACTATGGTATGCCATGAAACAATTACTATGTTATAGCAGTAATTGTAATATGGTGTATCGCGGGGCGTTTTCTGAGCATTTTGTACCCAGGACGTTTTATAGCAGGACGTTTGTACCCAGCTGGACGTATCGTACCTAAATCGACGGTCGTTTTGTACACAAACCGACGGTCGTTTTGTACCCACCATTGGACGTTTTGTACCCAAATCTAATATAAAAAAATGATGTATTTGTATTTTTTTACATGGCCTTATCTATTTGTTTTAATAAAGTTACTATATTTATACACTAATCCTCTTATTTATTTCTCCAAAACCCACACCAACATACCCGGTTGGGTTCGAAAAAGTCCAACAGTTTGGATTCAAAACATACCTGGTGGGTACAAAACGTCCAGTGATGGATACAAAACGACCATCAGTTTGGGTATTCTAGTGGAGAATCCTTATTGTAGAGTTTAACAGTATGTTTCCAGCACCTGCTGACGAAACTAGGGCAATGTGAATTCGTTCACGGTGCTTTTGGTTTGCCTGCAGACGTGGGTCGCATGCTGATGCCCCGAATCGCTTAGAGTCTGAATCACAGAAAAGGGGCAGTGTTAGTCATGAGGACTTATAATTTAATGTTAGCCAGCAAATACACTTAAGTTTTTCTTCCAGAGAATGTTTATAACAGAATATGTAGATAGGCTCCCGGCACCTGCCGACGGACCGAGGTCATTGTCAATTCGTTCACGGTGCTTTTGGTTCGCCTGCGGGGCCCTTGTTGACGTGCATCCCTCTGTTGAGTCCTGATTTAATGAGTGATTTCCGTGAGAGTTATAAATAATCGGTGACTGGTAAACTTGTTCATTATTCTGTAATAAAATAAATACCCAGAACATTTGCAAATGAAATAAAACATCATATAAACCTTCCATAAGGGTTGATATATTTTCAGCTCTGCTAGTGCCCACCAAAGTGCTAGTATTTCAAATACCAGAACTAATCCAAGGGGTCGCGCTCAATCCTCCCCAATCCCAAGTGTAGATTTGGTCTGGTGTTGAGGACCAATTAAGATTTGGGGTTGCGATCCCAAAGCTGACCTCTAGTCGGGACCGTACGAACTATAAGTTTGTGGGGTCAAGGCTCGGGTGTTACACAACCCAAGGTAGCTTAAACAATGAAACAAGTGCAATAGAACGCATCTGGAAGTAACACTTCCGCATATTTTGGGTAATAATTAGTAATCTGATCAGCAATAAATATTAGGAAGAGCTATTTCCCAACATACCATCGCTCCTACTACCTCCCTGCTTCGATGTCCACTATTATGCAAAAATATTGCAGGCGAAATTTCATCTATTTCTTCAATGACAAGTTTCACATGGAGCGAACCATGGTTGGCCCAATGGGCGTGCCAAAAATAAATTAATCTTAAGTTCTGTCAGGTTCGGTCTATGGTAGTTAAGCATTCATCGTTACACCAATTACTGTTACCTCTGACTAGTATCGGTCTTCCATCTCCACTGTTTTCACCACCTGCAGGTTGGCAGGTTCAACCTTTACTGCTGGCTTTCTTCAATGTTCACCAGAACTTCTGCATACCATTATTATTAATGCTTCTACCACTGACTCTTGCTCAAAGTTATCAAATCCTCGCAACGCTAACACCAGCACAAGACAGTATGCTAATAGGAACATGCGTTACCTGTCTTTACTATTCTCTAGACATGGTCGGCAGTTCCATGTTTTACCATGTATTGAAATAGTCAATAGTTTGCCTCCAAGAGGAAAAGTCCATACAGCTGCAGTTACAACTCTGACAAGAGGCCATTTGGGGCCCGAGGCGCTCATCTGACCGAGGTTGTTTAAAGGATTTAATTAACATCTATTACCATATAAGACTATAGAGAAATGAATTAATTTAATTATTTATAACTCGGTTGTCCATGTCACTCGAGATGATTTTTTTTCTTCTAGTGTTGATATACTACCACAGACATAAAACCCAGATTTCTAGTAATGCAAAAGTAGAGAGCGCAAATATCAACCTGGGGACTTAACCTTGAACAAACTTGAATCTGGCACCTCCCCTTCCAATATAGCTCAAAGTTAAAATTTCCAAATATAACACCTAATTAAAATGCCACCCAACACCACAGGGAAAAAAACAAATATCATCCTTTATTTGAACAAATTGAATCTGACACTGGGATATTGAAAACCAATTCTCAAAAGATTCTGGCTCGAGTGTCTGAAGAACCAGATGTTTTAAGATTGTTCCTTATCTTGGACTAAATTAACATTTGGCCTTGAATAGGAGCCCAAATATTAACCCAGGGAGTTGAATTTAACAAACTTGAATCTGACTCCCCCAAGGATGGTGTATTCCACATATCAGATGTTCTGAGGGTTCTTGAGACAAAGATTTTTCAAGAATATTCCTCATACTGCACCAAGTAAAAATTTGGGCTCCTATAGGGATCCTAAATATTAACTCTGGAACATACTTTGAACAAACTTAGATCTGACCTCTCTAAGGATGCAGTATAATAAATACCAAAAGTTACTGACTGTTGGATCTGAAGATTATTTTTGAAGATTATTTCACAGATTGAACGAAATTAAAATTTATGCTCCGATAGCCCAAATAATAACCGACAGGATTGGAACAAACTTAAACCTAAACCCCATAACAATGTTGTATACCAAATATCACAAGGTACCGACAGGTGGTTCTGGAATAGAAGATTCTTTAGCGAGTACTTCTCATATTCCAGCAAGTTAAAATTTGGGCTTCTGTATTGATCTCAAATATGAATCGAGGGGCTTAATCTAAATAAACCTGCATCTGCCCCCCCCCCCCACCCCCCCCCCCCTCACACACCCACAATGGATGCTGTATACCAAATATTTAAATGACTCTGATCAGAGGTTCTGGAGAAGAATTTTTTTTAATTTTACAAACATGCTGACATAGCATTTTTTGATTTCACCCCTACAGTACATATTGACATAACTGATGGCAACTTTTTTACCATCCATTCTACTGTTCCGGAGGATGTTTCATACAGCTGCTCCAAATAACAATTCTCTGTTCCATAAGATTTTGGAAATATGGGAGTTGAAAATATTTATATTTTTCGGCTCCTTCCAGGTTGGAACCCCATAGAGTGAAGCAGTGCTTGTTCACTATGGTAAACATGCTCTGCTTTACTGGTAAAATAAGACACAGCCAGCAAATATCAAGTCACCGCACCCATTAGTTCACAAGTTTTTTTTTTAAAATTTGGAAGCATTTCCCTATCCCCTCCCTACAGCGAAGGGAAAGTTGATTTGAAGAAAATTAAAGTGCGATGCCAGAACAATCACCTCAAATTTAACTGTAATCGGTTCAGTAGTTTTCATGTTCACGGATGGCAGATGATAAGTGATCACAATAGCTCACGCTCACTTTCTGTCAGCTGAGCTAAAAGGTGCTAAAATGCAATTTCAAGTCTTGGTTTTGCATATGTGATGCATTGAGCAGAAAGTAACTTTGCAGTCCTCTCTTTTGGTCAGATTCATTTCACATAGTCCTATTTGTCTTTAGCCTTCATACAAAATTTCAACAGAGTGGACCAATTTAAGACAGTTTGGCCTGAGTTGTCCCAAAAGCCCACTGTTTTTGGTCCAACTTTTCTTTGACAGAGTTGTCCTAATTGTATCTCTTGATTGCTGTTGTGACAAGTGTCGTAATCCATAATGCAAACAATGGATAAATCAAAATTTGAACACATGTGTATCTGCCCCCCCCCCCCCCCCCTCCTTACTCAGTATTTTTTCAATGCTCCTACAAGATCACCCCGACAAAACAATTTTCTTTCTGTTCCATTCTATTGGTTCTAAGGATGCTTTATACCAAATAACAGTTCTCTGTTTCGTGCAGTTTAGGAGATATGGGCGTTTAAAATATCTATATTTGTGCTCTTGGGTTCCCATAGGGACACAGGAAATCTTTTTTGGCATGAATGAAGTACATATGATGCAATAATACCACATACCAAATTTGGTTCAAATTGTCTCATCATTTCAGAAAATAGAAATTTCGCTTGGGACCAAAAATCCTCCCGTTTAAAAGGCAAATACTGCATCATGAACTTCATTTGAACAAACTTGATTCCACACCCCAAAAGGAAGCTAGCTCCATTCCAAATATGAAGTCATTGTACCGAGAAGATTTTAGTAAAATTTTAAGAGCATTTTCGCCAACCCCCTCACTATAAGACATGACAACTTTCATTTTGAATTGACATATGACAAGGGACATGCATATCAATTTGGTTCAGTTTGGCCCTGTGGTTTATGAGAAGTTGGTAATGTAAAGTTTATGCCGGACGGCTGATAGACCGAAAGTCATCACTTGAGTTACCCCTGAATTTCAGTCAGGTGAGCTAAAAAGCATGATAGAATTTCTAGCCGATACAAACTATAAATTGTATTTACATGTAAGGTCACTGGAATGATCCTTAAGTCAAACTTTCACTAAGTTGCTAGGTTTTTTGAGAATTCATAAGCGAGTGGTTTAATGGGACAAGTTCTGTTTTACTGTTAAAATAGGATCTGATAACAAATGCCTTTGATGGACATACTCAAAAGATATTACTTTGGAATAAATGGTTGGCTACGCTTAAATCAAATGTGCTGTTGCGGTCATGATAAAACTACAAATGCAAAGAACATAAAAAATGTTCATATGAAATTGTTTTGTTTATTTATTGGAAAATGCCAAAAGGCACTCTCCAATAGACTGTAACAAAACAATTATGAGAATCACATCGCTGGTATCATGGTACATTTGAAAAAAATACTTGTATTACAAATTATTGTTGAAAAATAATTTAGTTCTCTACAAGATGAACACAAATAATTCACATGGAGGTTTAAAAAAAAAATCCTGTTGGTCATTATTTACAAGATATGAAATGTCAACCTGCGGGGAACTGGGAGAGTTTTTCGGCCCAACGTTTCCACTATTAATCACTAATATCAACCAAGTTAGAATAATAGCAAAGGGTGGAATGGCTGGAAAGAAATGCCTCAATGTCTCCTGTGGCATATTTTCTATAAAACTGTGAATGGTCGTTTGAAAGACTGGATATGTCATTTATGTAATTATTTTGGCCAGTGGTCTGTCAGAAAATGTTTTGAATGTGGGGATCCTTTCCAGTTGATAAAATGTCTGCTTTCACCTTAGTGTATCAACAAGGGGCTTGATTTGAACAGACAGAAAACAAGAGGCCTGCATCGCAAAGCATTGCTAATGCCCCAACCGCAAAAAAAAAAAATCTAAGTCAAAAGAGTGAAAAAGGGCCACAACTCTGGAAAAAATGTGTAGAAGAAACTCACACTATACAGATATTGTTCTCTCATGAAACTCTATCACAACACCAAATATCATTCAAATTGGAGTAGCAGTGGCTGAGATACAAGGGAAAATGTTGGTACAGATGGATGGATGGACAAATGGACATACAGAGGTCTCCACTGGATACCACTCGACTTTTCAGGCCGGGCATATTAATACTGGGAGGGACAGCAGAAGGGTTTTGGGAGAAGACTCAAAAACAAGTTAAACAGCAGACAATGGATCAAGAGTGTGACCATAGCAAACCCTCACTGAACTCATTCAGAAGAGATTTTAACCATGTCTGTTCAAATGTTGTTAAAAATACATAACAGACAGGCTTGAATCTGTAATATTGTTCATTGGTGAATTTAAAAGCAGGGTAACTTGCAAGTTTCCAGTTGAAGGTATTTCAACAGGAGAATGAAGATGTTCACACTAATAATGCAGATGTACATTTTTATTTTTGAAAAGTTAAAAAATTTATAGTAATTTATATATTTTTTATACTTACCAATGACCCAGACATAGCTGGTGCTAACTCTTAAAATATAGGGCCAAACACAAATTTTGCCCCCCAATCCCCAAAATTTGCATCTAAAACTAAAGAAAACATGTCCTGAAAGGCCCTCCACACTTCGCCCCTACTGCGCATGCGCAGTGTCAAGGACGTTCCGAAATTGGCGCCATTTATCATTCTAATAACCAGTGCCTGGTAAGCGCTATGTACTCAGCGGGGAGGCAAGAGTTCCCAACTCCTGGGAGGGCCATCCCCGTCTGGGTCATTGGTAAGTATAAAAAATATATAAATTACTATAAATTTTTTAACATTTTTATACTGTACCAATGACCCAGACATAGCTGAATAGTAAAAAGGCTGGAGGGCCAAGGACATAGAGCAAAATGGAATACGCTCAATAAAATAAAATAGAGTCATCCCCTGTAGGGAAAAGAAGTAATAGGCCTTATATGCATCTTTCTTATTTATGATAAATTCGAAAGATACAACACCTTCCAAAAATTGAGCTTCATATATCCATGTACTCTATTAATATCCAATAATCCTTATACTAATAATTTTTAAAGTAAGCCAATAATAAAGTAAGTCTAGAGAATAGAGACTCTTATACTCCTAAAAGTGTGTGAGAATTGCATAATCATGTCCGTTGACATATGCAATATTCAAAAGCTATACTTTAAAAACTAAGACTTGAATGAATTTTAAACTTCTCACTAACAACCATCCCAATAACAGCTCAGAATTACTAACTCCGGAGGAGGTATCCCCTTGTTTTCATAGTAAAAACAGGTGACCCAAGGGAACACCCTCCCCCCCCCCTTTTCTTGCCCTGGGTCAAATAGCCTAGAGCGAAGAGGGCAGCCGAACGGAGACACTGCCGAAACAGACAGCCTACCTAGCTATAGTAGCAACTGTTAAGTGAATGACATTCTGAGCAGTAGATAATAGACCTAACAATAGAGGCCTCCAGAAATGGACTCGATATTTCTGAGATAAAATTCATGAATGGATGGCTGAGCGCAATGAGCAGCCTTCAAAAATCTATAATAGCAACACTATTAATGTAAGCCCAAGAAGTAGAAGAACTCTTACTTCATGGGCCGAAATCTTAAGCACAACTGCTAAGCCAATGATATACCATAAGCAGTACGCTAGTTAATAGAATCCATTAACAATAAAATGGAGCGTAACGTCCTTCTACTAGACATCAAAGACAGAAGAAGCTTACGCCCTTGTAATAAACAGATATCTGTTTATAAATACATAAACTGTACCCGGAAAGAGTAAAGGCCTCTGCCCATACGAAGACGGAAGGACCTTAAAATAATAGGATCCGGATAATAGGAGCCTAACTCTTATGCAACAATCCAACCTAAATAGTAACGGAAGTATTGATTCCGAAACTATGAAAGTGAAAATCATCCATCGATAGTGCATGAAACTCACTGACTCTACAGTAAAAGAGAAACCAACAGAATTACTGTCTAAAAGGTCAGAATTTGAAAACTACTGTTTCCAGAGGCTCAAATGATTACTTAGCTAAATAAGAACCGAAGTTAAAATCCGTATAGGAATTTAATCTAAAGATTCTAAGTCTATTTATCAAAAAGTTACTAACTGACTTAGATAAAGAGACAAAAGACTCAATTGTAAAGTATCGTAGAGTGCATAGGTATGAGGTAACATAAACCTATAACCTAAATAACAACAGGCTGCAGTAGATCTTGTGAAACAAGTATACTAAAAAATAGCAATGAGTAGTATGGAGGGATCAACCATATGAACATAATGATCCCTACACCACGACGGAAGAGCCTCCACTTTAGTCGCATAGAATAGCGAAGAAGAGGATCTCCTATAGTAAGAAATCGCGTCCAAAGCTCGTCCAGTACAGTGCTTACAATGCAATACGGACCACACAACGGAATACATGAAGGTTGCGACCTTGCTGGTTGTGATAAAGATGACACGATTTACCCAGTGAAAAAAGATCCTCACATAGAGGAAGATTTCACGTTAAGATCCACAGTAGACAAGAGAGTAAATTACTCATGATCTCTGTGAAGATAGAGATGCTATCAACAGAAATGTATTGTGGTTGTTTATCTTAGCAATACCTGCTAAAACAACAGCGCCGGAGGATACGCGTATCCTATCATTCCGTCCTATAGATCAATAGAGCGTTAACAGTATTAGCTCAGAGATCTGGACAAGCCAACACATACGTCTGCAATTTATTAGCAAGCTGTGTCATAAATAAAACATCATTGGGCGCTCCCATAGATAGCAAATCTGAATGAATACTTGTTTGTTGAGAGTCCATTCTGACAGCAACAAGCGACCCGTAAGAGAACGGGAGTGCGATAAAACAATCAGACGACCCAGAATATGACGGACCAAAACTGAACTTGGTGTACTATAACCAACAGACGGATTCTTTCCATTAAAATGAATAACGGAAACGAAAGAGTGCCTCCCTGGTTCCGGAGATACGCCACTACTGTCGAATTAAAGGACAGGAATTTGGGCATGCGTTTCTGAATAATGTTCATGCAATGACATAAAGCAAGCCTAAAAAACATTATTCCGCGGAAGTTAAACTGATAGCTAAAAGACTGCGGAACCCAAAGACCCTGGCACTTCGAATCCGTAGGGATCAGTATATATCCCAATCTGTTTGAATGGCAACCGTCATAACAGCCACACTCGGGTCCGGCAACTGCGGCGGCACTCTCTGAGTCAACCACCGAATGTTTGCCCCAGTCTGAATCTCTTGTAACACTAGATAGACAAGAGAATGTATAAATCAAGCAATTCATGGATTGCCGGAAAGTTGCCGTCGAAGAGAAGCTCCTCCGAGAACGAAGCGACTCTGAGAGAGTTCTTAACCTACTATCCACGCGTGGATGTAGCTAGGGCTGCATCACGTCTAACCAACTCCAATCAGCCACTGAAGGGCGGAGTTATACGTGAACAAACTACTGCCCTCAAAAGAAATTACATTGAGAATAATATCCCGTAAATCTTTTCTTGAAGACGTAATGATAACGCCTCAGTAAGGCGGATTACGTATAATAAAGCGTCTAAGTTAAGTCTACTATACATAATGTCGTTCCCAACATTGAAATTGGAAAAGACATAAACGGCGAAAAAGAATATATATGCAGTCTTTAATCACACCGTCTAGACGCGTATGAACTCTCGGTATGCCCTGCTCTGCCAAAATAAACTATATGTAAAAAAGATAAAATGGCAGAAATGAGCCACGCGGACGAGAAACTAAACTATCATGCTTAGTAGCAGGCTTGTATATATATATAAATATATAGCGTCGAAAAATAAAACACATGTTGTAATGACAATATTGGACTGCGTCGGTAAGTCAGGGACAAAGTCCCTGTACCGATCGAAAAATCCGAGTCCAATGACGCTATAAGTCTCTTATCCAAGATCGCAGCAATGAAGTCCGAAAAATAATCACTGGAAGAAATGCCAGAAGATATGAAAGGCATTTTCCGATACTACTAAAGGGAAAACTCGAAATCTTTCGAATCCCTTTCGCCATCCTGTCGGACCCTATAAAGCGTTCGGTCGTCCGTAGCTTGATGCAACCGCGGACCGCACCGACCCAGCGCCGTCGGATAATTCCTGATTCGACCGAGAAACTGTCGATTGCTGGGATGCTGCGAAACAACTGTGCTAACTCGGATAGCACGTCCGTCACTGAGGCCTGAGGAGCAGCGGTCTTACGATGCATTGCCGCAGGAAGCTCCGAGATCGTTACCCCCGTGCATACTTCCAATATGCGAGCGAACGGAGTGTATAGGCCTCGTGTCCCTTGGCTACCAGATGGCGCGACCTATTCGCTGTGGAATCACTGAATGCCGAAACTGATCGGATACTCGAGGTCACGTAGCCAATGTGCGGTCGTGTGCCCTGCTGTGAGGATGAGGAAGCATTAAAGACAGTCTCTCGGACTGTCAATATAACGGAGCGTCCCGAGCAACGGACATATGCTCCGAATGTAAAATATCTGAACCACAACATGCGGTCCCCTATGTTGTTGGCTTCCTCCGATCTGTCCTCAATCTGCCGTCACTGGGTGAGTACTAAAGTAATTAAAGTGCTCGCATCACCCAAATCTCCTTCCTAGACCGCAACGGACGAACCCGGCAGCCAAACCATTCGATGAATGTACGCTACACCGGGTGAGCTAGCTAGACAGAGGCACACTTTTGAAAGACATCTCCATAATTCTTCGAACAAGAAACCAGAAATGCTTGGATAGCAAGCATAAAATAATAATATATATAGCGTCGTTCAATAATTCGAAAGTTTGTGTGACATTATTGGACTATGTCGGAACTGAGGGACGATGTCCCTGAACCGAACCAAAAATTTCTAAGTCCACCGACGCTATCGGTTTCTTATCCGGCATCGCAGCATATTTTGTTCCGAAAGGGAAAGCTTGAAATCCTCCGAATCCCTTTCGGTATCCCGTCGGACCGGATGAAACTTTCGGACGTCCGTACCCGCTTCCGCGGAGCGTCCCGACCCAGCATCGTCGGATAAAATATATGCGACAGATTCAGTTGATGCTGGGATGCTGCGATAAACTGTGCTATTAAGGAAAGCACGTCCGTTCCCGAGGCCTGTGCAGTAGCGGACTTACGATGCATTGCCGCTGGAAGCTCCGTGTACGTTGACTCCCGCACACTTCCTATGCGAACGTCCGGAGTCTGCAGGCCTCGAGTCCCCGGCTACCGACCCAGCGCTGTCGGATAATTCTCGATCCGACACCGTTTCTGTCGGCTGCTGGGATGCTGCGATAAGCTGTGCTATGTCGAGACCTGCGGAGGCGCAGTCTATCGCTGCTTCGCCGAGGGCAGCTCCGCATCAGAAGGCTCCCGCATACTTCCTATGCGAACGTCCGGAGTCCATCGGTCTCGAATCCCTGGCTGCCGGATGGTGTGACCTGGTCGCCGAAGAATCCTTGATCGGCGAAGCTGGTAATATATCGGCGGTCACGCAGCCAAGGTGTGGTCGTGTGCGCTGACGAGAAGAGGAAGCCTTAGCAGTCTCAGCGGACTGCCTATACAACGGAGCGTCCCGAGCGACGGACGTATGCTCCGCTAGCGACACACTTGTACCACAACATCTGGGGCCAGATGTTGTTGAACGAGAGAGGGGCCTCTCTCGCTTGCCGTCCGGATGGACCGGAACGAGCTATGAACCGGACTAAAAGGCTTCCTCCGTTCTCCCTCCGATCCGCCGTCACTGGGTGTGCATTAAGTTAATTTTATAGTGCTCGCATCACCCCAAAATTCCTTCTAGACCGCAACGGACGAACCCGGCTGCCGAACCATTCGGTGAATGGACGCTACACCGGGCGAGCTAGCGGACGTCAAAGGCCGTCGAACCTACTAGGGTCCTCTTAGGCAATTGGCGTATTACATGAGCACTTTTCCGCTAGCCCTTCATTAATTGTGACGACGGAGGCACACTGTTGGAAGACATCACAGATACATCACCCTAATCTTGATCGTCTGAAACAGAAATTGATAAAGTAGAGTGACCCTGCGGGGAAAGGACCGGAGTGTCCAAATCCCCAACAACATACCGTGACATACGCTTCCCATATTGTCATCGAAATCATACGATACAGAACAGGAGTTAATGCGAGTACACTGACCACATATAGAATGATAATAAGGTCAGAGGAAGACTTCCTCTTAAAACAATTGATCAATATCCTTTCAATGTGAATAGAAAACAAGTCCTGGTACTCGCACTAACCCCTGGCAAAATACATAATAATAATATGATCCATTAATATAGAAAAAATAATTGAAATCAAAATATTTTGAAAAAATATTTTTTCAGAACAGCCCAAGTTTCTGAAAAGTAACGTTGAGCCCCAATGGATCCCAAGCCTAAGTGTGGAAAAAAATTTTAAAAATATTTTAAACAATTTATTCAACACTTACGAACAATAATAATGTATCTAGTTATGATTAAAATAACATAAAGATATTATTATTTAGAAATCCCCCCCTCACACAGAGGGCTGTTGTAAATGTAAACAATGAGTGTAAAAACACTAAAATAAGACTCCAGGCACCCAGGCCCGAAATCAGTTACCAAAAATACACCATCTGATGCAAAACAGAGACTCCCAGGGAAGAAACTGCAGAACATCAGATGGTAGATGCAGAACACAACGCCTAACCACCCGTAGGTGAAGACGTAAACATGGGGAAAGAACAGAATTCATTCTGTTATTCAGCTAAAACTCCCAAGAAATTTTAGTAATAATAATTACATAAACTATGCCAAAAGCATGGGAGAATAGCAAGGGGGAACTTAAAGGACAGGGAGAGAGGAAAAACACTTAAAAAAACAGTGTAACTAAATAATCAGAATGACAACAAAATGGCTGCTGCCTTGAAAATAGGTAACTTAACATAATTTCATTAAAAAATTTTAAGTTACAGCCCTGATAATATTCTGTCACACATTCTTTTCCTCTCCTCCTTTTCTATCCTCCTTAGAATCACCATTTCACTAATATTTATGTGTCTGGCATCATTTAAACTGAGATTTAAAAGCACAAAGATCAGTCAGATTTTAACTGATGAAGGGCCAAACTTAGAATGATAAATGGCGCCAATTTCGGAACGTCCTTGACACTGCGCATGCGCAGTAGGGGCGAAGTGTGGAGGGCCTTTCAGGACATGTTTTCTTTAGTTTTAGATGCAAATTTTGGGGATTGGGGGGCAAAATTTGTGTTTGGCCCTATATTTTAAGAGTTAGCACCAGCTATGTCTGGGTCATTGGTACAGTATAAAAATATTACAATATCACACTGATACAAATATCACCACTATCTGATTCATTCTATCACTTCATACATCAAATTTAAGTTGTGTTTTTAAAAAGGAAACAATGATTCTATTAATAATATTCTCATAACAACAAAACTCAGTTTATGTTTCTTTAGGAGGTCAGCATACAAATAACACCCTGGAATTAAGAAACAGTTTGGAAAAGTTGTTGCTTATTAAAAGCAAAATGAAACAAACTTTGTGCATCTATTGCAGTGAGAATAAGAGACATATCCCATAGTTTGGTTCAATGAAAAGTTAACGTCTGACATCATTGTTAGCCTCTGGTAGGCTTCATATGTTTATGTGAGCATTACACCATCTAAAGGTGCAGAGTTTCATGAAGAGAGGGCAATAAGGTTAAACCATCACAACTCATTAGACACACTTCATAGGAAGACTGACAATTTTAATGATTTTAAAAAAAAAAAAAAAGGCAGAGGAGTATTTTACTTCAAAAGTAAATCCTATTATGATGAAAATGGGGTATAATACAGTTAACACAGTGTGATTCAGTAGTGTGTCACTATCTGCACAACTGAATAACTTTACAGCAGAACTGAAAAAGAATATACATGTTTCACCAGAGAATGCTAAAACTGTGAAGTGATATTTTATGTAGAAATTTAAGAACCCAACAAGCAACAGTTCCTGCAGGGCTCGATTGAACTGGATTTGCATAGCGATTTTTGAATCAATTTTCAACTATAGCTAATCAATTTCACATGAGAAAAACATATAAATAATAGGGAATGCTAAGCAAAATTTATCCAAGTTAGTAAACTGTTATACAATTTTTAAAAATTAAATCGACCCCTGAGTTCCTGAACCTCTGGGTAAATACCTAATACTGGTTGTTAATAAATTGTGCATATCAAACCTCACTGTGGTATACCCAAATTGTAGTATTGGTAACAGTACCATGGCAATAGCAATATGCCATACAAACTAAATCTTAACATACCAAAGTATTTTTGGTACCTGACATTTCCCATCAATATCTAAAAATAGATCATAGGTAAAGTCTACATTGATATAATAAATGAATTAACAATCAAAACAGCCCAGTGCTGTGCACATAAATTGCCATTCACTATTTTTTGTATTTTTCACTTCAAATCATAGCTGATGACCCCTCAGTGGAACAATCTCTTCAAGCTCAGTCCAATGAGTGATCAGAAACTTTGTCATCAAGGCAAAAAAGTAAATTTTTAGTCATTCAGAAATTTTTAGAATGTGACATCATCAGTTTGTGTCAGGTAAAGGGTTAATTAACTCAAATAACAAATAATATATAGGGAGAGTCGATATAAAACCTTCAATGAGTTTGCCAAGGAAGACTGAATGGATTAAATTCTTAGTTGCATTGTTGAAAAATTTGGTGCATTGAATTTTTGTTATAAAAATGCAATTTTTTTTCAAGCCAATCAAGAGTAGAAACTCCATAAAATTGCAGGATCACATAATCTGGAGAAAATGATAAGAATTCAGCAGTAACTTTATGACAACACAGACCTGTATGAAGTCAAGTTTATCCAATCATTTATACGAATGCTGTGCCCACTCCTCCACCCCAGGTGTTCGTTACCGGGTCCCATTTTATTGGTGAAACAGAACTTGTTTACTCCAGCAAACAAGCGATGCACCACTTTCCCAGGATATGCGTGTGGGGGTGGGGGGGGGGGTGGGGGGCACTGGATGTTTACTATAGTCTGCTTTACTGGTAAGATAGGATTTGGCATCTGATGCCAGGGGTGGAAGTCCTTTAAAGTGGGCAGAACAGATATAATTGATTGGCTAAAATTAAATTCATACCTATTTTGCAGTATGATATAGCCAAAGATGCTGAATGTGAATTTGAACCAACAAATAAAGACCAGGTAGGATAACTATTTATTTATCTACAACTATGTCAGTTCTAATTTGTTCTGGTGCTGTTTAGGAGCACAACTATATGAACATAATGTGAGGGGGGGGTTCTCTGAGAGCATTTAGAGTGTGGAGAATGGAAACTGTTGTAACTGTTTTCTCACCAAATTCACGATGACATGCAAATCCAGTCTTAAAAAGTTAACATTAGAGTTAACTATTCTCTAACAGTGGAAGTATGTTATAAAATGAAAACAGAAACCCTTTTGTGATTTGTTTTCTTTACCGGGTTTTGAAAGTACTTCACTGAAAGCTTCGAAGATTTTTCAAGAATAGGATTCATGGGCTGGTAGTTTTAATGAGGGAAATGTTACTTTTGAAATTTTTTTTTTCCATAATACTACATATACCGTTAAAGCCCAAATTACACATAAAAGTTAGATCCAATTAAAGATTTTCAATAGCTTTAAATGTTGAAATAAAATTCTTGTGAGGAGAGTGTATCTTCAAATTTCCATTTTGAGGCTGGCGCTGGTTGTGAAGAGGAGTGCACCACTATTGACACATGCTCTATACCTTCACAAAAATAAATAAATCAACATTTGTTAATGGGTTGGGCTGACACTGCAAATTAAAATAGACACATTACAGGTTATTATTTGGTTATTGTACAGTTTTACAGATATTTTATGGGATTAGATTTTGTCTTCAGCCTGGTCCATTTACCACACACCACAAAAACTATAGTATATTTATTACATTGTACATCCATGAAATACACATTTACTTGTGAGGCCACAAAGCTTTTGTAATGTCATTATAATTGAAAAAAGATTACTACTTTGAACAGAACATTTTTAGGAAAAGAAGAAGTATATTCTGGCTGCCACAACTCTGTACCATCCTACTACTTCAACGGGTATTCTGTTTTTTCTTTTTTTTTGTGTCCTCATCTCTTTGAGTCTTTTAAAATGATAAGAAGCTGAAATAACAGAAATAAGCAAGTTACCAGATATTATATTTCCTTTACTTTGAATGAGAGAACTTTAATACCGGTGTAACAGGATATCTTCCCTCCACAGTACACCCCCCCCCCCCCCCCTTCAGGAAGATATCCTAGGATATCACCCCCCCCTACCTGGGATATCCACCCTCCCCCCCCTACCTAAATTTTTTTAAATGTATTCATCTAATTTTGTTTCTTTTATTATTCACAATATTTAATTACATTTGATATTAAAAGGGCTAAATCCTTGCATAAAATTACTCAGGAACATATAACACTAGAGGTGTGTGTCCCAGATGGGCCTGTCCATCCCCCCCCCCCCCCCCACTGCCATTATTCTAAGACGAAAAAAGGCATAACTCTAGCAAAAAAAAAACGTCTGATTAAAATTATAATTGAAGGTCATAGGTTCCCATGGTAGTGAACATCCATACCAAGTTTCTAAGGAATTGACCCATAAACATCCCAAAAAATCTGCAGATAAAATGCACGCATTCTACTGTAAGATGAAAAGGGGCATAACTCTGGAAAAAAGGTCCAATCAAAACTATAATCGCAGGTGCACAGGTCCATACCACATTTCAAATCAGTCCACCTGTAAACATCTAAGAAAATCTCCAGACAAAATTCACTCATTCTAAGACAAAAATGGGCATCACTCTGGCAAAAAAAAGACTGATTAGAACTATAATTGCAAGTGCACAGGTTCCTATAGTAGTGAACATCCATACAAAGTTTCAAAGGAATTGACCTATAACCATCTGAGAAAATCTCTGAGAAAAAGCACACATTCTAAGATGAAAAGGGGCATAACTCTGGCAAAAGGTTCGATCAAAACTATAATCACAGGTGCACAGTTTCCCATGGTAGTACACATTCATACCAAGTTTCAAAGGAATTAACCCATAAACATCAGAGAAAATCTCCAGACCAAATTTTAGGCCAGCTATTTGAAGATGAATAGGGGCATAATTCTAGAAAAAATAATCCAACCAGAACTATAATCGCAGGTGCACGGGTTCCCATGGCAGGGTAGGATTTGTTCATTTTCGCATCGCAGTTTTCGATGCAATTTTCCCCTAATGTGAATCACTTCCATAAAATTGGATCTTAAAGTGCGATGCACATGTATTTCAGTAAACAGAATAGGATTATCCTTCTTTGGTCTACTGACGTAGACAGTCAGAGACACTCATACATTGCATATGAGATGATTTACGATAACATTTTGCAGGGAATTTTTAGGTGCCTAAGTGGACCCGATATTCAGCCCACTCATAGGCCCCGATATTCGGCCCCATTGTATAGGCACATCATAACTACGAGGGATGCTCTTTAAAATAGTCACTCACAAATGTGAATGGTGTACAGTAACACATGATCGTTAACTGACTAATCAGCTATGCTCTACTTAGAGGTCATCAACTTTTTCTAGGCAAGATATCCATCTAGAGTGTTCAGTTTTTACCGCATAAAGTAAAGCTCCTCAATAATTTGTAACCTGAGTAAGTGTTCAGGTTTTGATTATCTATACTGTGTCCAGTTATTATAAAATTAGCACGAAGAAATGCCCACTTCATGCAAAACAAAACTAAAAATATTTTTAAATGAAAGTGTCAATGACACTGTAGCTTAACTTGTCTGTGTGTTGTGTTTGATGGAAAGGATAATGTTCAATGTTTATGAAAGGATTATGAAATAAGACAAGAATTGTGATAATTGGGAATATGTTAATTTCTGTTCTCTGTATGCTATATTTTTAATAAAAATAATATGAGGTGTACGCTGTACTAAAGAGCTGAGGGGTGGGTTAATATGACCTCACAGTTAATGTATGTGTCCCTCACAGTTAACGTATGTCAACGAAAGTTACCAAGTTACAGTGAACTTATTCCAAAATGAGTCATCCTATCAAGTTACATTGAAATCCCTTCACAAATATGACCTGTAGTCTGTACTAAAGTTTTTCGGGTTTTGGGCTCGGGAAGCCATCACGGTTGAATGATCGCAACCAAAAGGGGGTTGTCATCTGGGCATAATCTGGAGTGATCCTACAAAGTTACAATGAAATCCTTTCAGATATATAACCTGTATTAGTGCTCAAGGTTTTTGGGCTTCAGGCCCCTGAAGCCGTCACAGTTGACCAATCATGACCAAAAGGGGATGTCATCATCTAGGCATTATTTGGAGTCAACCTAACAAGTTACAATGAAATCCTTCCATAAATATGACCTATAGACTATGCTAAAGGTTTTTGGGTTCGGGCAGCCATCAAGGCTGAATGATCATGACCAAAAGGGGATGTTCTCATCTGGACATTATTTGGAGTCATCCTACCAGGGTACAATGAAATCCCTTCATAAATATGACCTGTACACTGTGCTAAAGGTTTTTGGGCTTCCGGCCCCTGTAGCCGTCACAGTTGCCCAATCACGTCCAAAAGAGGAGGTTCTCATCTAGACATTATATGAAGTCAACCTACCAAGGTTAGAATGAAATCCCTCCATAAATATGACCTGTAGACTTTGCTACAGGTTTTCGGCTCGGGCACCCATACTGGTTGACCAAGCACGAACAAAAGGGGACGTTCTCATCTAGACATGGCCCCAAACCTGCATATGAAGTATGAGAATTGGTTAAGCCACGGGGCTAAACAGTTTGATCCTAACGACCCCCTGGCAACAGCCAGGTGGTGCCCCCGCTGGGGTTCAAATTGTTTAAGTACTTTTGAGGGTGGAACCATCATGAATGAAAGCTGCTAAACATTTACACACACTTGCTAATCAATTTTAAGAGTTAGGCAAAAACTGCTAAATAAAAATTTAAAAACAAATCCTACCCTGCATGGTGGTGAACATTCATACCAAGTTTCGAGCAGATTGGTCCGTGAACGTCTGAAAGAGAAAATCTCCGGACAAAATTATGTCTACAGCTGAATAGAGAGACGGACGGACAAGGTGATTCCAGTACAAGCCCCCCACCCCCCCCAAAAAAACAACTTGTTGTGGGGGGTGGGGGAGAGGAGGAGGGGGGATGAGAAAAAATATGGAAGTTAGGGAGAGAAATATTGTGAATGAATTTTAGAAACAATTCATCTTCCTCCTCAACGTGTCAAAATCTTGAAAAAAAAGGTACAGAGGCTCTAAGATAGGCTGTTTCTAATTCATTTGTGTACAAATATCATTACAGCATCCCAAAATTTGTTTTCCTGGTTGATAAATATTTTGACAAGTTGAAAGGGAAGATATTCAAGTTTGGATAATCCCCCCCCCCCCCCCACGCCTTCCTGTCACCTTGTCAAAGTCCTGTAGACATTCATACGACCTTTACAACCATTGTTTGGACTTTGTTATGGTTGGGTTAGGGTACAAATAAAACCTATTTATTCATTTTTTCGAATGGTTGCTATGGTTTTTGAATGGGTGAGGGGAAAGACAATGAGGCCTGGGCATCTTCCCCTCCACCCTCTTCCATTTTTGTCCAAAAAGTTTTTGCATGGTTTTAAGATTGTCTATGTCTGATTCACTCCCCTTATTATTTAAGCGTATATGATTGGAAGAATTTTTTTTTCTTCCAAGTTTTCTATATTATATTTTAACATGGGTGGGGTGGGGGGGGGATAACCAGGCCAGGATACTCCCCCACCCCCACCCCCTATCACCTTGTCAAAGTCCTGTAGACATTCACAACCATTGCTTGGACTTCATGGTTGGGTGAGAGTGTAAATAAAACCTATTTATTTATTTTTTCAAATGGTTGCTAAGGGAAGAAAATCATATTTTGACATGAATTTAAAGGAAATTTGGTAAATAAATGTTATGTTATTATAAGTAGTTTTAATTTTTTTTTTTTTTTTTTTTGGGGGGGGGGAATATTCTGGCTGGGGGTTAGATATCCTGAGATAATTTCCCCCTCCACTCCATCCAAGGGCAAGGGGAAGATAGCCTGGGACATCCTGGGGAAGATGTGGGGGGGGGAGGAGATATCATGGCACACCAGTACTGTGTTAAGTCTATGAATTACAAAACTGAAATACAAGTTTGAGTGAAAGCTGATAACAGATGCATTGCTGGGCCATATTACACTATATTGTTTATATAAGGTATCATATTTACAGAGAATGAATGTAAACAGAAACAATGTGTTGGAACTCACAACAAGGAGAATTAGTCCTAGAAAAAATATTCTTTTAAAGTAAGTTTAATAAATATTTTAATCAAAATAGTTTCTGGAAACTTATTTATCACATAGATATGGGATAATTTGATGTGACAAGCCCAGTTCTGCCGAGAGAAAATACGGGCCCCGGGGGGATCAATTAGATGGCACCACCTGGGCCCCCTTGGTTCAAAACCAACTTACCAAGGACCCATGAAAATATTCACCCTTCCCCCGACCGATATATATTATGACTCAATTGCCTCTCAAAGACTAGATTTGGCTACAGTAAATTATGTATGTCCAGTTTTCAGAACTGACCAGGAATATCGAAGTGGGACGTCTATATAACCGAATCACAGAACAGCATATTGTGGGCAGATCGACCCACGATATATCTAATAATTTAGACAGTTCTTGAAAGGAATATATGCATACTAGTGAATTCGGGGGCCTGCGGCCCACCTGTCAATTCACACACACTGGGCATTGAAAAAAGCTTGCAAACTACTGTCTCGGGTGGCGCGGCTTCATCCTCGTGGGCCCCCTGGACCGCCAGGCCCCGGGTTTACTACCCCGGCTCTCCCCCCTCTCGACGGCCCTGGACAAGCCCGCTTGTACTCTTTTGAGTAGTTATTAAATTGTTATGATTTAGAATGTCTGTACACCAAGAATGTACCATAATTATGCATACAAAGATTTTAAACATGACAATTTATACCAAATTGTCTCTGCTTACATTCACTTTAACACTATATATGAAGTTAGGCACTCAATTTAATTATTTCCTTTCATCAAAATTATGATGTAGTGTGCATAACCTAAAACAAATACCTAGCACGGCATGAAGCAAAAAAAATTATATTAGGGTGGAATTTGTGTTCAAAACCCTTACATAGGGATTAAGATTTATTGCGTTTAATGTGATTGAGAACATTGCTCAGAGCTTCAGGCCTAGGGAAACGTTCAACTCCAATTATTAATTACCCCAATAATTAGTCACTTGTTTTGATCTCAGTTTATTCATCCAGCTTCAAAATGTTTTTTCCAGAAATAGAGATGAGATATACCATGTTAGCTGCCTACACCCTTTCTTGACTCTAAAATCAGGTATTCATCATCATGACATTAATTTCTAAGGTGACAAGTGTTTAATAGCCAACTGGGAAATTATTTTACATCAGCTTTGGTGTCAATTGAAGAATGTTACTTTCCTTCTCAAATAAATTTCTAAAACTTATGTACATACTTGTATCCCAGGCTTTCCGAAGTGTAGTTGAGACCCAACAGTGAAAGAGAAAGCAGTTACCTGCAAACCAAACTTTAAATGAAAAACAACCCAAAATTTCAATCCAATTCAATTAGTTTTATTCCTAACCTTTCTCTAAGCCGCACAGAACTTCTCTCGACCTTTTTTCTGAGCTCTCTCTTTTTCCCTTCATGGTTTTTTGAGACTATGCATCACCTTGAATTAAACAAAATTTTAAAATGAAATTTGCACTTATTTTACAACGATCTATTTCTAGATGAGCCCAAGTTTTTTTTTTAAAGACACATAACATTTTGTTTATTTCAGATAAGTATTCATCAAGCCATTTTACTGGTAAGACATGTCCTCATAATAATACCTGGGGTGGAAGTTCACTAAATGTACACTTTAGGTAGCAATGAACATTGGCTAAACTTAACTTCAAACTTTCTCAAATTTCAAATATTTGAAGAATTTTGTTCATAACATTCTGCAAAATAGAAGAAAAAGTATTGATATTTTGGCCTAAACATACATTTTAGTGAATTTGCATTAACTAACCCATTTTGGTGAATGCCTAAATAGTATAGTATATAGAGGTGAGCGTGGGAACCATGCCCCTCAACTTTTTTCCACACTTATTCTATATGATTACATAAGTTAAAAAACTGATAGCATGCAATACATGTATGTTAATATATAGACATTCAGGTAAACTCAAACAAATTGCACCAAATCAAAGAATTCCGACTTTGGCCAGGTCAGTCTCTTTCTCATACTTTAACCATCATCCAATCCAAAAGTTAGTCTTCCTGTTGAAAGATATCTCAAGTATAAAAGAGAGACTAAGTGATGTCCATCCAAACAGGGAGAATAGCAGGTATTCATACATATTCCAGATACCAGATTTATACTTTGTCTCCCAATCGATCAAACCAATGGTAGGTTTGGTGTGTTTTGGAAATACAGCCCCACCCCCACCACTTTCATTGAGTTTCAGCTATCTTTGCAACTATGGTTGCTATAGGTGATGAACCAGGCAGCAGAATAGGGCTGTCACGATTTTTTAATTTAGGAATCGATTAATCATCGCAATAATCGATAATAATCGATTAATCATACCTAGATGACCCCTCTCCCTCTCTTTGAAGTCGTTAAGTCAGTTGACCTACCTCAAGTAAACAACAAAGACAAATATTTTTTAGGTACATTCAAAGCTTTGATGTTCTGAACTTTTGAACCGTCAGTGTAATAATCAAGACTGGTCGTCAGTTGCGAACTTCGCAAGTTTGCAACTGTCAACTGGTCTTGATTATTACACTGATGGTTCAAAAGTTCAGAACATCAAAGCTTTGAATATACGTAAAAGACAAATGCTTCTATCGGCTTCTTGAGGTTTAACGTTAATTGACCTTTTACCTTAGAAACAATAGTTTTTTTCAAATTTTTTTAATTATTAAACGTCTAAAATAGGGTAACATTTAACGTTTCTTCGACAATGAAAAATACTAATCGATTTGGGCGTGACCGATCGACAATCAAATAATCATGACAGCCCTACAGCAGAACAAAGATATTTTTTATTCACACCAATATTCCAGTCTAGATTAAACAATATTTATTTCCAATAATTTAAGGTTGTACAA
This sequence comes from Pictodentalium vernedei, assembly GCA_031216915.1. Taxonomy (NCBI): domain Eukaryota; kingdom Metazoa; phylum Mollusca; class Scaphopoda; order Dentaliida; family Dentaliidae; genus Pictodentalium; species Pictodentalium vernedei. The sequence goes on from CM062295.1 coordinate 401,368,003, forward strand.
TAGTATATGAATTGGATTCGACAGTAAGCCATTGGCGTATTCTTTTCATATATAAAATAAAATTACAAAAACAACTTTGATCGGATATGAGAGATATCAAGTGTATACAGATCATTATGCTTGTCAAAGAGCTGGGGCACAATGTATTTGTTAAATTACATATTCAAAATATAGGTTTCAGAGTGAGAGAGAGAGAGAGAGAGAGAGAGAGAGAGAGAGAGAGAGAGAGAGAGAGAGAGAGAGAGAGAGAGAGAGAGAAAAAAAAAGTAAAGAATGTTAATAAGAGTGAATAGAGAGAAAATACAAAACAACAACAAAGATGTAATATACACATAAAGGTTAGAATAGCCAGCATTGTAACAATGAGGGTGGATGGATTGCCCACAAAATGTGTCACTTATTGGGCTGGGAAATGTTTATACGTAGGTCAGCATTTTGAGAGAAATATAAATACATATCTTTTCAAGTTCAATGACCCCTATCAGTGAAAGAAAAAATATAAAAAATGCCGATAGGATCACCAATCCAATGTTGAGTTGTGACAGCACAAAAGTGGGTTTAATCATTATCAACATATCGTTCGGAAGCCAATTGTTTACAATTTACTCTGTGAAGAGTCATTGTGACCTTGACCTTTGACCTTGTGATTGCAAAATAAATAGGGCTCTTTCTTGCACCAATGCCAACCTACCTATGAAGTTTCATGAACGTGTGTGTGTGTCAAATTATCATCTCGAAAACAATTGTTTACAATTTATTATGTTCAAGGTTGCTGTGACCTTGACCTTTGACCTAGCGAGTCCACAATAAATAGAAGTCTTCCACTCACCTAGGCCAACCTACCTATGAAGTTTCATGAATGTGGGTCAAACCAATATCAAGTTATCATCCCGAAACCAATTGTTTATGATTTACTATGTTGAAGGTCACTGTGACCTTGATCTTTCACCTAGCAAGTCCAAAATAAATAGGGTTCCTCCTCTCACTGATGCCAAACTACCTTAGGTTTCATGAATAGGGGTTGAACCATAGTCAAGTTATCATCCGGAAACCAATTGTTTAAGATTTACAATGTTCAAGGTCATTGTGACCTTGATCTTTGATCTAGCTAGTCCAAAATTAATAGGGTACTTCCTCTCATGAAGGCCAACCTACATATGAAGTTTCATGAGCATGGGTCGAACCATTATCAAGTTATCTTCCAGAAACCAATTGTTTATGAACGCCCGCCCCCAATTGCCCGCCATTCATCAAACTATAAGTAGAGTTTGACTTCGTCACTACTCGACTAAAAATGTGATCTCCCTCTTGGTGATGCTCTGCCATCCCATGGTCAAGCAGATAATAAAACATAATACTGAACTCTAAAATCAGTTGGGACAAAAAACAACCCAAACCTACTTGGTTGAGCAAATATGAACCCAATTGGGTTCACACTCAACTCAACCCAGCTGACAAGGGACGATATCCAACCCAACCGATTCCAGAGTGTAGTAGTGCGTATGTGAACAATCCTAAGAAATGTTGAGTTTTACACACAGGACTTGATGCAAGAGTCACTTGCATTGTTAAAAATGCAAAAACATCTTTAATGTCATCACCCAGGACCCTCGCATCACATCCAGTATGATCTCAGATCACTGGAATAATATGTTTGAAGTAAAAATAGGAAGCCTTTTAAGGTCACTAGACTGCTGGTAATAGTATGAATTGTCTGTTATCAGCCAAATCACTTGGAGGCAATGCACACACTGACAGCCGACACAGGTGCTTTGACCCACACCCTATGTGTAATCCTACACAATGTGGAAGTACAGAGACGTTCATCCATGTTCAGATGAATTGTACCCTACCTACGGAGGGGGGTACTGACCATCTAACTTAAGTCACAGATACCATCGCATTGGTCTGCTAGTTAGCTGAACCCTCTAGTAGCAAAAATAAAGCTCTGTACAGACAACTGTATTTATTTCAGAAGTGCTTGGATCCACCCAAAAGCATAGTGCAGTCAATGATGAAAGGAAATGTCCCAACATATTATCCCAAACCTAAGAATATACTGAGCAGACCAAGAGAAAGTGCTCACTTGTCTCTGGATGGCCACATTGATGTAGAGGAGACAGTGCCAGCTGATTACCGTTTAGGTGGGCATTTAGACTACTGCATTTGAATCGGAGACGGTAAATACTCTAATCTGACAACAAGCATGGCAACTGCCACTTCTTTTTACCTGAACACAAAAAAATAAAAATATGCCTGAATTGTCAACATCAAATGGAAATATGTGAAAATACCACATTGCAATGATGGGCCAGTTAAAATACAATGAAAGTGTCAATGACACTGTAGCTAACTTGACTGTGTGTAGTGTTGGAAGAAAAGGATAATGTTCAAACATGTTTATGAAAGGAATATGAAATAAGAAAAAAATTGTGAAAATTGAGAAAATGTTAAGTTTGGAATCCTACATGCTATGTTTCGAACAAGAATAATTTGAGGTGTAGTCTGTACTAAAGAATTGTGTCTCTACCTATGTTAACATACAGTAGAAATTAGAAGTCCTTTCACAACTAGCACAGAAAATGTTTGTTAGTTAGTGTGTTCCTTACTGCAGAAGAATGAAGTAATCTGAAATACACAAGAACATCTGCACTGTGCAATGCAAAATATAATTTTCATTAGCAAGGTAGGGAGTGAAATCACAAAAAAGAAAATATTGAGACTACAGTATGTGAAGAATGGATTACTACTAAATCGACGTGGAAAAGATTTTTCACTTAATAATTATTTACAATCTCCAAGGACAAAATCCAAGCAGCAATTGCAAACTTCCATCACCATGGAACCCCGTGATGCACTCAGTGGTCCAAGTGAGGAAAGTTTGCAAGTGCTTATCTAGACTAGTCATCTTACCAATTTACAATGAAATCCCTTCATAAATGCAACCTGTAGACTTTGCTAAAGGAATCTAGGTAACATGCCCCTGTGGCCATCATGGCTGACCGAACCAGACCAAAATAGGATATTCTCCTCTAGACATTAAACAGAGTCATCCCATCAAGTTGCAATGAAATCGCTTCATAAATATGAACTGCAAACTGTGCTAAACCAATTCAGGTTATGTGCCCAGGCGGCCAACTCGGTTGATTGATCACGACCAAAAATTCAGTAATGTTTCTACAGACCCTTTTTGCACACCACTGCAGTGCCTATGATGCCTCCAATGCGTTTGATGCAGAGGTAGCTCAGTACCCATTCCAGTGGTTTTCGACCTCATATGGTAAGCTTTAACAATGTAACACTCAGTTCAGTTTGGATGAACTCACAGGATCAATAAGCTTGTTTTGATCCATACTGGCTTTTCCAATGTGACCATAGTTACAGTTTTTGAACTTTAGTCATTTAGATTTTGAACATACTTCCAACAGAAGGTAAATATGAAAAGCAACAATCGAAAAAAATCCCATATCTGACATTTTAGAAATAAAGAAAAACATGAAGTGAAGTATAACAAAACTCAGGAACTTTTGGGAGATTTCATTGAGAATGTGGCATTGTTCGACATCTGTGGAATAGAAATGAATATTGTCATTTACAATACATCCCACTTTCATTTTGGATAGTAATTATTATCCAGGCCTGCCCATTTAAGGTGAATGGGTGTTTGGGTTGCGAGGCAGTTACCTAAAATAAAAAACATGTGAATGAAAACGTTGAAAAAACGGTCAAGCCAAATTGTCTCTGGGTCATGTGAAATTTTTGCCAAGTTGAATGATCTAGTACTAATGAAAGGTGGAATGATGTTGAGCATCAACCAATCATCATTGGACAGGTCTTTGCATCTGCCCGAAGTTTAGCTGCTCTGTTGGCCAAATATTGGCCAACAGAGCAGCTATACTTCAGGCAGATACAAACACCTATGCTGCTGATGATGGACCCCTGTTAAAAGATCATCAAAGACATTCACAGCACACATTGAGAAGGCTGGGGGGTGGGGGGGGGATGGGGGGAGTGGTTAAACTTTGCCTTGCTTTAATTTTTCCCTTTAAACTGGCCTTACCTACATAGGATTCGCTCTGATGGTCCTTGCATGAAAACTCTGAAATTACTGTACTTTGAGGTGCTGAAATTGAAAACAAAATGTAAGCTTTCTAGCATTTACAATGAAAATACCCCTTTTTTACTGAAAACAGCTGAATTCCCTTGTAACAAAGGGGTGGCAGCTGCCCCTTCCAATCACATACATTTATGGTTGTAAGAAAAAATTTCAAATATGGGGGTTCGATCAAATATCTATATGTCTTGATTCTGCCATAACATTGTCTCTTTCTCCCAGCGTATATCCACCTCCCATCCCAAGGGATAACCCCCCCCCCCCCCCACACACACACACAACTAAATATAATAACAATTTCCTTTGAAAACACATCTTTTTGGCTACCATGATGGGAGAGGTGAAAGATACAGGGGTCAAGGATGTCGTTTTCATCCCCTCCCCCACCCATGCATTTTTGCTTTTCATAAAAACAGCTACCGGTACTTTATATGATGCCCTGCAAATCTAGGTCAATTCCCTCTCCTCCCTCTTCTTTCTCCTAAAAGTTATGTATTGGGATTTTCAAAACAACACTTTAAAAGATAGATGTTAGGATTTTATTTTATATTTGGGGGGGGGGGGGGGAGGGCTCTTCATAGTAAACTGGCTTAACATTTACCAATAGCACCTTTGTTTGTACCATCGTCGAAGGAGTATTGAAAGCAAGGGCAACTTTTTTTCGGACTGCTCTCATTGTTGTAGCTTTTTTTGGTTATTCAAAACTTTGACCAATGTTGTCTTTTCACACCAACACTTTTGGCTACTAGCGTAGGTCAACAAGCCTTTTTTGCTTCGATTTAGAAGCAGTGCATTGCTACTTTTGCATGTAGTGAGAAAGCGCAAGATGCATCGGACACATCTGATCCATCAGTCAAATCGAAATAGTGTGAAATGACCTTTAAAATAAAACTGAACCTTTCAATTTGAAACCCTTGGGGTGCAGTGACTCGGGGGTTACAGCACTGAACTTCAAACCGAATGGTCCACCTACATTGTATCCTGATTGCCCATGTGGAGGCACAGTGGAGTGGTGCACTAAGGCATACTGCACATCGATAGTGCACTTGACTTCAACCAGTGCTAACCCTGCTTGGAGTTAGTATAGCAGGGAGTTTAAGATCATTGGATCCATTGTTATTTGGTGAAACTTCTAACAAAATGGCATTGTGTGTGCATAATGTCAGTGCAATCCATGCATTTTTAAATGTAAACTGTAGGGCTGACTAAAGAAAGAATGTTGATACAAATGCAGTACGTTTAAGGGTCATTGTAATCAGCAACTTTTTTCACAGAAATTAAGGCTTATCAACAGCTTTTATCTAGAGGTCTCGCCTAATGAGCTCTCCAAGTTCAAAAACAATCCTATGATAAATGTGCCCTGCAGAAAGAATGTTAATGCACAAACGCAATAAATTCAAAGGTTGTTGCCAACAGGAATAGTTTTTGATTGAAATGAAAAGAAAATCGATAGCTCCAACCCTGGTCTCCCTGAATAAGCATACCAAGTTTTAAAAAAAATCGATAACGAATGTGCCCTCTGAGGCATGCCAAAGTTTGTTTTTTTTTGTTCTGGAAATTCATAAATATGTTGTGTATAGAGTCTAAAAGGGATATGTTGCTGCACAGATGCACTAAGTTTAAAGGCTGGCACTAATGACAATAATTTTTTATGGAAATGAAAGAAAATCAATTCATTGATCCATAACTGCACTAAGTTCATCGAAGGTCATTGCCAACGCCAACTATTTTTGAGGGAAATGGACGAAAATCTATAGGTCACCGTAAACAAGCATACCAGGTTTCAAAGTGATCTGTTCTTAAAGGTGCCCTGCAGGGTGTGCCAAAAGAATATACTGATGCCTGACTAAACTAAGTTCAAAGACTGTGCCATGTTGGGTGTGCCAAAGGAATATATTGATGCCTCACTAAACTAAGTTCAAAGGCCGTTGCAAAGGGCAACATTTTTTGATGGAAAAGGAAGAAAATCGATAGCTCTCACCTAGAGGTCAACCCCAAAAAAGCATACCAAATTTCAAATTGATCCAATCATAAATGTGCCTTGTGGGGCATGCCAAAGGAATATATAGATGAAGAACTAAATAAGTTTAAAGGCCATTGCCAGTGGAAACATTTTTTGATGTAAATGAAAGAAAATCGATAGCTCCCATCTAGAAGTCACCCAAAACAAGCAAAGCAATCTGATCATAAATGTGCCCTGCAGGGTTTCACAAAGGAAAATATTTGATGCATAACTGCACTAAACTCATCGAAGGTTGTTTGTTGCCAGTGGCAACTTTCCAAATACGAGAGAGAGGTCTGCCAATTCCAAAGCTGTAATTAGTTATTACATTGTACATTAGACTGTGACAACTCTCTTGTCACGCGTGATTATGGGACGTATCGTCCCCAAGCCAGTTCGACCCCTAATGATTCGCCTGGGATGTTTGGTCCCAATATCAAAGCCGGGATTAATCATCCACCGAAATCTGATTGATTCGCCCAAAGTTATTGGCATCTGGCAGTGAGCCATACTGAGCACAGTGCACTGGCTTGTACAGTCATCATGTAATGTATAGATGCAGGCTTGATTATTTGGATGCCAGATAACTATAACACTCACTGTTAGTGTCATGGGTAGACTGGTTTCTTGCATTTAAATATTCAAGCCTGCATCTATACATTGCGTAATGATGTACATCATAATTACACAAACCATGTACCTTAAAATGATATTAGTTGTCTACCCAGCAAGCTGAAACAAAATGGCCCCCGCAAATTATAAATGGTTCTCCTGGGGTCATTTTAGGTGAACCCAAAATGGCCCTCCAGGGTGATTTGAGGCAAACCATAATGACCCTCCTGCAATTTTCAGTTAAAATTCGGGCTCCTATAATCCAAATATTAACCCAGGGACACGATTTGAACAAACTTGAATATGAGTTACAGAGTTATGCCCCTTGTGATGCCATGTGACTTTATTTGGACAAAATTTAATTGACATATAAGGAACGTGCACATCAAATTTAGACTAAATTGGCCATTTATGAGGCAAAGTAGATAATGTGAAGTTCATGCAAGTTGGGACAGATGGACGACAAACAGAAAGTGATCACTTAAGCTCCCTCTGACTTTCAGTGGGAGCTAAAAAACTTTGTTGAGAGAGAGAGAGAGAGAGAGAGAGAGAGAGGGAGAGAGAGAGAGAGAGGGAGGGTGGGAGGGAGGGAGGGAGTAGGAGGGGGAGGTGTACTGTACAGTGCACTCCAAAATGTAGGTTGCACTATTAATATGTACAGTGTGTAAAGTCAGTGTGTCTATAATGGGTCTGTGCCCATAATGGTTCAAACCATGTTTCTATTGTGATATTTTGGTAACTAACAGATGTATCATAGAACTATAAGGCCAGAAATTTATTGTAATATATCACAAAATATATCACACAGTTTGTTTTGAATTAGGTGTTTGGAATTTCATTTTATTACCTGTTTACAATAAAAAGTCTTCCCAAACCAAAACAAAACGAAACTAGATCGAGTTATTTGTGTGCAAAGCACACAATGGTGTATCACCGCATTTCCTTAGCAACACCTTAGCATAGTCTTAACGTTTCGAATTAATACCCAAGGAGCCTTTCGATGAAAACTGATTTTCTAATGATAAAAGTGGTTCCACTGGAACCACCTGGGGAAAAATCAAAATTTCAAAACCTTCATGCAGATCTAGAAATGTTACCTGAACACATTAGCATAGTTTGAACATTTTGAATTAAATACCCTAAGAGCCTTTTGATGAAAACTGATTTTCTAACAATAAAAGTGGTTCCACTGGAACCAGCTGGGGCAAAATCAAAATTCCAAAACCTTCATACACATCTAGTGATGCTACATGAACACATCAGCATAGTTTATACGATTCAAATTAAATATCCTAGAAGACTTTCGATGAAAACTGATTTTCCAATGATAAAAGTGGTTCCACTGGAACCACCGGGGGCCGAATCAAAATTCCGAAACCTTCATGCACATCTAGAGTTGCTACCTGAATACATTAGCATATTTTAAGCATTTCGAATTAAATACCCTAGGAGCCTTTCAATGAAAACTGATTTTCTATTGATAAAAGTGGTTCCACTGGAACCACCGGGGGGCAAAATCAAAATTCCGAAACCTTCATGCACATCTAGAGATGTTACCCGAACGCATTAGCATAGTTTAAGCATTTCGAATTAAATACCCTAGGAGCCTTTCAATGAAAACTGATTTTCTAACGATAAAAGTGGTTCCACTAGAACCACCGAGGGCAGAATCAAAATTCCGAAACAGTCATGTACATCTAGATATGTTACCTGAACACATTAGCATAGTTTAAACGTTTCGAATTAAATACCCAAGGAGCCTTTCGATGAAAACTGACTTTCTAATGATAAAAGTGGTTCCAATGGAACCACCGGGGGAGGGGGGAGTGGATGGGGGGGGGGGGGGGCGAATCAAAATTCCGAAACCTTCATGCACATCTCGAGTTGCTACCTGAACACATTAGCATAGTTTGAGTATTTCGAATTAAATACCCTAGAAGCCTTTCGATGAAAACTGATTTTCTAACGATAAAAGTGGTTCCACTGGAACCACCTGGGGCAAAACCAAAATTCCAAAACCTTCATGCAGATCTAGAAATGTTACCTGAACACATTAGCATAGTTTAAATGTTTCGAATTAAATACCCTAAGAGCCTTTTGATGAAAACTGATTTTCTAACAATAAAAGTGGTTCCACTGGAACCACCTGGGGCAAAATCAAAATTCCGAAACCTTCATACACATCTAGTGATGCTACATGAACACATCAGCATAGTTTATACGATTCAAATTAAATATCCTAGAAGACTTTCGATGAAAACTGATTTTCCAATGATAAAAGTGGTTCCACTGGAACCACCGAGGGCAAAATCAAAATACCGAAACCTTCATGCACATCTAGAGATGTTACCTGAACACATTAGCATAGTTTTAACATTTCGAATTAAATACCTTAGGAACCTTTCGATGAAAACTGATTTTCTAACGATAAAAGTGGTTCCACTGGAACCACCGGGGGCAAAATCAAAACACCGAAACCTTCATGCACATCTAGAGATGTTACCTGAACACATTAGCATAGTTTAAACGTTTCGAATTGAATACCCTAGGAGCCTTTCGATGAAAACTGATTTTCTAACGATAAAAGTGGTTCCACTGGAACCACGGGGGCCAAATCAAAATTCAGAAACCTTCATGCACATCTAGAGTTGCTACCTGAACATATTAGCATAGTTTAAGCATTTCGAATTAAATACCCTAGGAGCCTTTCGATGAAAACTGATTTTCTAACGATAAAAGTGGTTCCACTGAAACCACCGGGGCAAAATCAAAATTCCGAAACCTTCATGCACATCTAGAGATGTTACCTGAACACATTAGCATAGTTTAAGCGTTTCGAATTAAATACCCTAGAGCCTTTCGATGAAAACTGATTTTCTAATGATAAAAGTGGTTCCACTGGAACCACCAGGGGCAAAATCAAAATTCCGAAACCTTCATGCACATCTAGAGATGTTACCTGAACACATTAGCATAGTTTAAACATTTCAAATTGAATACCCTAGGAGCCTTTCAGGGTGTGACGTACGGACGGACGGACGGACGGACGGACGGAGATCACGACAACATCCCCGCATTTTTGAAAATGCGGGGGATAATGATATTAGGCGAGTCAGTGCGGAATATTTTTTCATGCAAAGTTTAAAGAAGGTTAGGGACCGTTTCTACAAAAGGAAAGTCCTTTACTTTATCAATCTACCATCACGCTTTATGTGGCCAAAAAAGAATTTTGATTGTCATAATAATGTCATTCCCTGTCCATCAGAAACATTCCAATCTTTGGACCAACTTGAATTTATTTATTTATTTATTTATTTATTGGTGTTTAAGGTCACATACTTCTGCACAATGGCTAATCATGACCACAACATGGAGATAAAGTCAAGGTCAGTCAATCGTTTATACCCCATGTTGCCTATTTTAGAGGACTCGCACCCCAAGCATTAGTGACTGGGTCCTACTTTCCAACTTGAATTGCCAATAATGGGTCAGCAGTGCTAACGTCAGGCATACTGGAATTAAATACAAAGTAAGATTTGTTCCAAACTCCTGTGACATATTTGAATGAAAGTGTCCATGACACTGTACCTCAACTTGTGTAAGACATGTACATGTATAGTATGTGACACAGCAATGACTAACGTCTAGGTAATGCTCTGATAACAAAGGTACATATAAAGTATTGTAACGGTCTGTACATAAATGCTGACTGTAGCCTGTAACAAATGTATAGGTAAAGTATTGTAAAATTGAGCGACAGTTAGATGCTAAACTAGAAAAGAAATCTTTGAGCCCCAGAGTGGATATGAAGGAACCCAAAAATATTTGTTCTCATAGCACAGAGATAACAAAGGCACCCCAAAACACTTGTTCCTGTCCCAAGGTGATAACAAAGGTACCGGTACCAAAGAAATTTCGTGAAGATCGGTTCATAAATACAACCTCTAGCCCGAACCGTATTGACATGTGCACTTACTGTGTAAAAGTAGCACTGAATAAATCAAAGTTCATCTAACTTGCATAATTTCTGCACAAGAAAAAATCCTGAATTATATGTGATGTATTCCATGTTACTAAACATTCATACAAAAATTTATTAAAATCAGAACTTTCATACAGAAGTTCTGTACAAAAAACTGATTGCACTAATTTTGGTACAAAATAGCTGCTGGCGGCCATCTTGAATTTTGTACCACACCCGAAAACGATCGTTCACATCCCACGGTGATACCAAAAGTACCCAAGAAGTTTCGTGAAGATAGGTTCATAAATACGGCCTCTAGCTGAGCCGTGTTGACAGCACGAGCCGTATTGACATGTGCACTAATTGCATATAAGTAGCACTGAATAAATCAAAGTTTCTCCAATTCGCATAATATATGCATGAGAAAAAAAAATGTAATACATGTGATGTATTCCATGTTACTAAATATTCGTACAAAAATTTATCTATATCAGAACTTTCATATAGAAGTTCTGTTCAAAAGACTCATTGCATCTAATTTTGGTACAACAGTTTCGTAAAGATCAGTTCATAAATACGGCCTCCAGCCCAAGCCGTATTGGCATTTGCAGTTACAGTGCTGAAAGTAACACTAAATAGATCAAAGTTAGTCTAATTGGCATACTTTATGCACGAGAAAAAAATCTGTATTATATGTGATGTATCCCATGGTACTAAACATTCACACAAAAAAATTATTCAAATCAGCACTTTCATATGGAAGTTCTGCGCAAAAATTGGATTGCAACTAATTTTGTACAAAATGACTGCCAGTGGCCATCTTGAATTTCAGACCGGACCCAAAAAACACTCGTTCTTGTCCTACGGTGATAACAAATTTACCCAAGAAGTTTCATAAAGATCGATTCATAAATACGGCCTCTAGCCCGAGCCATATTGGCATTTGCAGTTACAGTGCTGAAAGTAACACTAAATAAATCAAAGTTGGTCTAATTTGCATAATTGACGCACGAGAAAAAAACCTGTATTATATGCTATGTATCCCATTGTACTAAACATTCATACAAACAAGAAGAATGTTACTAAGGTAACATGTGCCCCCCTTGTGACCTTCATCTTGCAGATGCGGTGGAAACTATTATACACGACACACCTTCTGACTGTCCTTAACATTTGTAAAAAGTTTAACAATTGCACTATGATTTGTTTCTGAGTTATGGCTGAGACACAAATATTGACCGATTTTTAGTGTGACCTTGAAATTTGACATTGACCTTGAAGGCACGAACCCGGCTATGGTGTGCGACACATCCTCCCATGGTCCTTTATAATTGTGTTAAGTTTGATGACTGTGGCCCAAACAGTTTTCGAGTTATTGGCTCAGACACACACACACACACACCCTCACTCACACACACACACATGGACAGACACACACATACTTCAATCACTATATGCCACCTGACTGAAGTCAGGGGGCATAAAAACAAGAAGAATGTTACTAAGGTAACACATGCCCCCCTGCTCCCCCCCCCCCCCCCCACCCTTTGTGATCTTCACTTTGCACATGCATCGGAAACTGTTATACGTGCCACACCTTCTGACTGTCCTTAACATTTGTAAAAAGTTTAACAATTGTACTATGATTCGTTTCTGAGTTATGGCTGAGACACAAATATTGACCGATTTTTAGTGTGACCTTGAAATGTGACCTTGCCTTTGAAGGTACGAACCCGGCTATGGGGTGTGAATCACATCCTCCCATGGTCCTTTATAATTGCGTTAAATTTGATGACTGTGGCGCTAACAGTTTTCGGGTTATTGACTTGGACACACACACACATACTCACTCACCCACGGGCACACAGACGGACACATGCACACTTCAATCACTATATGCCTCCCGAATCAAGTCGGAGGGCATAAAAACAAGAATGTTACTAAGGTAACACATGCCCCCCTGTGACCTTCACCTTGCAGATGTAGTGGAAACTATTATATGCGACACACCTTCTGACTGTCCTTAACATTTGTAAAAAGTTTAACAATTGTACTATGATTTGTTTCTAAGTAATGGCTAAGACACAAATATTGAACGATTTTGAATGTGACCTTGACCTTGAAGATACGCACATGACTATGGTGTGTGACACATCCTCCCTTGGTCCTTTATAAGTGTGTGAAGTTTGATGACTGTGGTCCTAACAGTTTTCGAATTATTCGCTCAGACACACACACACACGAACACACGGACAAACACACGCACACTTCAATCACTATATGCCATCCGACTCAAGTCGGGGGCATAAAAATTATTCAAATCAGAGCTTTCATATGGAAGTTCTGAGCAAAAATCTGATTGCACCTAATTTTGTACAAAATGGCTGCCAGTGGCCATCTTGAATTTCAGACTGGACCCCACAACACTCGTTCTCGTCCCACGGTGATAACAAAGGTACCCAAGAAGTTTTGTAAAGATCGGTTCATAAATACAGCCTCCAGACCGAGCGGTGTTGACGGTGCAGCTGACGGAGAGACAGACAGATGACGGGCCATGACAATACCTCAAATTTGGCTTTGCCAAAGTTGAGCTAAAAATGAAAATGGTAAGAAATTTTTATCTTCCGTGCATTTCTGATGTTCCTTAGTGTGAGGAATATACAAAAACACATTTCTCAATTAAAAACACATTACATTTTTGCCCATTTTTGTATTTAGTAAATTAAAACTATCAATGTCCTGAAACTTGTGCAAGAGGCTGAAAGTTCTGTGCACTTCCAAGTTCCACATCGTGAGCTACAGCCTACAGTAACTATTTCAAGAGTATTGACATAAATTTAATGGCTGCGTCATGTTTGAACAATACAAAATTAACTACACCACAACTGCAGGAGGTGGCCTTGGGCAAAACACTTCACCCCACTGTCCACATGGGGGCACAGAGACGTTGTGTACTAAGGTGTACTGCATGAGTGCATGTCGATGATGCACCTGTCTTCAACCAATGCTAACCCTGCTTGTGTGGAGTTAGTATGTTAAGGAGCTGACAGTTGCTAGTCATTGCTCCGTGGTTCTCTCGGAGTACTCTGGCTTCCTCCACCCAAAAAACTGTTGAGGTCATGAAATATGTGACCTCAAAACACTAATAAATAAATTAATAACTGCAAGGTGGGGGGTGGGGGTGGGAGGGGGCGGGGGTAACTGCAGGGAAAGGCCTTCAGCTCCACATTTTATTATTTTCATGAGGCATTGTGTACAGGGGCGGTTCCGAAGAGGGTTAGTGGGGCTATAGCCCTTCGTCGGTGAGACCTATCCCTCCCCTTTCCCAGTCAGGAAACTTGTCTTTCATTGTATGGTTTCTTGGTCACACATTAACCTCTGTATAACAGCTATATACTGCCCCACCTCAGGATGGAAGTATGTATAACAGCTTTATACTGTCTCTCCCCCACCTCCGGCACCTCGGGATTTGAGCCCCAGACGGGGAAGGGGCAGTAGAGCTATATAGTGACTTACTCTAATACAGACTACAATATACCTACCCCCCCCCCCCTTCTCTGTTTGGAAACTCTCTCTTTTATTGTATATTCTTGGCTACACTCTTGCCTCTTTTGGCGGCTATATATATACTACCCCTCCTTACCACAGCAGCATGCGCTTCTATTTTGGGTAGGGTCAGTGGATAGCCGTCTTAGAGTAGTACTAATAAACCTAGGCTGCCACCCTCACCGTTATTGGAAACTCCCCTTTTGATTATGAAGTTTTTATAAAACAGCTTTATACCGCCCCTAACCACACCACCAGGCTTGAGCCCCAGGTGGGGAAGGGACAGTATATAGTGACTTACAGACTAGTATATACCTAACCCATCCCCCATTTTCCAGAATGGAAACTCTCACCTTTTATTGTATGGTTTCTTGGCTACCCTCTAGCCTCAGTATAGCAGCTGTATACTGCCCCTCCTCACCACAGAGGCATGCAGACCAATTTAGAGGAGGGTCAGAAGGTAGCTGTCTTACAGAGTAGTACTTTATATACCTAGGCAGCCAACCTACTCATTGTTGGGAACTCTCCATTTTATTGTAAGGTTTCTAGGGCACAACATAGCCTCTGTGTTATACTGCCCCTTCCCACCTCAGGACTTTGAACAGTCCCAGCTGGGAAGGGGCAGTATATAGCATCTTACAGACTAGTATATACCTAAATCCCCACCAACCCCGTTCCCTCTCTGCCTTTCGGGGAGATCAGTCCCATTGTCAGAGAAATGCGAGCACCACCACTGATCGTATATAGCCACTAAGAACAGTTCATTTCAAGACAGGTGTTTTTGACGACCCAGTAGCCTCAAAGTAATAAATTAATTTATCCGGTATAACACCCCCAGGAAATTAGAATTGTGCCAATAAGTTCCAGAATATACTAGTTTACGTAATATGCCCAATTCAGAGTTCTGGGATGAGTAGCCACTACGTGCGGATCGCTAACTACTGCCGTACTGGCACTAGACCTGGGTACAAACTACAAAGGAGCGACATTTTGGCTGCCTTAGATCAAAAGGGATAGGCTACTGCTCAGGACTTTGAGGTATACATATTGAGACTGGCTTGTTTATCAAAGTGAGTTGGTGAGTTTGAATTGGGTAACGTGTAGTCTTTGTAAGACTGTGACCCGGGGCTCGAGGGCCAGGAGGGCCCGGGTCACAGTCTTACAAAGACTAGGTAACGTGATACACCTTTCAAAAGTTAGAAACTGTCATTTTTTTGGTAATTAGATGTGCAGCAACTTTGAGATTTCATGCAAAATTGTGTTCTAAACTCGGTGTTTTCTAACACCCATGTACATCTACTTTGACATTGATGACACATCCCATTATAGCTACCGTTTGCTTTAGGATGGCGTTATTTGATGTGAGAGTAAAATATGGAGACCATCGCCTGGCGTTCCAAAAATAGCATGTGGGAAGATACATTTTATAGCAATCGTGGACGCTGGCCTTGGATAAACCATAACGAAGCCTGTCATCTGCAACAAAACAAAACAAAACAAAAAAAAACACAAACATTTTTTTCTATGTTGGCGACAAGTCTGCCAATGATTCGACTTCTACTACTATACTATTAGTAATTATTGGTGACCCTTCAAAATTCAATGTCATTGAAAATGAAATTGAACCATAACATTTCATTTTCTATATTCCCGTGATGATACTGATCCTGATAATATCAAACGGCTAATTAATCTATTGACGAATAATTTGCGTTTACGACATTATTACCTTCATTGAAATAAAAACTTACAGACATTCTCCTGCTTTACTAACTTCTGTTATAATATAAACAATATAGATAAGTCGATGACCTTTACTCGACTAATTTGAAAACGGCTTCCTCGAAAACTTTTGTTTTGAGCTCCCGAATTGAGACGGAAACACTAACTCGTCTATGTTCGCCAAATTTGATGCCTCCCCGTCTTGTTGAAATATCATAACCAAGTTTACGCTTCTGGCGTGTGAGATTATAACCCAGGTTATAGATTAATAATCTGTGCCGCTTCGAGGCGTCTAACAAACGCTAACAGTTTTACGCCACAGGCGTGTAACTTTGTAGGGATCGGGTGACTTTGTGGGTACACGCCAGATGTTCTGTTAACAATATTAGGCATACCTTTGCAGGCTAATATTGTCAACAAGCAAGTAAAATTGTAGGATTTGTTGATGGATGGAACAATAACATTCAGCGGTATTCCTGGGATGTTGGTGTTCGAACTGTCCAACAAATCATAACATGTACCTGGTGAGGCTTCCCGGATATCTGGAGATGCTGAGTTGCAAAATTGCACAAGTCACCAGATCATTCTGCCTGTTAACTGACGCACGGCAGGATACTATTTTATAGCAGATATTCCATGGACTACATGCAGAGTAACCGACAGTTTGCATGGCAGTAAGAGAGTCCACAAAATGGCGACCGCCACGGCAAGGGACTTTCCCTAAATTCTCCAAAACTCAGGGAGAATTTGCTATCGGTCGTCACGTACCCTAGGTATTGCATCAGTAATTTGGTGTACACTATGATAAGCACCAATTTCTGACTGCTTAGAAAGTTGTCTCTGGGCTCCTGACGAACACTAAACGGTCTACAGGGAGAACCCTGGATGCCGCCACTGCTATTGAAGGAATGAACTTTGTTGTTTGATACAATTTACATTTTTATGCCAGAGACAACGACAGGTTAGTCGCGAATTTGTTAATAGAATAAATGATTGATTTATTAAAATAGTAGATAATTTGAATCTGGTCTTCGTTCTGATGCACACAAGTTCGTGAAATTACCTACTGAACTGAACCTAAAATCTAGAGCCTGTGTCTGATATCGTCTGGTAGGGAATCACAAAACGCCACGGGCTGGTGGGACCTCTCAGAACTGCCAGTAAACACAACGCTTGGAGTCAGAATTTACGTTCACAGATCGATAGACTTTTTACTTAATTCCGCAACACATTGACTGCACGACGGTATATTGATGTACGGTGGCTGATTTAGGACACTCAAATATTTATTTTTATCTCGTTATAACGAGATACGATCTCGTTATAACGAGAAAACATCTCGTTATAACGAGAAAGTATCTCGTTATAACGAGAAAAGATCTCGTTATAACGAGAAAAGATCTCGTTATAACGAGATAGTATCTCGTTATAACGAGAAAAGATCTCGTTATAACGAGAAAACATCTCGTTATCTCGAGATAAAATCACGTGACTCTGATGACATGAAACATATAGCCCCCACCACCAAAACAGTTTATATATCTCGCGGGTGTTTTCAATATTCTGGATGTAATACATGGGGTAAACACCTACCCACCCCACCCCAAGCATCCCAACCATGCCGTGAAATACCTCTCCTCTCCCTCGCACATGTTGTCAACGATAATTACGATAAGCGCATATAACTCTCATACCAATAAACACAGAAAATGAGATGGAATTCACACAAACAAATGAAACTATAGCGTAATAAACTCGCTGCCCTCCCCCCCGCCCCTCCCCCACACCGTACGTGGAACACTTTTTCGACACACGGCACTCAAAACACGACTATAGCCTCAGCCCCAAAACAGTGTACATATCTTACGCGTGTGTTTAATACTGTGGATGTAATACACGGGAAACACTCCTACCCCTCTCCTTCCCAAAGCATCCCACCAATGCCCGCGAAATACAATCCCCTCCCCCTCGCACATGTTGTAAAAGATAATTACGACAAGTGTATTTAACGCTTATACTAATAGAACAAGGACAGGGACGTGAGAAGGTAAAAATATTGGGAGAGGGGTATCAAGGCGGAGATCCATGCAAAAGGATTGTGCCGACAGTAGCATGATTCGAGTCGCGCAGTGGCGAGGTGGGGGAGAGCACCAGATGTGGTATCCCCTTCTCGTTGGCGGGGGCGGGGGCCCTTCCCTGGAAAAATTTTGAAAAATATGAGGGCCAAAACTCGCGTTCTCAGTGATTCTGAGGCCGCTGTGACACTACCAATTCGAATTCTTTGCTCGTTTCGTACTTAGGCGCGCTTCTGAATTTATCCGTTTGGTCAACCTCTTCGTTTGTGTTTTGTTTTGGACTGACTTCAAACATCTCCACGAGTTTAATCGGGACCATGGGTTAATAATTTTTTGATTTTTTTTTTTTTGGGGGGGGGGCGGGGTGGGGGGAGTGGGAGGTAAATATCCCGATTACATCCTCCCCCCCCCCCGGTTTAACGCCACTGAGAAAGGATGGAAAACAGAAAAATGAGATGGAATTCACACAGACAAATTAAACAACAAAAGCGTAATAAACTTATTGCCACCCCTCCCCACATCCTTCCCTCCACACACAAGGAGAGATTTATTTATTTATCTATTTATTTATTGGAATTTGACGACTCTTTCAGCAGCCAGGGTCATGTCGTGTAATGTAGTTCTACGGGTGGAAGAAGAACCGAAGAATCGGAGAGAACCACTGAGCACCGGCGAGCAACCGTCGAACTCTCCAACGTACTAACCCGGCAGAATTTGAGTTACATATAGAGTTCTAACGCAAGTTGAAGACGACAGTATATAGCTTCACAAAAGTGACTTTAAACACCAATAAATAATTAAATAAATTCCCTATACCAGTGATGACTACATGTATAGTCGTCATGCTTCATATTCCATGTTCAGCTCAATCTGTCAGTGAACAAAATCAGAAGTTTATTGAAAAACTTAGTGCTGAAGCGGCAGGGGTGGGGGTGGGGGGGGGGGGGTGGGTGGGTGGGGGTGGGAGGGTTGACACCCCATCTAGTAACATTGACCTCCACCCCACACCCACAAAAATTAAACTGCCACTTATAATTCCCAAACCTCCCTTCTCACAAGATGCCCAGAATGGGCCCCAGAGCTTTATAATTTGAAAAAAAAATCACCCCCGGACTCCACCAATGGGAGGGCGTATCTCCCAAACTCTTCGTCCCCTGCCTCAAACCTCGAGACATGCCCGTGGTATGTCGTTCTCGACCCTCGCGATATTACTCCCCCCCCCCCCCCCCCCCCAACACACACACAATTTGGGATCCTAGCTCTACACAGTAAAAAACAATTTTCTAGAGCTTCAGGATTCATACATTGCATTATTGTTATATCATTGACACCATTTAATTCTATTTCTAAGAAGTGCACAAGTTATCGGTATACCGTATATATTGGCCTAATCATGATAAGCCTTTTACCCACCGCAGCGACACAAACCGTCCGTGTAATATACAAAATTCGCCACTCAAAATTTATGTTCATAATTTTTTCTCCCAAACCATAGTTTATGATATCGCATCGAAAAGGGCTCGACGAGCTCGTTCAAATGAGTGTCATAAGCCGTTCAGTTTGGAAGAAAAAAATGAATTTCATTTATTTTTTTTTTTGTGTAAAAATAATTGTGGGCCTACTGTTGTCTTCAACTTGCGTTTGGTAAAAGGTTAATGACGCCATAATGTGTTCCCACGACAAACATGTACAGCTACCTACTATATAATTATGAGAGCACGGTAGCTCATTTGCTAGAGTATCGAGCTTGAAACATAGAAATCGACAGGTTCGATTCTGACCCGCGTTGTGTCTTTAGGACAAGACACTTGATCCCAATTGTCCACGTGGCCTGACGTGGGGTCACGGTGGCACTATGTGCTAGGGCGTACTGCACGTCGATGGTGCACGTGCCTTCAACCGCTCTAACTCTAATTCTGTCGGGTTAGTATGTTGGAGAACTTGACGGTTGATCGCCGCTGCTCAGTGGTTGTCTCCGGTTCTTCCTCCACCAAGGGAACTACCCTACATGACATGCCCCTGGCTGCTGAAAGCGTCGATAATAAATAAATATCTCCTTGTGTGTGTTGGTGTGGGGGGGGGGGGGGGGGGGGGGGGGGGGGCAGTAAGTTTATAAGGCTATAGTTGTTTAATTTGTCTATGAAAATTCCATCTTATTTTCGGTTTTTCATCCTTTCTCAGTGGCGTTAAAATCGGGTAAGGGGGGGGGGCGGTAGGGGGTATTTACCACCCCCACCCCACCTCTTCAATAAAAAAAATTATTAACCGATGGTCCCGATTAAACCCGTGGAGATGTTTGAAGTCAGTCCAAAACAAAACACAAACGAAGAAAGTTAACCAAGCGGATAAATTCAGAAGCGCGCCTAATTACGAAACGAGCAGAGAATTCGAATTGGTAGTGTCACAGCGGCCTCAGAATCACTGAGAAAGCGAGTTTTGGCCCTCATAGTTTTCAAAATTTTCCCAGGGAAGGACCCCCGGACCCCGCCAACGAGAAGGGGATACCACATCTGGTGCTCTCCCCCACCTCGCCACTGCGCGACTCGAATCAGGCTACTGCCAGCACAATGGGCGCCCCTTTTGCATGGATCTCCGCCTTGATACCACTCTCCCAATATTTTTACCTTCTCACGTCCCTGTCCTTGTTCTATTAGTATAAGCGTTAAATACACTTGTCGTAATTATCTTTTACAACATGTGCGAGGGGAGGGGATTGTATTTCGCGGGCATTGGTGGGATGCTTTGGAAATGAGAGGGGTAGGAGTGTTTCCCGTGCATTACATCCACAGTATTAAACACACGCGTAAGATATGTACACTGTTTTGGGGCTGAGGCTATAGTCGTGTTTTGAGTGCCGTGTGTCGAAAAAGTTTTCCACATACGGTGTGGGGGAGGGGCGGGGGAGGGGGGAGCAGCGAGTTTATTACGCTATAGTTTCATTTGTTTGTGTGAATTCCATCTCATTTCTGTGTTTATTGGTATGAGAGTTATATGCGCTTATCGTAATTATCGTTGACAACATGTGCGAGGGAGAGGAGCGGTATTTCCCGGGCATGGTTGGGATGCTTGGGGGTGGGGGGTGGGTAGGTGTTTTCCAATGTATTACATCCAGAATATTGAAAACACCCGCGAGACATATAAACTGTTTTGGTGGTGGGGGCTATATGTTTCATGTCATCAGAGTCACGTGATTTTATCTCGAGATAACGAGATGTTTTCTCGTTATAACGAGATCTTTTCTCGTTATAACGAGATACTATCTCGTTATAACGAGATGTTTTCTCGTTATAACGAGATCTTTTCTCGTTATAACGA
Organism: Pictodentalium vernedei; assembly: GCA_031216915.1. Lineage (NCBI taxonomy): Eukaryota > Metazoa > Mollusca > Scaphopoda > Dentaliida > Dentaliidae > Pictodentalium > Pictodentalium vernedei. The sequence continues at coordinate 401,389,353 of CM062295.1, forward strand.
GGTACTATCTCGTTATAACGAGATCTTTTCTCGTTATAACGAGATCTTTTCTCGTTATAACGAGATACTTTCTCGTTATAACGAGATCTTTTCTCGTTATAACGAGATCTTTTCTCGTTATAACGAGATACTTTCTCGTTATAACGAGATACTTTCTAGTTATAACGAAATGTTTTCTCGTTATAACGAGATAGCATCTCGTTATAACGAGATCGTATCTCGTTATAACGAGATAAAAATAAATATTTGAGTGTCCTAAATCAGCCACCGTAGTTCAGTGTTTCCTCTCTCCCTTTTCTTTATTCCCCACTTGCTATTCTCCCATGCTTTTGGCATATTTTTTGTAATGTTTATTACTAAAATTTTTTGGGAGTTTTGGCTTGGTAACAGAATAATTATTCTGTTTTTCCTCATGTTCATGTCCTCACCCTTGGGTGGTTAGGCGTTTTGGTCTGCATCTACCATCTGATGTACTGCAGTTTCTTCTCTGGAAGTCTCTGTTTTACATCAGATAGTGTTTAAATTGGTAACTGATTTCGGACCATGTTTACAGTGCCTGGAGTCATGTTTCCGGTTTTTGTACACTTGTTTACGTTGACAACGGTTACTTCTGATAGTGATTACTTGTCTTCTGTTTAGTTCAGTTCATAGCAAGATACATTAATATTGCCCGTAAGTGTTACATTAAGTTTTAAAAATGTTTTAAAATTTTTGTCCACACTTAGGATTTTTTGGGATCCATTTGGGCTCATTGTTCCCATTGGGAACTTGGGCTCTTCTGAAATTTTTTCGAAAATTTTTTTCTTTGAATTATTTTTTCGAAATGTTATAATGGATTATATTATATTATGTATCTTTGTTTTCAACGGTTAGTGCGAGTACTATGACTGTTTATATTTTTTCATGATGAAAGAATATTGTTCAAACTGTAATGCGAGGAAGTCTTCCTCTGATTCTCATGTTATTGGGTTGTAGTCAATGTACTCACACCAATTCTTGCTCAGTGTGTGTCAATGGATGACAAACGTTGGAGACGTGTGTCACGGTAATTTGTTAGTGGTGAGAGGTCCATGCCGGTCCTCTCTCCGCAGGGTCACTCTAGTTTTTCAGTCTCTTTTTCAGAGGAACAAGAACAGGGTGATGTTTCCCTGATGTCTTCAAGAAGTGTGCCTCCGTTGTCACAGTATAACAAGAGCTAGCTGCTATAGTGCTCATGATATACGTCAATTGCCTAAGAGGTCCCAAGTAGGATCGACGGCGTTGTCGTCCACTAGCTCACCCAGTGTAGTGACCATTCATCGAATGGCTGGGCAGCCGGGTTCGTCCGTTGCAGTCCAGGGAAGGAGTATGGGTGATGCGAGCACTATAAACATTGAACGTGCACACCCAGCGACGACGGATCCGAGAATAGTATGGAGGAAGCCAGTCAGTCCGGGTACCGAGCTCGTCCAGGTCTGCCCGGACCGCGAGCGAGAGAGGCCCCCTCTCTCTTACAACAACATCTGGTACAGATGTTGTTGTATGTCACGTTCGTTAGTTGGAGCATATGCCCACCTGCTTGGGACGCTCCGTCGCATAGACAGTCCGGCGCGGCTTGTCTATTGGCTTCCTCATCCTCACGTCAGCACATGACCGCACCTTAGCTATGTGACCGAAGACATCCAGCCTGCTTCGCCGACCAGGGAGTCCATGTCGACCAGGTCACGCCATCCGATAGCCGAGGACACAAGGCCTTTCCAGTCGGGATGTTTGCATTTATGAAGTATGCAGGAATTAACGTCTCAGGAGCTTCCAGCGGCTAATTTACGTAAGACCCCGGCTCCACAGGCCTCCGTGACGGACTTGCAAAAACAGCTCAATTCATCGCAGCATCCCAGCAGCTATCAGAAACTTCTTCAGTAAAGAAACTGTCTGAGCAAGCTGGGTCGGTTCGCTCCCCTGCAGAGTCAGAAAGGGACAACCGAGGTTCTTATGTGGTCCAGGCAGATGGTAAAAGGGAATCAGCACGTCTGAAATTTTCCTGTCACGAACAACTTAAGGTGGCCGTAGATTCATTCGGCATCACCTTTTAGAAGTTGTTTCTCTGGACCAAAAAATGCTGCGTTACCTGATAACTGAAGGCGTCACTGGACACAGACTTTTTGTCCGGATTAGGGACACAGTCCCTCAGTTTTCGTTCAAGTCCAGAAATGTCACGACATTAAACTTTTGTCTGACGCTATATTCAAGCTAGCCTCTAAGACTGGTAAATTCAGTTTCTTTTCGCCTAGCTCTATATAACTGCCTTTCATCAATGCTACGCATAAATTTGAAACGGCAGGATAAGGCGTGCCGAGAGTTACCTGATAAGTAACTTAAAGCATCACTGGACAGACTTTTTGGCTGGATTAGGGACACGGTCCCTCAGTTTCCGTCCAAGTGCAGAAATGTCATGGACATTAATCTTTGTATGACGCTATATTCAAACTAGACTCTAAGACTGGTAAATTCAGTTTCTTATTGCCTAGTGCTATATATAACTGCCTTTCATCAATGCTACGCATAAATTTGAAACGGCACGATAAGGCTTGCTGAGAGTTACCTGATAAGTAACTGAAAGCGTCACTGGACAGACTTTTCGGCCGGATTAGGGACATGGTCCCTCAGTTTCCGTCCAAGTCCAGAAATGGCACGGACATTAATCTTTGTATGACGCTATATTCAAGCTAGCCTCTAAGACTGGCAAATTCAGTTTCTTATCGCCTAGCGCTATATAACTGCCTTTCATCAATGCTAGACATAAATTGAAACGGCAGGATAAGGTGTGCCGAGAGTTCCTCTGCGTTTGAACGACCAGGCTGAAGGCCTGGAATGGTCATTGACAGCGTCCATGTCTATTTTCTCCAGTATACTGGAGATGACAATCTCGTCTAATAGAATTTAGACACATTATCTTACGCAGATCACCTTACCAGAGCGTTATCATTACGTCTCGAAGGGAAAGAATTCCAGGGCGTTTTAACTTCCTTAAGAGTTCTTCCGAGGGCTATAGCATATTATGTATAACTCCGCTCTTCAGTGGCAGTATGGAGTTAGTCAGACGTGATGCTGCCCTGGCTCCATCCACAAGAGTGGATAGTAAGGTGAAAAACTCTCTTCTTGTCGCTCCGGTCTCAGGAGAGCTTCTCTTTGACGTTAAGCTTTCTACAATCTAAATCAGATTACTAAGAAAGCTTCAGATTCTCTGCTTTTAATTCCACTTTCAAAAAGCTGACTTAGCAGGGAGGAGTAAGGCGAATTCGTCCAAAGGAAGTTCCTACAGAGGATCTAAGAAAGCCTCTACGTCTTACTCCGGAGACCGTCAGAGTAGCAACTCACTTAGGGGTCGTAATGCTGGCCGAGAGTACCGGTCAGACGCCCCTAGGTCGATTGGGCGAGGTACGGGTCATGGAGGATGTGGTTTCTCATCCCGCAATTTTTGCACGGCCAGGAGGTGATGGTATAAACCTCTATTGCGTTCCAGTGGACGGAAGGCTGTCAAGATTCTTAACCATTGGTTGTCGATTGACGAATGATCCATGGGTACATGGGGTTATTTCCGAAGGTCTAAAATGTCCTTCAAGGAAAAACCTCCATTATTGTGAAGTTTACTCTGGTCTCAGCTTCCGTTAAATGTTCAGAAGAGAGATTCGCTTCTATCAGAAGTTCAATCTTTTCTGGACAAGAACGCTAGAGATGTTGTAGGAAACCAGGAATCTCCAGTTTTCTGCAGTCACGTGTTCCTGGTTCCCAGATCAGACGGCTCGTTTCATCCAGTTATACATCTGAGCTCATTCTTCTGTGGTAACATCGGCCTACTTGGATGACATTCTTCAGGGTTATGGCAGCAAGTTAACGCTTCAGAATGATGTTCAGGGTCTGCTTCATTTGCTCCGACATCTCAGTTTCATAGTAAACGAAAAGAAGTCTGATCTAGTGCCGTCCAAATCATTCACCCACGTGGGAATGAGCTTAGAGACGCACAACAATCTCGTTTGTCTGCCGTTAACCTGAGCGATATTAGTTAGTTGTTACACTCGCTTTTGTCTTTACTCAGAAGTAGTTACAGCAAGATAATTCATGAGCCTGACACCTTTGTGCGGAGCCGCCACGGATCTTATTCCGATGGGGCGGCTACGTACTCGGCCACTCCAAGTCTTTCTGACTCACGATTGGATTTAAAGATTCATTCGCTCGATATGAACATCATCTTGTCGAATCAAGTGAAACAAGAGATTCAGACTTGGGCAGACATTCAGTGGTTAACTCAGTGAGTTCCACTGCAATCGTCGGATCCAAGTTTTACAATTATGACGGATGCCAGTCAAACAGGTTGGGGCATTACATTGAGCCCAACAGATTCGAAGTGCCAGGGTCTTTGGGATCCCCAGTTCCTAACAAGCACATAAACATCAGGAAATGATGTCAATTTGGCTTGCGCTATGTCATTGGATGAACATTAGTCGGAATTCACATGTGAAAACTCTGTCCGACAATTCGACGGTTGTAGCGTATATTCGGAACCAGGGAGGCACTCATTCCATTCCATTATTCAACTTAACGGAAGGAATCCTGTTTGTCCTAGAGCATCAAGTTCTCCTATCGGTCCGTCATATTCCGGGTCGTCTGAACGTTTTGGCAGATTCCCTTTCTCGGAGGGGTCGCTTGTTGCCGTCAGAATGGACTCTCAACAAACGAGTATTCAATCAGTGTTGCTACCAATGGGAGTGTCCGATGATAGACTTATTTGCGACACATCTCAACAATCAGTTGCAGATGTATGTGTTGCCCTGTCTAGATCTTGAGTGTTTGCATTAGACGCTCTCTCGATCTCTTGAGACGGAAAAATAGGATATGCGTATCCTCCAGCACCATTGATTCAGCAGATATTGCTCAAGAATAAGCAATCTCACTGCAAAATTCTGTTGGTAGCATCTCGGTCACTCCAGAGACCATCGATAATCTACTCAGATGTCTGTTGTGGGACATGCCGCGGAAGCTTCCTCCACGGGAGGATCTTCTTTCGCAGAGGAAATCGCACACACTGCATCACAGTCCGCAAGGTTTCAACCTTCACATATTTCTGTTGTGCGGTCCTTCTTGCATGGCAAGCAATTTACAGGACAAGCAGTGGACGCAATTTCTAAAGGTAGGAGGACCTCCTCTTCACTTAATTATGCTGCTAAGTGGAAGGTTTTCTCACAGTGGTGTAGGGATCATTCTGTTATTACTATGCACATCATGATAGTTTACAGATTGGATCTAATGTCTCTTTATCGAAGTTAGTGAAAAACGTTTCGATAAATAGACCTAGAACCCTTAGTTGAATTCCTAAGTGGAAATTAGCTTGGGTTCTTCTTAAGCTAAGAAGCGCCATTTGAGCCTCTTGACATGGTAGACTTCAAATTCTTACCTTATAAGACAGCTTTTCTCTTGGCCTTCTCTTCGGCTAGAAAAGTTAGTGAGCTTCATGCACTATCTGTTGATGATTCTCACTATTGTAGTGTAGGTAATACTATTACCTTCACTACTAATGTTGGTTTTTTTGGCTAAGAATCAGGCTCCTAATAAGTATCCGGAATCTATTGTTATTAAGGCTCTTCCATCTTCAGACGGGCATAGGCCTTTACTCTGTCCTGTTAGAGCTATACGTATTTACAAACGTAAATTTGAGTATCAGAAAAGGAGGTAAACATTTCTTTCTGTCTCTGCTGCCTAATAGAAGGGACATTACGGTCCATTCTATTGCAAGGTGCATTCAATTAACAATCTGTACTGCTTATGAACAATTATCTTAGAAAGATTGAGACCATTTCTGGAGACCTGCATTGTTTAGGTCCGTTATCTGTTGCTCAGAATGTTGTCCACTAAACAGTTCCAACTATAGTTATGCAGGCTTTCTGTTCTAGCAGTGATTCTGTCCTGCTGCCCTCTTCGCTCTGGGGTATTTGACCCAGGGCAAGGGGAAGGTGGGGGGGGGGGGGGTATGGTGTTACCTTAGGTCTCCTGCTTTATAGTGAAAAGCAAGGGAATACCTCCTCTGGAGTCAGTAATTCCGAGTCGGTGCCGGGATGGTTTTAAAGTGTAAAGCTTATATTTAACTCATTCATGTAATATTTTTAAAGTGTAGCTCAGTGTAAGCATTTGTATATGTCACTTGTCATACGAGCGTTAATATACAATCCTCGGACACTTTTAATGAGTATAAAGAGTCTCATTTTCTGGACTTCCTTTATTTATTGGCTTTCCTTTAAAAATAATTAGTATAACAGGTTATACTGGATGTTAATAGAGATCATTGATGTTATTGTGCTCAATTACAGAGCGGTATTGTGTCTTTCTTTTTTGATGCAAATAAGAAAGATACATGTAAAGCCTGTTTATCCTTTTCTCTTTGAGGAGATAATTCTGTTTACATGTAATTGAGCCTATTGGATTTTCCTTTATGTCCTAGGCCCTCCAGCCTTTTTTTCTATTCAGCTAAGTCTGGGTCATTGGTACAGTATAAAAATGTTAAAAAATTTATAGTAATTTATATATTTTTTATACTTACCAATGACCCAGATGGGGTTGGCCCTCCCATGAGTTAGGAACTCATACCTCCCCGCTGATTATGTTATGCTTACCAGGCACTGGTTACAAGAATGACTTTTGGCGCCAATTTCGAGACTACCTTGACACTGCTCATGCGCAGTGGATGATCTGGGACCACATAGGACATGAAAATTTGGATTTTGATGCAAATTTTGGGGATTGGGGGCAAAATTTGTGTTTGGCCCTAGAATTTAAGGAGTTAGCACCAGCTAAGTCTGCGTCATTGGTAAGTATAAAAAATATATAAATTACTATAAATTTTTTAACTTTCCAGTGGTTACAGTATTGGAATTCAAACCGGAAGAGGTCCATGGTTTGATCCCTGCCAGGGGTAACCCTGTTGTGTCAATGTGCAAGGCACTTAATCCTGATGGCCAATGTGGGGGGCATGGTGGTGATGTGTACTAAGGTGTACTGTATGTCGATGCTGCGCTTGTCTTCAACCAATTCTGACCTTGCAAGTGTGGGGTTAGTATGTTGTGGAGCAAAGAGTTGCTCGCACTGTCAAGTGCCCTTAAATCCCAATAAATAAAATGAATTTTCCTAGTGTGAATTCCCCTTTCGTTCTACAGTGGAACCCACTTAATTGGATACCTCTTAACTGAATAACCCTGTTATTTGAATATAATTTCCCTTCACACAACAATTTACCATACCTCCAGTGCAAATTTGACCTGTTAATTGAATATAAGTTATTGAGTAAACTCCTGTTAATTGAATAAAAAATCTTGTAACCTGTCGAGAAATTACAGTGACACTCCCCTGTTTTCCTTTCTTTATAGACCTATTTGGCCTCAGTGCATCCAGTACAGACATTTAATCTATTATATCTTGTTTAATAGAGCTCATGGAGCTCTGTCAAACAAGATATAATAGAATAAATGTTAAGTTTATCTCTAGAATACAGGAAAGTGACACATCCCTGTTAATTGAATACTCCTGTTAATTGAATAATTTTCATTTGGCAAAGTGGCTTTTCAATTAACAGGGTTCCACTGTATCTGCAAATCTCAAGCAAGTCCGATACTGAACCACTACTGCAGTGAACCCCATAAAAAATGATACTGAACTCAGAATTCCTATCATTTATACTAATGCTGCCAATTTTTTGAGGACTGGTATCCCAACTGTTGGCTACCAGGTGCCATTACACCAGTAAAACAAAACTTATTTAGGCCTAAAAAATTCAAAAATCCATTTCTCAGGCCCTCCCGCATGGTCCTTTTACCAAGTCAATAAAATTGTCCCTTGAGTGCAACAAGGCATTGCAAAGTCTTCTTGCTCTCAAGAGACGAAATACAGCACTACCCATGCTATTCCGTAGATTATGAGGCCTAAAACATAAACCAAGAACATGAACTTTTGATGGCAAAGAAATAATTGCAGAAATAAAAAATAAAAAAAAAAATGCTCGCCCGAATGAAATTTTACAAATAATGGCCTGAGAAACAGAAGATCTACTTTGTGTGGCCTTACCACAGTAAACAAACACTGCTCCACTTTGTGAGATTGCCATGGGGAAATTACAGTACTGATGGATATATGTAAACCACTCACTTTTTGAACCTGTTGTGATAATAAAACCTAGCATAAAGAAAGTATGTGTTTAAATATTGTCTGTAGAATTTCCACCCAAACCAGGCATGTCAACCGGTACCTGTACTGGTACCGGTACTGCTGGTTTTCTCATGCCCCAACTGGTACCTGTACTGAATATACTGTCCCGCCGGTACCGGGACAAAATTGTTTTATGGGACAGTTCCTAATTGAGCGTGGGCTAATAATCATGTATGGCACACTTGCACGACAGACTTTCAACTTATTTGCGAATGAGCATATCAAAACACTTTAAAGGTGCATGTTCTGTCTCCACCATGACCTCGATAAGGCAGACCATTTTGACAATGAAAGCTTCGTCATCAGCTACTTCAAAGACATTATTCTGTGGCGACATCAGAGTAATCATAAAGCGCGATGCTTATGCTTTATGATTACTTTGATGTCGTCACAGAATAATTGGCACGATACTATGTTTGTCTTGCGATCTTGGGGACTGGGGCGGTTTAAATGGGAATTTCTCTTATCTGACTGCGGTATGTTACCCAATTGTTGATGTGTCACGGTACTAGTTTTGCCGGGACAGACTCTGTCCCGTCCCAGTACCGGTTATATTGGTACCGACGGTACTTTGACATGCCTGCCCCAAACCAGTCACAGAGACTCACCAATTTGATCCGTGTGAGCTAAGGGGCAACTAGAAGTACTCGGAATGTCTGGATTATTCTGAAATAAAGTGAATAAAACTGTGAGCCGATGATCAGTCAACATTTTCAAGTATATCTTTCATATGCAAAGACCAGGTGGCTGAATGCTCTGTGAATAAAGTTTTCATCCTGTGGAACTGCATATTATACTAGAATTTTCGATTTCAAGAAATTGAGAGATTCACTTATTTCACCTGAAATTTTTAACCAGCAAACTGAATTGGAAAACCTTTGATTCCATTCATAAACCATATCTAGTAACTTCTCTAGAGAGTACCTTTGTGTTATTCTTGTGCGGTTTAGTGTAGGGTTAACTCCGAAGCCAGAACAAAACATTCAGAAGTTGGTACCTTCACTCATTTATGGAAAATGATTCAGAAAATGATTAATCAAATTTGCAAAATTCTCAAAAATGTGCATATTTCTGACAGTACCATTTTCATCCAAATAGGAAAGGCTTTGGGTTAAACTTCACAAGAAAGCTTATAACAGCAAATATTTTCGACAGGTTATCCAACAAACACATTGGCATAGCCTTGGATTTTGCATTCTGAACTGGCAAGAAACAGTTGAGAAATTCTTTTGAAAAATATCCATTGTTTAAGAGTACACCTATTAAAGCTAGAGCTTAACCGAAACCGAACCGAGGTTTTTAATTTTTTTTAAAAAACGAAACCGAAACCGTTGACATCCCGTAATCTAAGGTTTTTCATTTTTTTTATTAAATACTCTCTTGCTGCAGAAATTTACAGAATGTAGCCATCCCAGAGTATTGAGAGTACCCAGACACTGCCAACGGCAGTGTCTGGGTACTCTCACTACTCTGGGAAGGCTACATTCTGTGAATTTCCGACATTTCAGTTTAGTTGTGTTTGCAGCTTTCCTCAAGTTGCGTGTAGGTGTCAGACCTCGAAAAATGGCCAAGCACAATAAAAGTTCTGTATATTTAGGTAATTATTTTATTGGCCTTCCTGATTCTTCATGTATTATATAGCTTATTTCGGGCATTCACTGAGTTTCACTCAATTTCAGTTTCACTACCATTCAGTTATGATTCCGGACATAAGAATGAGTTTTATTGAATTTAACTTGGCCTCATGAACAAACCGAAAACCGAACCGAACCGAGGTTTTACTCCACCTGAAAAACCAAAACCAAAACCGAACAAGAAATTTAAAAACCTACAGCTCTAATTAAAGCTATCAAACAGCCTAGGGTTACATTTTTCATAACATATGACAGCAAAGATGTTCCACCTGGATTGTTGCAGGGATGCACAAATTGAAAATTTAAGATAAGCCCACAAAGGTCATGCCCAAAAAATTTGCATAACTCTTTTGAGCAAAGAAAACCCCAATCCCATTGTGCTCTCTTCCGTCAGTGTTTCTCTGGTGGTAAAGTGCTGAATTATTTTTGGTCGTCAAAATTTGTTGACTGGTCTTTGACTTCAACGTTACAATTTATGAGAGGGTGCCTAGCAACTCTCCTATAAATTGTGAAAAGGCAAATCCACACAGACTTAATAATTCCATTTTAGGCCTCACAAAGTAGATATTCTGTCTCTCAGGCCATTTTTTGTAAAATTGCATGCAGGCTGGCAATTTTTTATTTTATTTTTTTTAATTATTTCTTTGCCATTAAAAAGTTCATGTTCTTGGTTGGTTTTATGTTTTATGCCTCATAATCTACAGAATAGTATGGGTGGTGGTGTATTAGGTTCCTAGAGTGCAACAAGGCTTTGCAATGTTAAAGCATTTCAAAGCCACGTTGCACTCAAGGGACAATTTATTGACTTGGTAAAATATCAGATATAAACCATTTAATTTTTATTTATTTATGTGGTTCTAAAAAGAGAGCATGCGGCAGCTAAAAAGACCATGCAGGAGGGCCTGAGAAGCAGATTTTTAATGTTTTAGGCCTTATGAAGCCTTTAAGCACCCGTAGTAAAGACCAAATATGGTCTTTCAGTACTCTACCAGTTAAAGAACACAAAATACACTAGAGAAACAGAATTTACTGCACTTAGTAAATTCAAGTCTGTGTGAAAAGGGTTAAAGTATCAGGAATATACTATACAGAAAGAGAATTTATGGAGGCTTATTTTCATGAGTAAAATATTTTTAAACAAATCAGAAATGGGTTTTCGTTAACAGTATTTACAGATATTCATACTGGAATCTGAACAATTATTTATAAGAAACCAGAAAAGGCAGATATGTGCCCAGCATTCAAAGGGTTCGATACTCGAATCAGAAATGGACATTTTTGGCTCTGCCCACTAATTTGAGTGATGAAATACGATCATAAACTTTAGAAATGCATTAAGGTGTAATAAAATTCATTTCCCAGTATTTCTGAATAATACGCACTTGATGACTTTGGTGACCTCTTTCAGGCGGACCCCTAGGTGACCTCCGTGACCTTGACCCATATTTTGAATTTCCATCAAGTGTCGACTCATTTGGTGTTAGTTCCAGGTCCATTCATCATACCACGATTGAGATTATGAGCATGACCCACTTTCAAAAATGTTGGCTACGCCTACTTTTTTAACATAAAAATGCATGTATGGACCTCAGAAATGCTTTGGCGGGTCAAAAAATGTGATTTCCAGCAATAATGAAAAATGCACTTAATGACCCCTAGGTGACCTCCTTGACCCTGACCCATATTTTGAATCTCCATCAAGTGTCGACTCATTTGGTGAAAAATGTGATTTCCAGCAATTCTGAAAAATACACTCAATGACCCCTAGTTGACCTCCGTGACCGTGACCCATATTTTGAACCTCCATCGAGTATCGACTCATTTGGTGTTGGTCCCAGGTCTGTAGGTCATACCATGCCTGAGATATGGGAGTGACCCACTTTCAAAACATTTTGGCCACACCCACTTTTTTTACGTAAAAATGCATGTGTGTACATCAGGAATACTTTAAGGGTCAAAAAATGTAATTTCCAGCAATTCTGAAAAATGTACTCAATGACCCCTAGGTGACCTCTGTGACCTTGACCTATATTTTGAATCTCCAAGTGTCGACTCATTTGGTGTTGGTCCCAGGTCCATATGTCATACCACGCTTGAGATATGGGCGTGACCCACTTTCAAAAAATTTGGCCACACCTACTTTTTTTTACATCAAAATGCATGTGTGTACGTCAGGAATACTTTAGGGGGTCAAAAAATGTGATTTCCAGCAATTCTGAAAAATGCACTCAGTGACCCCTAAGTGACCTCCGTGACCTTGACCCATATTTTGAATCTCCATCAAGTGTCGACTCATTTGGTGTTGGTCCCAGGTTCATACGTCATACCACGCCTGAGATATGGGCATGACTTTCAAAATTTTTGGCCACGCCCACTTTTTTTTTACGTCAAAATGCATGTGTGTACGTCAGGAATACTTTAGGGGGTCAAAAAATGTGATTTTTAGCAATTCTGAAAAAATGCACTCAATGACCTCTAGATGACCTCTGTGACCTTGACCCATATTTTGAACCTCCATCGAATGTCGACTCATTTGGTGTTGGTCCCAGGTCCATACGTCATACCACACCTGAGATATGGGCGTGACCCACTTTAGGGGGTCAAAAAATGTGATTTTCAGCAATTCTGAAAAAATGCACTCAATGACCTCTAGATGACCTCTGTGACCTTGACCCATATTTTGAACCTCCATCGAATGTCGACTCATTTGGTGTTGGTCCCAGGTCCATACGTCATACCACACCTGAGATATGGGCGTGACCCACTTTAAAAAATTTTGACCACACCCACTTTTTTTTACGTCAAAATGCATGTGTGTACGTCAGAAATACTTTAGGGGGTCAAAAAATGTGATTTCCAGCAATTCTGAAAAATGCACCCAATGACCCCTAGATGACCTCTGTGACCTTGACCCATATTTTGAACCTCCATCGAGTGTCGACTCATTTGGTGTTAGTCCCAGGTCCGTAGGTCATACCACGCCTGAGATATGGGCATGACCCACTTTCAAACATTTTGGCCACACCCTCTTTTTTTTTACGTAAAAATGCATGTGTGTACGTCAGGAATACTTTAGGGGGTCAAAAAATGTGATTTCCAGCAATTCTGAACAATGCACTCAATGACCCCTAGATGACCTCTGTGACCTTGACCCATATTTTGAACCTCCACCGAGTGTCGACTCATTTGGTGTTAGTCCCAGGTCTGTAGGTCATACCACGCCTGAGATATGGGCATGACCCACTTTCAAAAATTTTGACCCCACCCACTTTTTTTTTTACGTAAAAATGCATGTGTGTACGTCAGGAATACTTTAGGAGGTCAAAAAATGTGATTTCCAGCAATTCTGAAAAATGCACTCAATGACCCCTAGATGACCTCTGTGACCTTGACCCATATTTTGAACCTCCATCGAATGTCGTCCCATTTGGTGTTGGTCCCAGGTCTGTAGGTCATACCACGCCTGAGATATGGGCGTGACCCACTTTCAAACCATCCCTACAGACAAAAAAGTGATGAGAAGACAGAAGACAGGAGAGGAGAAGAAGAAGAAAAAAAAAAGAAAAGAAAGAAAAAGAAACCGTGCAAAAACAATAGTCTGTGTGTTTTACACAGACTAAATATCTATCTTAAGCACTGTTCATTTGATCTATTGTCTGTGAGTACATTGTGATGTTTTCATTACCTACCCCGTCAACCTTCATTGACCAAGTATATATAAGTATAAATAACCAGTCAGAGGTATTATTATTATCCTCGATGGGTATCTGGGTGGGATGGGGAAATCTCACCCTCAGGGATAGATATTTGAGCCAGACACGAGGCTTGCCGAGTATTTTCAAGATATTTTTCATCAAATCTAGTCATGGCTGCTATGAAGCAGTCATGACTAGATTTGATGAAAAATTCAACAAAATTTAAATGAAGACATCATTGGTGAAAAAATCCATGTCATTTACCAGGGGAAAATTTGATTAAATGTGCCTCAATTATACTTGTTTCATTGGCAAGAGAAATCCTGACCTGGGCAGGAATTTCTTATCAACCTACTCACAATTGTTTACTACAGGCTTGCACTACAGTGGAAGTCCCTAACTCGGATAAAATACTCTCTATTTTTGTCTTTCCCAAGCAAGTTGGGAAAGAAAAGTGGTGCAAAAGCACCAATAAAAATAAGCCAAAACTGGGTCAAGTGCAACCGGCGCAGACCCAGTACGGGACGCTCTCTCCCAAGTACAACTCCACGACTTCCATTGCCAGTGCGCATACCGTCTCTAAAGACTCATTCTTTTTAAAATCCGCTTCGTGTCGAGATGTTTTTGCACGCTTATCAGTGTTCCACCAACTCGATGTTTGATGTTTCCTGATTCATTATACCGCAGTGTATCCTTTGTATTCTCAGGAACAGTGTTTTATATTCTCTTTTTTCTATTATATGTCCATCATGTATATTTATTTGCTCTCTCTCGAGTCGCGCGCGAATTTCGCGGGCCACGCGGTTCGGACTTAGATTATTTCACAATTATTGTTAATGCTTTTTTTTGCAAAATTTTTTAATTGTGTTAGAGTTAGGTGTCAGCGGGGTACCACTCCTGCAGTGTTTCTTCTTTCTGTTGAGAGTAGTCTTCCTGTTGGGTGGTTCCTGGTCGGCCGTCTGGGGTCTTTGTTTCTGTCACCTTTCTCTCTTTGGGGGTGTTCTGTTTTCTGATCTCACCTTCTCTGCTCCTCTCACCTCTTTCATGCCTAGGACAATTCCTTGTGGGCAGTGTCTGCTGCCTAAGCATGTGGACGATGTACATTCGTCGTGTTCCTCCTGTAATGGGTGTTCGGCCGAGCGGCCATGTGGTGTCTGTGGAACATGGTCTTCCACCTTTTGGGTGTCTGTAAATCGTGTCGTTCGTTCTCGTGGCCGTGCCTCCCGCTCCCGCGGGAAAGGAGAACGTGGTCGTTCGGGGCCTCCCGAACCGACTCTGTCTGGTGAGAGTTATTCCTCCTCCGTGGGGGATGTGCAGTCTTTTCCTGTGGTGGATACTGCGGGAGCCGTTGAGTGTTCTGGTGTAGAGATGCCTGGTTCCGGGACTACGGTCCCCCTCCAGTCGACATCTGAGGCTGTCACTAGGGTTGTGACTCCTCCTTCGGAGCCGAGCCGGTGTGCTCTCTCCATTATTTCACCAGCCTCAACGACTCTCGACGTATCTACTACTGCTGCTGGTCCGTCTGCTTCGTTGTCTGTTTCAGCCGGCCTCGGCTTTTCGCTGCAGGGGACTGCAGAACTGTCCGATACTGTAGACGTGGGATATCGGCCCCAGCCTTCCCTGACTTCAACTCGGCGAAGTCGGAAGGGGCTGCCGGCCGAGCCCATCGCTGTGGTCTCGTTGCCGTCGAGTACCACAGTTGTGTCTTTGGATTCGGATATTCATAGTGGAAACACTATGAACTCCGGGGCGTTTCCGTCCGCTCACTCTGGTCACACGACCAGTTTTGGGGGACCAACGCCTTTTGTGCAGCCTGGACCTTCTGCCCCGCAGAGGTCCGTGGTGACTCTCATGAGTTCTCGCAATATTGATCCTCGGGGTGCATCGTACCCCTATACACGTCTGCCTTCAGATGTTTCGGCTGCCGCCCGTCGTCCCGCGTCGGGTGTTTTGGAGGATCGTGACCCTTCGCTGGTTAAGAGGGTCAGAGGTGCAGCCACTTTGCCGGTTCGCTCCCCTGTCGAACCGGTCGGTACAGGCAGTGAGCTTAGGGAGGCCCTCTCCTTACTCACTCAGGTTCTCTCAAAGAGCCTTCCTGTTGCTTCCAGCGAGGCTATGGGTGGTTTCCAGGCGCCTCCTTTGGCGCCGCCTCCCGGGATTGGAAACAGGCCGGTTTCCGATTCCTCTGGTGTCCCGACACCATGGGAGGCGTCGGCTGGTTTGCCCACGATGGGCTATGTGTCTTCCGACATGCTTGAGGTCGAGGGCCAGCAGTCTTCGGACTTGGGGGCGGCTCTTGACTTTGTGTTTGGGTTTCTGCCTGAGCTCAAACCTGCTAACCAGCCGACAGTGTCAGCCTGGCCGCGATCTTCGGTCGCGCGCCAACAGCCTATGGAGCAACCTGCTTCTGGGCGCCTTCGACCGTGCCAGTCGGTACAGGTGGTTGAAGCTTTTTCAGCATTGGATGCCAAGCTGAATTCCAAGGCTTTGAAGACTTCGTTCTTCACCAGGGTTGACACCTTTTTGTCTCCTGTGCGTTATCGTTCCTACGATTCCGCCAATCCATCAGTCTGCCAGACTTTGACGGTTCTGGATCAGGACTCCACTTCCCTCGGGCTTTCCAAGCCCAAGTCTGCCGTCATTCCAATGACGACTCTGGAGTCCACGTTGGGCTTATCTAGAGAGATGCTTGGCATGCTTTCTCTCTCAGATCACGTCGTCTCAGCTTTGGCTGCTTATCTGCCTCCAGATAAGTTTGACGAGGTACAGGCTCCTTTGCGTGTGCTGTCCAAGGCGCTTATGCACCTTACTCACACGCATGCCTGTAACACGGCCAATTTGGAATTAGTTCGAAGGGACGCTGTGCTGGACACAGGACGATCCCTTCCCGAGGAGCAGCGTGCTACTCTTCGATCTGCTTCTTTGGCAGGTCCGCAACTTTTCCATGGTTCCGTGTCGACGGTCCGGGATGACGTCCTACGTCATTCCAAAGATCAGCTGCTGTTTCGTCAGCTTGATCAGCCTTCTCGGGGAGGCAAGGGCCGTTCCAAGCCTAACAAGTACCCTTCTGCTTCCTCTGTGAAGCAAAAGGCTGGTCCTTCTGCCGCCTCCTCTGCTTCTTACTCACGGGGTAAAGGTAGGGGTCGGCAGAATCGAGGGAAGTCTCAGGATTCTTCATTTAGCAGAGGAGGTGGTTTCTCCTCTCGCGGGCCTCGTCGGGGCTCGAAATGAAGGTCCTCACCTCGACTCGTCCCAGGTTGGAGGAAGGATAGCAGAGTTTGCAGACCATTGGACCACCATCACATCCGATCCATGGGTGTTAGATGTTGTTCGGTCCGGGCTGCGCATATCCTTCCGACGGCACCCCACTCTGTCAAGGGTGCCTCTTCCAACCACAGTTCCTTCAGACGTTTTACGTCGGGAACTTTTGTCCACGGAGATTGCCAATCTCCTGGCAAAGGGGGCGATCGAGGTCGTCAAGAACGTTCAGTCAGTGGGTTTCTATTCCCGCCTGTTCTTGGTGCCGAAGAAGGACGGCCGACTCCGACCGGTTATCGATCTGAGCATCCTGAACCAGTCTATCATTGCTCCCAAGTTCAGCATGAAGACTTTCAGGTCGGTCCGCCATTCAATTCACCAGGGAGATTTCGCCGCCAGCATCGACCTGCGAGACGCTTACTTCCACGTTCCGATGCATCGGGCGTCACGGAAGTATCTCAGGTTCGCTTTTCTGGGGCGAGTTTACCAGTTCAAGGCCATGCCTTTCGGCCTCAACCTGGCTCCTTGGGCGTTCACCAGACTGATGTCGCATGTGATAGCATTCCATCGCACACAGTCCAGGGTGACTACTTCGGCATATCTGGACGATATCCTCCAGAGGCATTCCAATGCTGCCTTACTGGAATCGGATGTCGCCACTCTGTTGAGCTTGCTCACGTCGCTAGGATTCAGAGTCAACGAGGAGAAGTCGGAGCTGGTCCCTTCTCAGTCGTTTTGTCATCTGGGGATGTCTTTCCAAACCAAATTCAATTTGGTGGCTGTTCCCCAGGCCAAGGCTGTGATTCTCTCAGCTTTTGCTCTGACTCTGTCCCAGTCCAGGTCCGCGACCGCTCGGAGTTTTCTCCGGCTGATCAGTCTCTGCGGTTCGGTGACGGATCTCATTCCTCTAGGTCGGCTGCGTGTCAGACCTCTCCAACACTTTCTGCTCAGTCGTTGGAGACCGAATGTAGATTCTCTGGATCAGGTGCTTCCGTTTCCGGACTCTCTGTATCCTCACCTTCTTCCCTGGACAGATGTTCAGTGGATTACGCAGGGTGTTCCGCTGGACTTACCCACGTCCGATCGCGTCCTGACGGCAGATGCCAGCGATCTCGGATGGGGTGCGACGTTGGATCCTCTCGGTCTTTCCCTACACAGGATGTGGGACCAGGATCAAGCAGCTCTACACATCAACCAGAAGGAGCTTCTTGCTCTTCTTCTGAGTTTCAGGCAGTGGATCCCTCACTTGTCGAATCGCCAGGTCCTTCTACTATCCGACAATTCGACAGTGGTTGCTTACATTCGGAACCAGGGCGGCACGCACTCGCTTCCGATGTACGAGTTAGCTCGGGATCTTTTACTGCTCGCTCAGGAGGTTCACGCCGGGGTGGTTGTTCGTCACATTCCCGGTCGTCTGAACGTCCTAGCCGACTCCCTGTCCCGACAGGGCAGGGTTATTTCCACCGAGTGGATGCTTCACAGGGCAGTGTTCCAGTCGCTTTGCGATCTCTGGGGACGTCCCCACATCGATCTCTTTGCGACTCGTTGGAACCATCAGGTGGACACTTTCGTGTCCCCGTGTCCAGATCCTCTGGCTTTTGCCGTGGACGCTCTGTCACTCGATTGGAACGGTCTAGTCGGCTACGCCTTCCCGCCGGTTCCGATTCTTCCTCAGGTTCTCGCCAAAATTCGAACCTGCAGTTGTCGAATCATTCTGATCGCTCCCCTGTCGCCTCAGCGGGTGTGGATCAATCAGCTCCGCTCGCTGATGGCGGCGGTTCCGGCACGTCTCCCGCTACGTCGCGACCTTCTTTGTCAAGGTCGCCCGAGGAGGTTTCACGTCGACCCGACTTCATTGTGCCTTCACGCATATCTTTTGTCAGGTCCTGTCTCCTCCGTAGAGGTTTTTCGAGACGAGCAGTGGAGTGCATTTCTTCTTCAAGGAGGCACTCCACTGGTTTAGCTTATGCAGCTAAATGGAAGGTCTTCTGTCGATGGTGTGCTGATCACTCTGTTGATTATGCCAATCCTTCGATTTCACAGATTGCGGAGTTTCTGGTATATCTGTTTGATTCTCGGGGTCTCCAGCCTGTTACCATCAAGGGTTACAGGTCTATGCTTTCAGAGACTTTTTCTTATGTGGGGAAGTGTCGTATCGGCACTAATCCTTACCTCTCCAAGCTTGTTCGGCACTTTTCTTTGAAAAGGCCTCGGACTTTGCAGCTTACTCCACGATGGAATCTTTCGTGGGTGCTGCTTTGCTTGGGGGGGGCGCCGTTCGAACCTTTATCCCAGGTGGATATGCAATTTCTCACATACAAGACGGCTTTTCTGATGGCATTTGCTTCGGCCAGACGGGTTAGTGAGCTTCACGCCCTCTCGGTTGACCCGGCCTTTTTTAGGAGTTCTCCCAACAGTGTTACTTTTACCACTGATTGCTCCTTTTTTGCTAAGAATCAGTTACCAGATACTACTCCTCCTCCTATCTTTATCAGGGCTCTTCCCTCTGTTGAGGGTACTCGCCCTTTGCTCTGTCCGGTCCGTGCTATTCGCATTTATCTTGATCGGACACGCTTCATACGGAAGGGCAGAAAACGGTTTTTTCTGTCTCTCATTCCGGGTCGACAGAAGATCTCTCCTCAATCCATTTCTCGATGGATTTGTCTTGCTATTCGTACGGCTTATAGTCGTTTAGCAGCTGGCGATTGTATTACCAATAGTATTTCTGCCCACGAGGTGCGGGCACTGTCTACCTCTTGGGCTTATTCTAACTCCGTCAAGTTGTCGGATGTTATGCAGGCAGCCTACTGGAGAAATGCTTCTACTTTCTCCACCTTTTATTTACGCCAGTTGCAGGAGCAGTCGGAGGACCTTTTTGCCTTGGGTCCTCTTTCTTCTGCTCAGGCTGTTGTCTGCCATAGCCATTAGGCTTCTTGAAGGTCAGTTTCAGCCTTGTGCTGTTACTGCCCCTTTTTTCTGTCTGTGTGTCACACAGGCTCATATGTCTCTTTTCATTGTCCTTTACCAATGATTGCGACATTATGGTTGATAAGCCTCGGGACCTCTTCCTTCTGCTTCACGGTTCCAGTGCACTAGGGTTATGTGGGGGTTGGTTATGCGATTCCCTCCAGCCTTTTGTCTATTCAGCCTGTAGTAAACAATTGTGAGTAGGTTGATAAGAAATCTAAATTTTATAGTAAATTTCCTTTCTTATTATACCTACCACAATTGTTTACGTGGAGGCCCTCCCGTCTTCTTTACGGGTAAAGAATCTTTCCTCCCCGCTGATCACATAACTCTAACGTTTACGGATTCAAAAAGAATGAGTCTTTAGAGACGGTATGCGCACTGGCAACGGAAGTCGTGGAGTTGTACTTGGGAGAGAGCGTCCCGTACTGGGTCTGCGCCGGTTGCACTCGACCCAGTTTTGGCTTATTTTTATTGGTGCTTTTGCACCACTTTTCTTTCCCAACTTGCTTGGGAAAGACAAAAATAGAGAGTATTTTATCCGAGTTAGGGACTTCCACTGTAGTGCAAGCCTGTAGTAAACAATTGTGGTAGGTATAATAAGAAAGGAAATTTACTATAAAATTTAGATATCTGCTTGCAGCATGTAAGGAGTTAACCTCTCCCTTTTCGCAATGAAAAACACTGTTACTTAAACATACCGAATTATCAAAAAAGGAGCTGTTTTCAGTCAGTTCCAATCTTCCATGCAGCCAGTACAGGCATTGGATTAACTCTGTAAAATAACAAGACAACAGCAAACATGAACCCTTTACCCAACGTAACAGCCAAAATCGGCCAGTGCTATTCACAAAAATCAGACATTTATTTATCAATTTTTTTCACTTTTTGTCTCAAAAACATAGGTTATGACCCCTCTTTGGAACGAGCTCACCGAGCACGTTCCAATGAGGGGTCATAACCTATTTTTTTTAAGACAAAAATTAAAAAAATGGTTATTCAAGAATTCTCTTTGCAAGTGTCTTCTGCTTTTCATGTTAGGTAAAGGGTTAACAGATGATGATACAATTTGATCAAACAATATGATATGCAGCTCATTTCGGAATTTTCTATTCTGAACTGATGGGAAATACTAAACAAACATGGAAAAGCAGTGTTCAAAATTTGACGAGAACACTCATTTCATTCTCATGTTGGTTACGCAAATTTAAATCTACGTGAACGGATGAACGGTTAGCCAAAAGTTGCATCTTGAATGGTAAAGTCTGAGCCACTTAACTGGCAGAGTGCTCAATTTTTTCTTAGCCTCAAGATTTGTTCACACATTTTTGTCGTTAAAATTTATGGGTGGGGTGCCTATAGGCACTCTCCCATAAATTGTAACAATGCAACTCGCTGGAGATGAAGTAATTTTACTTAAAAGATAATATGAAAGACATCCACAAAATATGAAGCCTTTAACCCTTTGCTAACCTGAAAAGCAGACGACACTTGCAAAAATAATTCTTGAATAACTAATTTTTTTCATTTTTTGTCTCAAAAACATAGGTTATGACCCCTCGTTGGAACGAGCTCGGCGAGCTTGTTCCAACGAGGGGTTATAACCTACGTTTTTGAGACAAAAAATGAAAAAAATAATGGAAATTAATTGGCGATTCTTGAGAATAGCGCTGGCCGGTTTTGGCCGTTACGTTAGGTAAAGGGTTAACTTTAGGTACCTGCAGTTCAGAATAAAGCAGCCTTCCTTATGTCTTGATAGATTTTCAGACTTTTGCGAGACTGTATATATTTCAATTCCATGCAATATATGAATACTTGTTAATGATAAAAAAAAAGCAGTTTCCCAAGTTTTTTCATAGCCAAGCACTCGGTTAGCCATCTCCAATCCAGGTGAATGGTCAGTCGGTTAGAGTCATTTTTGAAATTTTGTACACTGAAAAGTTTGAAAAAAATAACCATTGTTTGACCATTCAAACTACCATGACCACCCAGGGTTAAACTTTTAATAATAACCTACAACAGCAAAGTTGTTTCACTGAAATTGCTAATCAAAGCTAAACACAACTTTTGGTCCATTCCCATTTCTCATTGGAGAAAATCGGTACTTGAAACTTATCAAACTGTCAAAAAAAATGAGCATTTTGCTGACAGTATCAATCTTCCAAGTATATCTTATAAATATCAAATATTCTTGACAGTTGATGATGCAAAGAGATATGCAGATATATCAGAATGTGTTTTCAGATTTTCGATTCAGAACAGATGGGAACACCAGCTCAACTTGTCAAATTTTGCAGAAAATCACCTTTTTTGACAGTACTACTGTACAAGCTACCAACGTGGCCCAGGGTTAAACTTTTCATAACAGCACATAACAGCAAAGTTGTTTCACTTTCATTGCTGCATAAATCAGTGCACAACATTTGGTCCTTCCCCATTTCTGATTAGAGAAAACAGGTACTTGAACTTATCAAATTCTCAACAAGAGCTACACCTGGCATTGCATAATACACCTACAGTAGGCTTTTTCGATTTGAACATAACGACTATTTTCATCCAACAATAACCGCTATTTGTATAAATTGATGTCAAGTTAAACAGAGCGAAAAATGACGGACAAAAGTAAATGACAAACTAGAACCAAAAATTAATCATGTAAGTACATAATGAAGTTGGACTAGAAGTTTGGTCCTGATCTGTAAATCCAAACTCAAATTATCAACCAGAAACCAAAATATTGACAGAAATGTTTAATTTCTTAGTCGAAAAGGTCTATAACTCTTGTAAAAATCATTGGACCAAACCCCAATTCAAACTCAACCTGTATTTAGATATAAATAAGGCACAAACCAAGTTTGGTCCTGCTCTATAAATCCAAACTAAAGTTATCCCGAAAACAAAATGTTTATGGAAATGTGCAATTTCCTTGTTGAAAAGGTTTCTAAGTCAAAAAAGTCCCATAACTCTTGTAAAAATCATTGGACAAGGCCCCATTCCGAACTCAGCTGTGTTTTGATATAACTGAGGGACCAACCCAAGTTTGGTCCTGATCTATAAATCATGACTAAAGTTATCATCTGCAAATGGAAAAGTTTACTGATGGGCAGAGAGACCAATCAAATAAATCCCATTTTTATCTTTTCTTGACTTTGTCATCACGTGTGCGGAAGTCTGTCAGTCTGTTCACATTTTCCTTTAGCATGGGCTATACCCCATAGTTGTCCGATCGTCATGAAATTTCATATGCAGGTTTGAGGTCATGTCTAGATGAGAATGTCCCCTTTTGTTCATGATCGGTCGACCGTGATGGCTGCCCGAGCCCAAAACCCCGAAAACGTTGAGCACAGTTTACAAGTTGTATTTAGGAAGGGATTTCATGGTAACTTGGTAGGATGACTCGGTATGATGTCTAGATGAGAACTTCCCCATTTGGTCACGATCTGTCAGCTGTGATGACTGCACGAATCCAAAACCCCAAAACCTTTAGCACAGTCTACAGGTCGTATTTATGGAGGGATTTTATTGTAACTTGGTAGGATGACTCCATATAATGTTTAAATGAGAACGTCCCCTTTTGGTCGCGATTGGTCAACTGTGACAGCTACAGAGGCCTGAAGCCTGAAAATCTTTAGCACAGTCTACAGGTCATATTTATGAAGGGATTTCATTGTAACTTGGTAGGATGATTCCAGATTATGTTTAGATGAGGACGTCGCCTTTTGGTCACGATCATTCAACCAGGATGCCTGCCCGAGCCCAAAACCCGAAAATCTTTAGCACAGAGTACAGGTAGCATTTATGAAGGGATTTCATTGTAACTCGGGATAATGTCTAGATGAGGACATCTCATTTTGATTGCAATCGGTCAACCATCATGGCTACCCAAGCCCAAAATGCAAAAACCTTTACCACAGTCTACAGGTCGTATTTATGAAGGGATTTCTTGGTAACTTGATAGGATGACTCTGTATAATATCTAGATGAGAATGTCCCCTTTTGGTCATGATCTGTCAGCCGTGATGGCTGCCCAAGCTCGAAACCTAAAATGTTTTAGCACAATCTACAGGTCACATTTAATATGGAGGGATTTCATTGTAACTTGGTAGGATGACTCTGTATGATGTCTAGATGAGGACGTCTCCTTTTGGTTGCGATCGGTCAACTGTGATCGCTACACAGGCCCGAAGCCCGAAAAACTTTTGCACAGTCTGCAGGCCGTATTTATGAAGAGATTTCATTGTAACTTGATAAGATGACTCGTTTTGGAATAATTTCACTGTAACTTTGGTTGACATACATTAACTGTGAGGGCCACATACATTAACTGTGAGGGCCACATTAACCCAACCCTCAGTTCTTTAGTACAGTCTGCACCTCAAATTATTTTTATTGAAAACACAGCGTACAGGGGACAGAAATTAACATATTCCCAATTATCACAATTCTTGTCTTATTTCATAATCCTTTCATAAACATTGAACATTATCCTTTTGAAACACAACCCACAGTCAGGTTAAGCTACAGTGTCCTTGACACTTTCATTTTTTTCAAAACAGGTTTTTAAAAATGAGTGTTTTTCTGACAGTACCAATCTTCATGCAACCAGAACAGGCAATGGGTTAAACTTTACAGGAAAACTTAAAATAGCAAATGTCTTTGGCAGTCAACATAGATATGCAAAGTATTTTTATTGAAAACACAGTATACAGGGAACAGAAATTAACAGAAGTCAACGTAGATATGCAAAGTATTTTTCAATTTAACCCTTTAAATAATGTAACGGACAAAACTGGCCAGCGCTATTCTAAAAAATTTCCATTATTTTTTCATTTTTTGTCTCAAAAACATAGTTTATGACCCCCTCATTGGAACGAGCTCGTTCCAGCGAGAGGTCATAACCTATGGTTTTGACACACAAAATGAAAAATATTAGTTATTCTAGAATTTTTTTTGCAAGTGTTGTCTTCTTTTCATGTTAGGTAAAGGGTTAATATTCAAACTGGCAGAAAATTTAACCCTTTACCTAACATGAAAAGCAGACGACACTTGCAAAAAAAATTCTTGAATAACTATTTTTTTTCATTTTTTGTCTCCAAAACATAGGTTGTGACCCCTCATTGGAACGAGCTCGACGAGCTCGTTCCAATGAGGGGTCATAACCTATGTTTTGGAGACAAAAAATGAAAAAATCATGAAAATTAATTGGCGATTTTTGAGAATAGCGCTGGCCGGTTTTGGCCGTTACGTTGGGTAAAGGGTTAATGAATAGTGGGTGAATTTTGATGACAATGAGACAGGACACCAATTCAAGCCACCAAAAGTGGGTGAGGAATGGTTTATGGTTTAAGTACAAGAGCATTCTTTGATTTACTCTGAATGCTCCATCTTATCATGGTCAACAATGTGACAATACATTGTCCCATTTCTGGGGAATCACGTGTGAAAGTTGTCCATTTTTGCCCCAAATGCATCTTGTTCGGAATTTTTTGGCCAACATGTTTTAACCCTTTACCCAACGAATCGCTCGCATCCCCCCCGCGTAATATGCAAATTCAGCAGTTGAAAAAATATTATTTTTTAAAAAATTTCAACAGAACCATATCATGTGACCCCTCGTTGTTGAAATTTATTTTACAAAAAATTTAAACAAAACCATATGTGACCCCTCGTTGGAATGAGCTCGCCGAGTTCGTTCCAACGAGAGGTCACATGATATGGTTTTATTGAAATTTTTTTTTAAATTTCAAAAAATGATATTTAAAATAATAAATTTTGATATCGTCTGCGTTGGGTAAAGGGTTAACATGGGTAATACAACTTATTTACAACAGCAAAACCATTCTTGACAGATGTTGATACCATCAGCAATGCAGCTTTTTTGTTTTTGTTTTTAAATTACATACCGTCGATGGGGAGGGTGAGTTCTTTTGCACCTGTTAAACGGCTCATCAGTATAAGAAAATCAAATCCATTGATATTTGTTCAAGTTGTGCAAACAAGCTGAATACGGGCACAAATTAACTAATTAAAGGTCATAAACTCTGCTCAGAACCTCCATACCAGTTTTTGAACTCGTTCAAGACATCAAGAAAGTCTCACACACACAATATTGACAAAATCCATGGATTATGGATATTTGTACAAGTCATCATGAAATTAACCAATTAAGGGTTAATTAAGGGCCATGACTTTGCTCATCATGGCCAAAACGCACCACTTTTCGAACTCAAAGAAGAAGTTATTGTTAAGAAAGTCCCACATACAAAATATTGACCAAATTCATAAATATTTGTTCAAGTTATTGTGCTAACAAGCTGAAAACATGCAAAAATTAAGTAATTAACGGCTAAAACTATGTTCGGTATAGCCGAACTGTACCAGTTTTCAAACTCCTTCAAGACATTAATAATGTCTCACAAACCAAATATTGACCAAATCCATTGATATTTCAAGTTATCGCACTAACAAACTGAAAACATGCAAAAATTAACTAATTAAGGGCTATAACTCTGCTCAGTATGGCTAAACTGCACCAGTTTTCAAACTCATTCAAGACATTAAGAAAGTCTCACATACCAAATATTGACCAAATCCATTAATATTTATTTCAAATTATTGTGGTAACGAGAAAGGTTACACTCACCTGCACACCAACTTCATGAAACTATAGGTCGAGTTTTGAGAAAAAAAACTCAACCAAAAATACTGTGCAAGTTGGTCTGAAGGTACTTGTGTTCTTGGAACGATGGAAGCTAGAGACATCATGAAGGACTCATGTGATTTAGCTTGCCACATGGTACAGGCAAATAAACTTTCAAGATTCAAAAGTACTGTCAGTTCAGATTAAATAAAGCTAGCTGCGAGCTCTGATATGATTCATTTCAGAAAAGAAATTAACAAGGTTCCCATCAGAAACAGTATAGAAAACATTTTCACAAGTGCCACTGCCACTGGAGAATTTCCAGCAGCTATGATTAACATGATCACAACATAAAGTATAAAGTCATATTTAGCCAATTGTTTTTATTTATGATGGAAGGGGGGGGGGGGGGGGGGGGAGGGGGGGATGTGTGAACATTGCTGAAAATTTTTATTTTGCAGACTTTTTGACCCACCCCTCCTTTCCTGCATATTTTTCCATGACATTTTTGGAACCCATCCCCTTCTCATACATTTTTATACACAAAACTTCGGCACTCGAACACCAACTCGAAACACGTAATGCACACATGAAAAACAGGTATGCATTTAAGAAAGGACACATAATAATTAAGAAATACCCAGGGGGATTTCCCTGTTTATGTCATAATTTATGTCCCGCTAAAGCTTTGTTGACAAAATTTGACAAAGTTCGTTAGAGTTTAGCAGAATATTCCAGCAAATACCAGCAAATCAGCCCCATATAATGTGACAGGTGCAACACTGTTCCTTCTAAAATTACACTCACTGATATGCTCCCCTACCATTTGCACAGTACATCTAGAAAATGTAAAGCAAATAGAGGCAGGGCAGGCAGGGGGTGTACCAAATATGATGTGCTGCATCATCCGAGCTGCAAATCTGCATTTCTGTAAATAATGGAATATGCAGGCATTTGTGAGCACTGTGCCTGCTGTGTGCATAATTAATTTACTACTGCTTATACCGTAACCATGTGTATGTTGCAAATATTGGTTGAGTAAATAGGAACTTGTTTTTGTTCTGGCTCAAGAAAAGCAAACCTTGTGTTTTTGTTATGGCATCCGCTTAGCTATCAAAAAGACTTTTTTGTTTTTGTTAAATTACACTTTTTTGTTTTTGTTGAAATAAAAATTAATATTCTCATTTTGAAAAATCAGTCTCATCTAGCTATTATTACTCATTAGACAGTGTTATATATACTATGCTTCATTTTAACCCTTTACCCAACGCAGACGATTTCAAAATTTATTATTTTAAATATCATTTTTTAAATTTTTTCAAAAAATTTCAACAAAACCATATCATGTGACCCCTCTTTGGAACGAGCTCAACGAGCTCGTTCCAAAGAGGGGTCACATGATATGGTTTTGTTGAAATTTTTCGAAAAGTAATATTTTTTTCAGCTGCTGAATTTGCTTATTACGTGGGTGGATGTGGGCGATTCGTTGGGTAAAGGGTTAAAGAATATTCCATATAAAAACGTGAATGTGAATGAATAATGTTGTGAATGGATATTTTAGTCAGCTTTAGGAGAAAATTTTTTTTCTGTTCATTCAATATAGGACATTCACCCTCATGTCTGTTTTGGGTGAAATTCTTTTGGCACTTGACCACACCACCCACCTATGTTCACACAATTCCCCCCTCCCAGCCCACTTTAGAGGACTTCCAACCCAGTTGCTAGTTACCATGTCCAATGTTAACCGTGAAGCAAGACTTGTTTATCAAAGTAAACAAGTGCTGCTCCACTTCCCAGGGTTTGGGGAGTGGGGATTCTGGAAAATGGGCCACTTTTTTCAGTATCAAATGACAGTGGTGAAGCTATAAGGGGCACAAATGCTTTGGCTGTTTGAACTGTATGAGTCAATGTATAAGATGTTTTGAAGTGATGACATGGAAGTCGAGTTGAAGAATTTAGTGCACGCACAAGGTGCTCAAACTGTTTATCCTATGGTAAAACAAGGAGGACCACAATGAACTGCATTTGAACACTGAAGGAAATGTGATGGACACAATAAGGTATGTGCATAGAATGTGCTATCTTGGCTCAACATCGTGAGCTAGAACCAGCAGCAAGCAGATACAAGGCACAAACTTTTTACTCCAACTCCCAACCCATGGCATCACAGAACTGGCTCAAGTGACAGGTGTAAAAATGTAAATTAATATAAAAACTCTCATTAGGAGCTCAAACCTGTGACATTTTCTCCTAGTATCTATAGTGCTAGTACAGGTCCATACATAAGGTAAAATTAACCCTTTGAAAATATAAGACCGATTTTTCAGTCCAAGGCATAATTTCATCCGATTATTTTGTCTCTTTATAAGATGTCTAGACAAGGGGCATTAATGATAAAATAGTAACTGCAGTCTGCAGCCAGACTTCTGCAGACTGCAGTTATTGTGTTATCCTCCCTGTATACTGTTACTGGACTGACCCATCTCACTGTAACTGTACACAAATGCGATACCATTCCAGGAAACGAGGGTTTAAAGGGTTAAAGGAAAAACTCCACAAAAAGTAAAGCTATCAAATATCCTCTATGGTTAAATTTTGGTTGAAAACATCCATGCACTTCCTGGGGTTCCTTTGGAGGATTGTTATAACAATATTAAAAACAGAACATATTTTATTTTTTAACTTATTTTATGAGGAGCACGGTGGCTCTTGCCATGGACATCAAACCAAGAGGTCCATGGTACAATCCCCTTCAGGGGTAACCGCATTGTGTCGAGATGTGTGAGACTGGTATTTTGAGTTCGGTATCGGTATTTTTATGGGAGTATACAATCGTATTTGTTTGGTATTTGGTATCAGGCTTGACTGACATTTGCTGGTAGTACCAAAGGGGAATTGGAGCTCAACATTTGCATTCTTTTGCCAACACAAATCAAATCTACAGTAATTTTGTGACTTGTTCCCAACACACATTAACCTTTAAAGGCCAATATCAGGTTTTTATACGCCTAACCCATGAGTTTTTGTCGGGATCACAGTGGCTCAGAGATTAGAGCATTGGAATTCAAACCAAAAGGTCCAGGGTTTGAACCTGACCAGCGATCCAGCGGTAACTGGGTAGTCTTCTTGAGCAAGGCACTTAACTCCTTGCATGCTGCTGGCGGATATTCCCGCCTGGGACATGATTTCTATTGCCCCTAAAATAAGTATAATTTAGTACATTTAATCAATCCCCCCCCCCCCCCCCCCCCACCACCGCCACGTAAATTAATGGACTGTTTCACCAATGATACCTTGAGTTATATTTGGATGAATTTTTCATAAAACCTAGTCATGGCTGCTGTAAAGCAGCCATGACTAGGTCTGATGAAAAATATTTTGAAAATACTCAGCGGGTTAAGAGTTAATCCTGATTGCCCACATGGGGGCACCGTGGTCCTGCAACAATCTGAAAATCGGTAGTGCTCAGATCACAAACATGGTTTGACCTGCTGAACTGAGACCAACCCAAATGAGTTGAAACTACGGGAGTGCAGAGCCGCCATTGACCTTCATACATTTATTATCTTGTAATTACAAGATACTAACTTTTAGTACATGTCTATTCTATAAAATCCCCTTCCATAGCAACACTAAATCATGCGGAAAATGAAAAGCCATTCCGCACACATGTGCCGAATGGAAATCGTTGACAGACTATTTTCAAATAGAAGCAAAATTTCACTGGAATTTTTTACAAAATGTGCACCACAATTACAATTTGAATCGCTAGCGATAGCTAAAAAAAGTTACATGGGTTCCTCTCGCAACTTTGGTTGGCAATGAAATGTGTTGATAAATTCAGGTCCCATAACTCGGGCAAGAAAAAAACAGAAAACTGTCAAAAATTAAATGGAGCTTCGTTGGATCAATTTCAATATTGTGTATAAATATTATGAGAATTGGTAAAAGGAAACTTGAGTTACCATACGACATAGGAATATGGTGATGGACAGACAGATGGACAGAGTGATTACTATAGGGCTTCCACCTAAAATCAGCGGTGCCCTAAATAACAAGATACTAACTTGTAATTACAAATTACTATCTTTTAACCCTTTACTCAATGCAGACAATATCCAAATTTATTATTTTAAATATAATTTTAAAAAATTTTAAAAACAATTTCAATAAAACTATATCATGTGATCCCTCATTGGAATGAGCTCAACAAGCTTGTTCCAAAGAGGAGTCACATGATATGGTTTTTTATTGAAATTGTTTGAAAAATAGTATTTTTTCAGCTGCTGAATTTTCATATTACATGGGCAGATGTGTCCGATTCGTTGGGTAAAGGGTTAATTACTCTTTATTATCTTGTAATTTCAATTTAGCCAGCTTGTTATTTTATGTTAACTACCTTGTAATTACATTATAATAACAAATTATTAATTTGCATTTAAAAGTTAGTCTCTTGTCATGTGATTATGTGAAGTATGCTTGTTACGTGTCTATTACGGTAGTATACAATGGACTGTTTGTCTCCCTGTTAGTCTAATGTTAGCCCTAATGGTAGTAGATACTCATGTCATGCTTTTTACAGCACTATTGTTGCTACAGGTAGTATGTAATGCCTTGCCATGCAGTGTTGTTGGTTCTACTCGATTGTCTAGTATGGTAGCATAGTATGGAGTTTCTGTACCCTTTTTGGGCCTTTAGCCTTGGAGACACCTATAGATTGCCTTAAGCCATACAATCTACTATCCCGTTGGTTTTGTGCTATTTCTCTGCAAGAGTGCACTCAAGTACTGCCAGAGATCCTTCATAGCTCCAACAATTATAGCCTTTATGACTCCTAAATCCCAGATAGCCATCTTTATGGTTCCCATGGGCCAGTCTGGACTGATATAGATATTTCTAGATTATTGGGAAACAAGGAACATGATTTGGCAACTATTGAGCATTGATCGCAGACTTGAGTAGTTTGGGGACTATTTGGGGACCAGGTTTCGGGGACTGAAGACAGAGATGGCTTTGGGATTTTTGAAGAACACTTGAGGGTACAGACAACTTAAGATAGCGGTTGATGGTATAGTACTTGCTAGTTTGTTTAGTTGATGGTATAGCAGTTGGTGTAGTAGATGTGGTGGTTGCTGTTGAGGTTGTTGGTGTTGAAGTTGCAGTTGTGGTGGTTGGTATTGCTGTGTTTAATGTTGTAGTTATTATTCATTGTGGTCATTGCTCTAATTGTTGGTTTTGTGGCTGTAGCATTTGATGTTGTTTTGGGCCTTAGTAGATGTAGTGTTTGAGGTTGTACTTGGTATTGTAGTAGTGACTGGTGTTGTAGTTCTTGGGTTGGCTGCTGTTGTTGTAGTAGTGGAATTTGGTGTAGTAGTGATTGGTGTAGTAGTTGCAGTGTTCAGTGATGTAGTTCTATGTCAAACACTACAGCTACTACATTGACGGCTACCATGCAAACCACTCACTTCAATACTAACCACAGCAACTACTTCTACCAAAACATTATCTACTACACCAACCTTTACTGCACCAACCACCACAACTACTACACCAACAACTACTACACCATCCACAACATCTGTTAATTAACAAGCTATTAACCCTTTACCCAACAAATCGCCCGCATCCGCTCGCGTAATATACAAATTCAGCAGTTGAAAAAATATTATTTTTCAAAAAATTTCAACAAAACCATATCATGTGACCCCTCGTTCGAACGAGCTTGTTGAGCTCGTTCCAACGAGGGGTCACATGATATGGTTTTGTTGAAATTTTTTTTTAAATTAAAAAAAATGGCATTTAAAATAATAAATTTTGATATCGTCTGCGTTGGGTAAAGGGTTAACTGAAAATAGAATATGTTTTCATTTTTAGCTCACCTGAGCAAAGTTCAAGGGGAGCTTTACTAATCACATTCTGTCCATTGTCCATCCGGCATAAACTTTACATTATTGACTTCTCACAAACTCCTGAACCAAATTTAACCAAATTTGGTGTGCATTTTCCTCATTATATGTCAATTCAAGTTTGCTCAAATAAAGTTGCCACGCCTACAGGGGACACCACAAGGGGCTGAACTCTGATAGGACCCATAAATTTTTTCAAAAATTTAAAAAAAATCTCCTTCAGATTCATCAGTCAGAATCTTTTCATATTTGTTATACAACATCTCTAGGGGGGATCAGATTCAAGTTTGTTCAGATCGGGTCCCTGGTTTAAGATTTGGGCTCTCTATTGGATCCCGGATTTTAACTTAATGCAATATGTGGAATATTCTTTAAAACCTTCTTCAGATCCACCAGTTGAAATATTTTGATTTTTGGTAAACAACATCTCTAGGGGGGTCAGATTCAAGTTTGTTCAAATCGGGTCTCTGATTTAATATTTGGGCTCTCTTTCGGAGCCTGAATTTTAACTTAGTGCAATATGAGGAAATTTCTTTGAATATCTTCTTCTTCAAAATCGGGTCCTGAGTTAATATTTGGGCTCTCTTTTGGAGCCTAAATTTTAACTTAGTGCAATATGAGGAAATTTCTTTGAATATCTTCTTCAGATCCACCAGTCAGAATCTTTTCATATTTGGTATACAACATCTCTAGGGGGTCAGATTCAAGTTTGTTTAAATCAGGTCCCTGGGTTAATATTTGGGCTCCCTATTGGAGCCCAAACTTTAACTTAGTGCAGTATGCGGAATGTTCTTTAAAGTCTTCTTCTGATCCACTAGTCAGAATCTTTTCATATTTGGTATACAACATCTCCAGAAGGCTCAGATTCAAGTTTGTTAAAATCGATTCCCTTGGTTAATATTTGGGTTCTCTATTGGAGCCTGAATTTTAACTTAGTTCAACATGTAGAATATTCTTTAAAAATCATCTTCTTCAGATCCACCAGTCAGAATCCTTTCATGTTTGGTATACATCATCTGTAGGGGGAGGGGTGCAGATTCAAGTTTGTTCAAATCGAGTCCCTGGGTTAATTGGGCTCCCTGTAGGAGCCCAAATTTTAACTTAATGAAATGTGAGGAACTTTTTTTAAAAATCTTCTTCAGATCCACCAGTCAGAATGCTTTCATATTTGGTATACAACATCTCTAGGGGGTTCAGATTAAAAATTTGATCAAATTGGGTCCCTGAGTTAGTATTTGGGGTCTCTATTAGAGCCCAAAGTTTAACTTGGTGCAATTTGAGGACATTTCTTTAAAAATCATCTTCAGATCCACCAGTCAGAATCTTTTCATGTTTGATATACAACATTTGTAGGGGGGCAGATTCAAGTTTGTTCAAATCAGGTCCCTGAGTTAGTAATTGGGCTCTCTATTGCAATATGAGGAAATTTCTTTTAAAATCTTCTTCTTCAGATCCACCAATCAGAAACCTAAAGTGATTATACCTGAAACAAGAAAAAAGGAAATCAAATAACAATTCTGAATAGGGTCATGAAAAATAAATACAACATTATGATCAGTACAACACGTATTATTCTGCCCTTTTATGATCTGTACAACACGTATTATCCTGGCCTTTTTAGGAAAGGGTTTGGGGCCCATACAATTGGAAAAATTTGTGTCATGAAGGCTCCAATTGAGGATTTGTTTGGGAGAAAAAACACAAAAAGAATAAGGAATGTTTCCTTCATATTGAACTGAGAACATTAATACAGAAGCTACTACATGTACAGTGCATGTAAAACATTTTATAGCAAACAGTCGCATGAAATAATGATCAGTCTCTGCAATCTGCATTAAATAAATTATTTACTTATTTATATATTAAATGATGCTTATACCATTAAATGATGAAGATATTTATGCATTTTCTTACACTTGGGCAGATTACATTTTGTGACTTTGCAGTTATGTCTAGGTATGTCTTGGTTGCCTAAATAGGCAGCCAAGACTTGCCCAGAAACAACTGACAAGGTTCTTGGGATCTAATTTGCAAATGCATCTCTAACCTGCCTGTTGATGCACCGGTTATGTTGCAGTAAATACTAATGAAAGTCAAAAGCAGACCTTCTAGAAGTAAAGAAGAATTAAATTTTTATTTGCATGAGAACTGAGATTGGGAAATGTTTTATTCGAATTGGGAAGAATCCTGCCAAAATGCCCTTGGGAAAGGGGGGGGTCCCATATTTGGCTCCTGTAGACACCCAAAAGAATCATCCTTGCACCTTTCCAATATTTAGCCCCCCCCAAAAAATGTATACATGGGTTAAAAATTGCGTGAGGGGAACGCTGCAAAAAATATTGCCTGCATCAGATTTCCATCACTGCTTCAACATTTGTTTCAAAACCTGATTCGGTTATACCTGAAACAGCAGAAGAAAAAAAATATCAAATAACAATTCTGAATTGGGCCATGAAAAATAAATACAACATTTTGATCAGTACCACAAGGATCCTTCTACCATTCATACCAAAGGGCCAATACAAGTGGGAAAATTTGTGTTATGAAGGCTCCAACTGGGAATTTGTTTGGGATAAGAAACACAAAAAGAATAATAATAATTATTATTGTTACCTTCATATTGAACTGAGAACATACAGAAGCTACTACATGTTAAGAACATGTTAGTTTTATAACAAACAGTTGCATGAAATAATGATTAGTCTCTGTAATCTGTATTAACCCTTTACCCAAAGAATTGCCCGCATCCGCCCGTGTAATATGCAAATTCAGCAGTTGAAAAAATATTATTTTTAAAAAAATTTCAACCAAACCATATCATGTGACCCCTCATTAAGCTCGTTCCAACGAGGAGGGGTCACATGATATGGTTTTGTTGAAATGTTTTGAAAAATTTGAAAAAATGGTATTTAAAATAATAAATTTTGATATCGTCTGAGTTTGGTAAAGGGTTAAATAAACTGTTCTTATCCTATTAAATGATGAAGATATTTATGCATTTTGCAACACTTCGGAAGTCTACATTCAAAATTTGTTGTTATACCCAGGGTTCGTACGTGGGTCTGGAAAACTGGAAAAAGTATGGAAATTTGGGGCAGTTTGGAAAAGGTCTGGAAAAGGTTTGAAAATATATGTGTCGAGCCTTGGGGTCTTGAAAAAGTATGGAAATTACTGTTTTTAAGAAAGGTGTAATCATTATGAGTAAAAAGAACCAGCATACAAGAATTATTATTTGTCAACGCCCCGCATTCGATAACAGAAAAATTCGGATCGGAAAACTTCGCGCATTTTCAATGGAATACAACCGAGATATCACAGGTGTTTCGAAGCCGAATGCAGCTCGGAATTACGGAGAATTCCGAAGGTCAAGTCACATGTGCACTGTGTTTTATTGTCTTTGAAATTTCCAACCTGAAGGTCATTTGTTATTTTTGTATTTGTTTATCATGGGGAAGTGTGTTTTTTCGCCGAAATGGGAAACAGACCCTAGACAAAGTTGTGGGGGTCTAATGTTTTAGACTGATCCGTCCGTTAGTCCATCCGTCCATCAGTCTGTCAGTCCGTCAGTCAGTCCTACTTGTTTTCCGGACTTTTTTTCTACATGCTTCCAGATATTGAGCTGATTTTTGGTATGTGAGTCTAACATGGTGGCCTACAGATCAAGTTTGCATTTTGTTCTGCTCCACTGATTTTTTCCAAAATTACAGCCCTTGGACTCTGAAAAATTCATCAAAATTACAGTTTTCCGGACTTTTTTCTACACGCTTCTAGATATTGAGCTGATTTTTGGTATGTTAATCTGACATGGTGTCCTACAGATCATGTTTGCATTTACACTAAAGTAATTTTATCAGCAAAGACCTAGTGTGACCTTACATTATTTACAATGTGTGTTGGAAAGATCAAATTGGATTTAAAAAGGTTGGTATCATTAAATCTTAACATGGCTCCACATTTCAATTAAAATTAATTCTGCTTGAATTCTTTCAATACCGTTGAAACTACAGAACACTGTTTTCTGCAGTATTCCTAGAATCTATGTTTATTTTTAAAAAATGATTAGAGCTTGATTAGAGCGGGGGGGTATGTGAGCGTGCTCTCTAAGATTCTATATTTGCATTATGCACCAAAAAAATGCTTACCTGTGTTAAAATGTGCATGAGCAAAAGCTGCAAAAAATATTGCCGGCATCAGATTATCATCACTGCTTCAACACTTGTTTCAAAACCTGAATTGGTAATATAGTGGAACCCTGTTAATTGAATAACCACTTTCCCAATGAAAATTATTCAATTAAGAGGAGTATTCAACTAGCAGGGAATGTGTCACTTTTCCTGTATTTTAGAGATATGCTTAGCAATTATTATATTATAACTATGAGCTCTGTCAAACAAGATATAATAGACTAAATGTCTGTATTGGATGTACAAGGCCAAATAGGTCTATAAACAAATAAAAACTGGGGAGAGTCAGGGTAAGTTCTTGACAGGTCACAAATTTTTTTATTCAATTAACAGAAGATTACTCTATAACCTATATTCAATTAACAGGTCAAATTTGTACTCAAGGTATGTCAAATGGTTTTGTGTTGGGAAATTATATTCAATTAACAGGGATATACAATTAACTGGTAGAGTGCCAAGTTTTTTTGGTTGTGAAAATTTTGTTCACATGTTTTTGCCTTGTTACAATTTATGGGAGAGTGCCTTTAGGCACTCTCCCATAAATTGTAACAGGGCAAATCCACTTAGACTAAATAATATAAAATCAAAATTAATTGAAGCACATCTACAGAATATGAAGCCTTTAAGCTGTTGTATCCGCAATTCAGGATAAAGCCCCAAAATGGGCATTCAGCAATCAACCAGTTAAGAGATATCCAATTAAGTGGGCTCCACCGTACCTGAAACGGAATAAAAAAAAAATATCAAATAATTCTGAATAGGGCCATGAAAAATAAATATAAGACTATGATCACCATCATGGGGATTCTTCTATCCTTTATAGGAAAGGGTCCAGGACCCATACAGTTGGGAAAATTTACGTCATGAAGGCTCCAATCGGGGCTTTAAAGAAAGTGGTTTAAAGCAGCATGTGCTTGTCTAACCGTCTTGTCTTTTCTAGGAACTTAAAAAGACAAAACATTAATCATTATTACGTGCTTCAAAGAGAGACCGCTAGGTTGACTCCCAGGACTTTCTCTTTCGTATTAAAGGATTATGGAAACATGGTGTTGTCAGTGCCCACTGAAAGGAAATATTGGATGTTCAGCAAGAGGCGGTTATGGTGATGGGTGTCAGAATGAGTTGTTGATCTAAGTGACTCCAAAAGTAGTTTTACATGGCGAGAGGCTTTTTAGTGCATTAGAGGAAGTTATTGGGCTAAGTGAACCCAAAAGTAATTTTGTTTGACGAGAGGCCATTTATAGTACGTGGAGAGTGGATTGTAACTAAATCACCCGTGGAGGGGGGTTATCACCCAAGCTTTAACTTTCGAATTGTGTACACATCGACAACAAACACAAGCAGTGTTTCAGTTAATGGACCTCCGGGTTTAACCCGGAGGTCCATTGGCTGAAACTTTGCTTGTGCTGGTTATGCTTTGCGGCAAATTTGCAATTATTGCTTAGGTGGAATCTCCACTCCGCGGGTGATTTAGTGATAATACACTCTCCACGTACTGTAGGATAGGAGAATAAGTTATTGGGCTAACTGCAGTGAATGGTGGGAGGGCTTTGAGAGCCGTACATGCAGTTTGACGGGTCTGTATAATGCAGAAGTGAAGTTAGTTGGTGAGAGCTATAGATTCTACCCAAGCTAGGATGTTATTTATTTATTAACTTATTTATTTATTGGGGTTTAACAACACTTGACAGCCAGGGTTACCTTGTGTCAGACAGTTTTGCAGGTGGAGGAAGCCGGATCCCCGGAGAGAACCACTGAGCAACTGCCATACTCCCCAATGTACTAACAGGGTTAGCATTGGTTGAAGAAAGTGCACCATTGACTTGCAGTATGCCTTATAGTACACAGTGCCACCGTGAAGAAGTAGGAAATCAGGATGAAGTGCCTTGCCCAAGGACAGAATGAAGTTACCCTGGTGGGGATCGAACTATGGACTTTTTTGGTTTGAAGTCTAATTCGGTAACGACTGAAAACACACTATTAATTGGAAATAGAATATGTTTTCATTTTTGGAATTCACTTAAAAAATTTTTCACAATCCAGTAATTGTATTTCTAATAGTTCCTTGAATCCAGAACCCTATGTAACGACATGTAACTAACTTAATCCAAAGCATTTTTACAGCTGTAGTCATTATATATTTTCATGTAGCATGCGATATGGCAGTTACCAATTTTTTATAACCAGAAAGTGTGACGAACCCTGTGCACTGCACAGGGTTAGTCACACTTTCTGGTTATATAAAAAAAATTAATTTCTAACTGAAAAACTAACCCTGTGCACTTTACAGCAGTGTAAATGTCATCTACATCAAATCTTTTCTCAATGCAATGGTCAAAATCGGCCAGTACTCACCTTAAGAACCCTCGTTATACCCCCGCTTCGAAGAAGTGGGGGCTATATAGGAATCGCCCTGTACGTCCGTACGTCCGTCCGTCCGTACGTCCGTCCGTACGTCTTTCCGGACATGAAATTCTTGTGTGCGCAACTCCTCCTACATTTATCAGTCAATTTGGACAAAACTTTTCAGACATCATCACTACTAAGTGAACATGCGCATATTCCAAGATTTTTGATCTGCGACAATTTTAACCAGGTTTTCTCCCTTTGACTTAGATTTATTGTGTCTTTCCATCCGAACAAATTCTTGTGTGCGCAACTCCTCCTACATTAATGAACCGATTTTGATGAAACCTTTCAAACATCATCTCTACTAAGTGAACATGTGCATGTTCCAAACTTTTTAATCTGCGACAATTTTAACCAGGTTATCTCTCTTGAACTTTGATTTAATATGGGTTTCTACATGAAATTCTTGTGTGCGCAACTCCTCCTACATTTATCAATCAATTTGGACAAAACTTTTCAGACATCATCACTACTAAGTGAACATGCGCATATTCCAAGATTTTTGATCTGTGACAATTTTAACCAGGTTATCTCCCTTTGACTTAGATTTATTATGTCTTTCCGTTCGAACAAATTCTTGTGTGCGCAACTCCTCCTACATTAATGAACCGATTTTGATGAAACCTTTCAAACATCATCTCTACTAAGTGAACATGTGCATATTCCAAACTTTTTGATCTGCGACAATTTTAACCAGGTTATCTCTCTTGAACTTTGATTTAATATGGGTTTCGGCATGAAATTCTTGTGTGCGCAACTCCTCCTGCATTTATCAATCAATTTGGACGAAAGTTTACAGACATCATCACTACTAAGTGAACATGCGCATATTCCAAAATTTTTGAGCTGTGGCAATTTTAACTAGGTTATCTCCCTTTAACTTAGATTTATTATGGGTTTCTACATGAAATTCTTGTGCGTGCAACTCCTCCTACATTTATCAATCAATTTGGACAAAACTTTTCAGACATCATCACTACTAAGTGAACATGCGCATATTCCAAGATTTTTGATCTGCGACAATTTTAACCAGGTTTTCTCCCTTTGACTTAGATTTATTGTGTCTTTCCATCCGAACAAATTCTTGTGTGCGCAACTCCTCCTACATTAATGAACCGATTTTGATGAAACCTTTCAAACATCATCTCTACTAAGTGAACATGTGCATATTCCAAACTTTTTAATCTCCGACAATTTTAACCAGGTTATCTCTCTTGAACTTTGATTTAATATGGGTTTCTACATGAAATTCTTGTGTGCGCAACTCCTCCTACATTTATCAATCAATTTGGACAAAACTTTTCAGACATCATCACTACTAAGTGAACATGCGCATATTCCAAGATTTTTGATCTGCGACAATTTTAACCAGGTTATCTCCCTTTGACTTAGATTTATTATGTCTTTCCGTTCGAACAAATTCTTGTGTGCGCAACTCCTCCTACATTAATGAACCGATTTTGATGAAACCTTTCAAACATCATCTCTACTAAGTGAACATGTACATATTCCAAACTTTTTGATCTGCAACAATTTTAACCAGGTTATCTCTCTTGAACTTTGATTTAATATGGGTTTCTGCATGAAATTCTTGTGTGCGCAACTCCTCCTACATTTATCAATCAATTTGGACGAAAGTTTACAGACATCATCACTACTAAGTGAACATGCGCATATTCCAAAATTTTTGAGCTGTGGCAATTTTAACTAGGTTATCTCCCTTTAACTTAGATTTATTATGGGTTTCTACATGAAATTCTTGTGCGTGCTACTCCTCCTACATTTATCAATCAATTTGGACGAAACTTTTCAGACATCATCACTACTAAGTGAACATGCGCATATTCCAAGATTTTTGATCTGTGACAATTTTAACCAGGTTATCTCCCTTTGACTTAGATTTATTATGTCTTTCCGTTCGAACAAATTCTTGTGTGCGCAACTCCTCCTACATTAATGAACCGATTTTGATGAAACCTTTCAAACATCATCTCTACTAAGTGAACATGTGCATATTCCAAACTTTTTGATCTGCGACAATTTTAACCAGGTTATCTCTCTTGAACTTTGATTTAATATGGGTTTCTGCATGAAATTCTTGTGTGCCCAACTCCTCCTACATTTATCAATCAATTTGGACAAAAGTTTACAGACATCATCACTACTAAGTAAACATGCGCATATTCCAAAATTTTTGAGCTGTGGCAATTTTAACTAGGTTATCTCCCTTTAATTTAGATTTATTATGGGTTTCTACATGAAATTCTTGTGCGTGCAACTCTTCCTACATTTATCAATCAATTTTGACGAAACCTTTCAAACATTATCATAACTAAGTGAACATACGCATATTCCCAAATTTTTGATCTGCGACAATTTTAACCAGGTTATCTCCCTTTAACTTGGATTTATTATGGGTTTTCAAATGGGATTCTTGTGTATGCAACTCCTCCTACATTAATGAACCGATTTTGAATACATGTTGCACATTGTAAATGTGTTTTTCCAAATGTAAACCATATATGTGTGGGCTCTTTAAGTATTCAGTGCTGTTCTGTGGAAGGCCACATGCAAATACAAATTTCAACAACAAAAAATGATCTTTATGTATACATTTCCTTATGGCCTTCGCCTACATGATCAGAAGTGCATTCCTCTAAAAACCCAAAGCGGGGGTATTAATCACCTTCAGTGATAGTTCTAGTTGGGTTTGTTTTTAGTGAATTCCAAAAATTAAAACATATTCTATTTTCAATTAATAGCTTGTTCGAACCACTACTGTCCTAACTAGGTGGTTGGAGTGGGCTGAGTGGAAGCAAGGCTAACCTCATGCATGAACATTATATGTTTTAAAACAGTTGTTGGAACCAATTACCAAAAATGGATGCTGACAGATTACCAGTTATTTGAGCTCACAATCGGCCTATGCCGATTCTGATTGTAATACTGTGCACTACTAGATGAGTCGAGCTTGAAAGATCTACATTAAATTAAATTGAACATATTTCATGGTGTTCAACATCATTGACGCAGGTTGCAGTAAAATGCCCAGACGTGCACACTTGGGCGGTTTATGTGGCTCTCAGCACCACGTGTGCCGTCAAAGTGCACGCGACTGGTCATTTTACTGCGACCTGAGTTAAGGGAGTGTAACCTTCACTTTTTCCGGTATGAACTGGCGATTGTCACAAGTATGCTCAGTTGTAAGCTTTACATGTTGTTTAACTTGTATATTCCGTAAAGGGCCGTCTGGAGAAATTAAGGATACACATTCTGGTTGCTTCTCAACTTTATTGAATGGTATCATTGACATCATTTTAGATTCACAATTGAACAATTGCAGAAGATAATAAAATGTGGTTAATGAATCATCACAAAAAAATGCTTGACAAATATCGGTTGAACCAATGTTCCAGGAGCCATTGCTGTTGTCATCCGCTTGCCCACAATCGCCCAATTGGGGTGGCCGGTTTCGATCATCGGTTGAACACTATTGCTGGAGAGTGGTACAAGACTCGGAAGTGCATCCGAAGGTGCATGGTAAGATTA
This sequence comes from Pictodentalium vernedei, assembly GCA_031216915.1. Taxonomy (NCBI): domain Eukaryota; kingdom Metazoa; phylum Mollusca; class Scaphopoda; order Dentaliida; family Dentaliidae; genus Pictodentalium; species Pictodentalium vernedei. The sequence continues at coordinate 401,431,824 of CM062295.1, forward strand.
TTTTGTAGTGTTATAGTAAGCAAAAGACACGCCAGTGGAGTTGAGGGACATTGACCGCAAGTGAAGGAGGAAACAAACAGCCTTAATAGTGGAAGCTGCTATGCACAGGATGGTTGGAAGGAGCAAATAGACAAAACATTATGGAGTGGCGAACTGAGAAGAGACATCGGCAAGAGAAAGCCTGGGGGTCTCGAAGAAAATTTGAACATTTGGGAAGGGGTTACATTCTTTTTGATTTTGTGTTGTGCCTAATTCTGTTTTCATGGACCATTCTTGTTGCTGGCATGTGAGTAAATCTTTTATTTTTCATTAAATTATATTCAGATGATACCAGTCGGTTATCTTTGTAAACACCAAGTTACAGATGCCTCCAGAAGACGATTCTACCCCCAAAAACATAGTGAAGTGGTGAGACGTAAGTCCACTCCAAGGCAGGGTGGTATTCTCTGCATATGGCCAAGCTCTAGGGTGACCATAAAGTTCTCACCTCCACCCCAACGTGTTTTTCCACAAGGCAGTAACCAGCATCCCCATCCAAACAATGTTATCCAGCTCTTTCATTGAATTAGGGCATTTGAATGCGAGTGTCTGTGAGATAAGGCGGACATCTAGCATAACGAAATCTCCTCATACATAAGATCATTTTCAAAACTACATGTATGGTGATCCAGTGGAGCCCACTTAATTGTATTTCTTTTCAACCTGCCTTACAATTGTTTACTACAGGCTTGCACTACAGTGGAAGACCCAAACTCGGAAAATATACTCTCTGTTTTGATCTTTCCCAAGTGATTTGGGAAAGAAAAGTAGTGCAAAGGCCAGGCAAAAGCATTTTGAAAAAATAAGCCAAAACTGGGTGGAGCGCCATCAGCACACACCCAGTAGGGGACGCTCTTCCCTTAGTACAAATCCATGACCTCCGGGAACCAGTACGCAGGCAGTAACTAATTAATCTTTTTCATCCGCCCATGTGGCAGGACGTCCATTTGTATTCAGAAAGAGTGATAATTCAACTCGTTGATAACGGTTTCCTGTGACTGATATTATGGATCTGAGGATCGTATAATAACTGGACTGTGTTTTATATATTCTCGTTATTATTTTCAACCACATTTTCATTGTATTTTATATATTCTCCGTGTTCGTGCGCGACTTTCGCGTACCGTCCGGTTCAGACATAAAATTTTTCGGTTGATAAATTTATGTTTTCCTTTTGGATATTATTATTATTATTGGAGTTAGGTGTCAATGAGGGGCTGTATGGACAAGATTTCTCCTCTCTTGAGAGCAGAATTTCTGTTTTTTGGTCCCTGTCAACCGTCTGGGTTCAGTTGTGTTCCCACCGGTCCTTTTTTCTGCCACCTTTCTCTTGTAGTTGGGGGGTGTTCTACTTTCTACATCTGTTGAGTTCACCTTTTTCTCCTACTGCTTTCACCTCTGTTATGCCCAGGACTGTTCCTTGTGGGCATTGCCTTTTGCCCAAGCATGTGGTGCGTTTTCGTGGCCGTTACTCCAACATCCATGGGGATGGGGAACGCTGTCAGTCGGGGCCTCCCGACACGGCCACGTCTGGTGAGAGTTTTACCCCCTCAGTGGGGGATGTGCAGTCTTTTTCTGTGGTGGATACTGCGGGAGCTGTTGAGTTGTCTGGTGAAGATATGCCTGGTTCCGGGACTGTGGTCCCTCTCCAGTCGACATCTGAGGCTGTCACTAGGGTTGTGACTCCTCCTTTGGAGCCGTGCTAGGTTGCTCTCTCCCCTTTTCCACCAGTTTCAACAGCTCCCGTCATATCTGCTGCTACTGCTGTTCCGTCTGCAACGTCGTCGGTCACCGTTTTATCCCTGCCTCGGCTTATCCCTGCAGGGGTCTGCAGTGATGCATCTCTGGTAGTGTGGTTGTGGGGTATCGGCCTCAGCCTTCCCTGACTTCAACTCGCCAAAGTCGGAAGGGGCTGCCGACCGAACCCTCTGCTGTGGCCTCTCTACTGTTGAGCACAGTAGTTTTATCCCTGCAGGGGTCTGCAGAGATGTCTGGTAGTGTAGACGTGGAGTATCGGCCTCAGCCTTCCCTGACTTCAACTCGGCAAAGTCGGAAGGGACTGCCGACCAAACCATCTGCTGTGGCCTCTCAGCTGTATCGGCCTCAGCCTTCCCTGACTTCAACTCGGCAAAGTCGGAAGGGACTGCCGACCAAACCATCTGCTGTGGCCTCTCAGCTGTTGAGAACAGCAGTTTTATCCCTGCAGGGGTCTGCAGAGATGTCTGGTAGTGTAGACATGGGGTATCGGCCTCAGCCTTCCCTGACTTCAACTCTGCGAAGTCGGAAGGGGCTGCCAGCCGGACCCTCTGCTGTGGTCTTTCAGCCGTCAAGCACCGCAATTTTCTCATTGGATTCGGATGTTCATGGTGGGGGCCATGTGGTATCTCCATCCACGCATTCTGGTCCTATGGCCAGTTTTGCAGGACCAATGCCTTTTGTGCAGCCTGGACCTTCTGTTCCTCAGAGGTTTGTGGCAACTCTCCTGAGTTCCCGCTCTGTAGATCCTCGGGGTATATCATACCCCTATACACATCTCCCTTCAGATGTTTTGGCTGCCACCTGTCGCCCCGCATTGGGTATATTTGAGGATCGTTACCCTTCGCTGGTTAAAAGGCTCCGGAGTGAACCCACTTTGCCGGCTCATTCCCACGTCGAACAGGCCGACACGGGTCGTGAGCTTAGGGAGGCCCTATCCTTGCTCACTCAGGTTCTTTCCAAGAGCCTTCCTGTTGCTATTAGCGAGGCTACTAGTGATTTCCATGCCCCCCAAACCACCCCCCCCCCCCCCTGCTACGCCCCCCCCTCCCCGCTACGCGGCCTCCCCGGATCAGAAGCCGGGTGCTTTCTGATCCCTCACGTGTACCTACACCATGGGAGGCATCGCCTGGTTTGCCCATGATGGCCTATGTGTCTTCTGACTCAGAGGATGAGTCCAACATACCTGACGTTGAGAGCCAACAGTCTTCTGACTTGGGGGCAGTTCTTGACTTTGTGTTTGGGTTCCTTCAGGATCTCAAACCGTCAAACCAACCGACAGTGTCAGCCAGGCCACGATCATCGGTTGCACACCTAAAGCCTGTGGAGCAACCTGCTTTTGGGCACCTTCGACCGTGCCAGTCTGTAAAGGTGGTTGAAGAGTTTTCAGCTTTGGACTCTAAGCTGAGTTCCAAGGCTATGAAGACTTCGTTCTTCACCAGGGTTGACCCTTTTTTGCCTCCAGTGCATTATCGTTCCTACGATTCCGCCAATCCGTCAGTCTACCAGACTTTGACGATCTTGGATCAGGAATGCACCTAACTCGGGCTTTCCAAGCCCAAGTCGGCCTTTATTCCTATGGCGACTCTGGAGTCCCTGTTGGGCTTATCGAGTGAGATGCTGGGCATGCTTTATCTCTTGGACCACGTCGTCTCTGCTTTAGCTGCTTATCTGCCTCCAGATAAGTTTGATGACGTACAGGCTCCTTTGTGTGTGCTTTCCAAGGCGCTCATGCATACGCATGCCTGTAACACGGCTAACTTGGAATTAGTTCGCAGGGACGCTGTGTTGGACACATGCCGTTCCCTTCCTGAGGGGCAGTGTGCTGCTCTTCGATTTGCTCTTCAATCGGCTAGTTGACACTCATCACCACAACTCTATAGTATAGGGGCAGACAGCATCTATTGTTACACCCAACCTGACGACAAAATACTGGCGACTTTCCGCTTCAAACGTTGTTGTTCATAACTCATTTTTAAGTGGAAATAATCTGTGCATTATGCCGGAATTAACTGCTAAATGTCTTCTCGCATATTTTAAATGTACATCGATAAACAGATCTTAAGCTGACTTAACAGGGCTTATATTTCATCTAAATTTGGGAAAATCCATTTGGATTCTCGCGAAAATGGTTGCGAGAATCCATACCTGCTATGAGTGTCCCAGGATCCCTTTAGGCCACGATGGTTGAATCCCATTGTATACTGATAACACATGTTAGCCCTTTACCCAAAACAGCTTTTTAATTTTTAGTCGAGTTATGACGAAGTCAAACTCGACTTGTAGTTTGATGAATGGCAAGCGTAAACAATTGGTTTCCGGAAGATAACTTGATAATGGTTTGACCCACATTCATGAAACCTCATAGGTAAGTTGGCCTCGGTGAGAGGAAGAACCCTATTTATTTTGGACTCACTAGGTCAATGGTGAAGGTCGCAGTGACCTTGAACATACTAAATCATAAACAGTTGGTTTCCGGATAACTTGACTATGGTTGAATCCACATCAGGGACCAGCCGTGAGGGCGACTAGGGCGATTATGTCGCCCTTCTAAGCCCAAAGTCGACTAGAAAAATAGTCGGGGCGATTACAAGTTGCCCTCTAAAAATTGGCCAAAATGAGGAAAGGGTGTGATAAATGGGCATTGTAATTCGTCAAATAAACGTCCATTTATTTGAAATCACACAACAATCAATTGTCCATTGTTGCTTTTGGCGGATTTTTTTATTTCTATTTTGTTGCGTTTCAGTCGGAGCTTCAAGTGTCGAAACGAAAATAGGTGACTTACGCGACTCAACAAAATTACCCAGTTTGAAAGTAGGTTACGTCACTTAGGATGGCGAAAATGTATACACAACTGACGTATTTTATAACACAGTATTTTCATTTCATTTTTCTGACGACTGTTAACTGTTTGGCTGTCTATTCCCAGAAAAACACAAATGGAATTGAAACACATGAAAAAAAGCTTTCGTGATGACAAGAAAAGCTTTGTACAGGACACAAGTGTGCATGTGGACGATCTTGAAAAAGGGTCCTCCTAAACACCAGAATGACACGAAATGAAGTGGAATGACAACTGAATACCATAAAAATGATGCGGAATGACATTTCTTTTACAAAATACTCGACCCCAGAATGTATTTTGTTTATTAACAAAGTACTTCCCAAGCAACCTTCTTACATCTGGTCCTGTTCACACTTTCAGACTTAGGAAATTATTAGCTCAGTAGATTTTGGTGAAAGGCAACCACAGGAGGGTGCTGGGAGATTGGCACGAAGAAGAGGGGAGAGGTCATGAAGGAGAGGATAGCAGTGGGGGATTTTCAGTCAATAATTACATTGTGATTTTTTAACCTGGCACAGATGCATCAAAGACAAATGGACCTAGATTATTTGGACGTTAATGGAGGACCACAAATTGAAAATATGAAGGGGCTGCGGGGATGGTACATGAATATTCTTAATTTTCCCCACTTGCCTATGAAGTCTCCCTACATTTCTCTGCAGTCTCCCTATTTTTTCTGGAGGGAGACTTGAAGTCTCCCTAAAATTCCCCCCTAGGCTGGTCCCTGAAACTTCATATGTAGGTTGGCCTTTGTGAGAGGAAGAATCCTATTTATTTTGGACTTGCTAGATCAAAGGTCAAGGTCACAGTGACCCTGAACATAGTAAATCAAAACAGTTGGTTTCCAGATGATAACTTGATAATAGTTTGACCCATGTTCATGAAACTTCATAGGTAGGTTGGCATTGGTGAGAGGAAGAACTCTATTTATTTTGGACTCGCTAGGTGAAAGGTCAAGGTTACATTGACCTTCAACATAGTAAATTATAAACAATTGGTTTCCGGATGATAACTTGATAATAGTTTGACCCACGTTCATGAAACTTCATAGGTAGGTTGGCATCGGTGAGAGGAAGAACCCTATTTATTTTGGACTCGCTAGGTCAAAGGTCAAGGTCACATTGACAATTAACATAGTAATTCATAAACAATTGTTTCCGTATGGTAACTTGACTGTGGTTCAACCCAAATTCATGAAACTTCATACGAAGGTTGACCTTCTTGAGAGGAAGAACTCTATTTAGTTTGGACTCACTAGGTCAAAGGTCAAGGTCACAGTGAGCCTGAACATAGTAAATCAAAACAATTGGTTTCCAGATGATAACTTGATAATAGTTTGACCCATGTTCATGAAACTTCATAGGTAGGTTGGCATCAGTGAGAGGAAGAACTCTATTTATTTTTAACTCGCTAAGTGAAAGGTCAAGGTTACAGTGACCTTCAACATAGTAAATTATAAACAATTGGTTTCTGAATGATAACTTGATAATTGTTTGACCCACATTCATGAAACTTTATAGGTAGGTTGACCTAGGTGAGTGGAAGACCTTATTTATTTTGGGCTCACTAGGTCAAATGTCAAGGTCACAGTGACCTTGAACATAATAAATCATAAACTATTGGTTTCCAGATGATAATTTGACAATGGTTCCACCCACATTCATGAAACTTCATAGGTAGGTTGGTATTGATGCAAGAAAGAGCCCTATTTATTTTGGAATCTCTAGGTCAAAGGTCAAGGTCACAGTGACCCTTCATATAGTAAATTGTAAACCACATGGGTCCAGACGATAAGTTGATAATGATTAAACCCACTTTTGTGCTGTCACAACTTGACTTTGGATCGGCAATCCTATCGGCATTTTTTAAATATAATCTGAATTTGACAATTTTTAAAAAAATAAACACTATTTATCAATAAAAGTTTCCAAATTTGGATGCCATAGGAACCGACTCAGTGAGCCGGTTCCAATGACAACCATATTCGTATAATTTTATTGACGATATGTCAGGATATTTCAGGTCATGTTAGTCTTGTAGTATTGGTTAATTTGATGGTTCTATGTTAGGTAAAGGGTAAACCAGTTCCGCATTACTAGTAAAATAGGACCCAGTCACCAATGCTTGCGGTGAAAGTCCTCTAAAATGGGCAACATGTAGATCAACGATTGACTAAACTTGACTTCATCTCCATGTTGTGTCACGATTAGCCATGGTGCATTAATATGTGACGTTAACCACCAACAAACAAACAAACTTAGGTAAAGGGTTATATTGACTCAGTGACAAGATAATAATTACGTCAGACAATTGGATTGGACATAAAAGGTCAGCAGTCATGTGAAAAGAATTTGATTGAGTCACCGCTCACTCTGCTTGGGCAGAACAGCGCAGTGCAGAGAACCATGGCGACTTTGCAATCTATTAACCTTCTCCATCTGCAGATGTTTTACGAAGTAAATTATGATTGAATAACACTTGTTTGGAGTAACTACATGAATTCCGCATATGGTTGATAATATGTTGTGTTTGGTAGAAGGGGTGACTAGTCGATCTGTGATTTTTGCTATTGATTAATAATGAAAATCTAGCCGACGTCAATTAGTCAGTTAATTGATTAATCATTTCAACACAAATGGAAACACCAAAATATCTCTAATTAAGGCCACACAAAGTAGATTTTCTGTTTCTCAGGCCATTATTTGTGAAATTGCATGTGGGCGAGCGTTTTTTTATTTTATTTTTTATTTCAGTAATTACTTCTTTGCCATCAAAAGCTCATTTTCTTGGTTCGAGTTTTAGGCCTCATAATCTACAGAACAGCATGGGTGGTGGTGTATTTCATCCCTTGAGGGCAAGAAGGCTTTGCAATGCTAAAGCATTGCAAAGCCTTCTTGCACTCAAGGGACAAATTCATCAATTTTTTTAACTTGGGTAAAAGAACAGACATAACTCATTGAATTTTTATTTTTTTAAAGTTTGCAGCAGCCAAAAGGACCATGCGGGAGGGCCTGAGAAACAGATTCTTTATTTTTTTAGGCCTAATCTATAGAATTTAAACAGAAGAACGTTTGTGCAAATGTATCATTTCTCGGGGTTTCTGCTAGGGAGACCTGGGATTCTCTGAATGGCCCCATTTTCCTCGCCCTAAATTCCCCTAATCATGCATTCCATAGTTGATATAGATTGCTACAAGAAGTTGATAGCAGGAAAAATGTGAAATAAAACTCTTATGCTACCAACGCAGCACATTCGACAGTAATTATCACGGGTTACACCAAACAGGAGCAGGAAACACATTGTAAAATTCACAGATGTCGGTCAGAGATCAATCAGTGACATTCTCCGAGTTTGCAAAGACTGCGTGCGACAGTGTATGAAAGCAGCGGAAAACTTCAAGCCAATTAGTGACTGATGTCACAACTGCATGCTTTTTGATTTCCATTTGATCGCTTCTGAGTAAACAGTTGAGACATACAAGGATTGTTCTTGCAGTCAGACACATTAAGAAAAATGAGTCACAAGGAAGGTTAGTATAAGCAAACGCTGCAAACCGATGACACCCAGGGTTCCTATTCCAATTCATTTTGTAGTTATTGGGGGATATTGATAAATTGGGAGCATGGTGGCTTAGTAGGTAGAGGGGCAGAATTAAAGACGAGAGGTCCTCAGTTCGAATCCCATCTGCGGAAACACCAATAAATAAATAAATATTGATAAATTCCATCAGTTATCACAGTATGGCCTCATGTGAGATAATAATGAAAATGAAATAAATTTAATTGTTAAAAAACAAGAAAGGGTTGAATTTCAATGGATTCAGATATCTGTATTCATTAAATTTCAATCCTTTTTGTTTGATTAATTTCAAGTAGCCCCGGACATTGGAAATCACAGAGTGTGTTCGATCAGATTGTTTCCAGTCCTTAAACGTTTCGAAAACTGCTTGAATAAATGCACTCGAAATACCTCTAGATCAACAAGGCTTTTAGGCCCTTCACATTTTGGTCTGTCATTTAACAGCCATATGTATTGATGCTTTTGAAAGCATCACTACATGAGGCTGAAAAAAAATGGGCCGAAAAACAAAGCGTGGGAAAAGTACATGGCAGAAAAATTGTTGACTCTGTCTTTTTGTCATTTGTCAAGTTCATCCTACGTGAAAACTGATAATGTCAGCAAGTGAGGCCTACTGATCTAATTATTACTCAGTTTAATGGTCAAAACCCTGATCAACTGTGGCAACACGGGTAGGAATTTTTCAGACACCCCCATGTTGGTGAGTACTACTGTGTAATTTGTATGAATGATTTTTCACCTGAATATCTCCTCATTGGTCCTTATTCTAATGTAATTACTGTCCCCTGGAATAAGAAACCTATATAAATATCGCTGTGAAAAACCTCAAAATATCTCTCAAATGAAAGGAAATGGGGGTTTTGGGACCTTAGAATAACAAATTTTCTCAGCATGGGTCAAACCATGGGCAACCCATGGAAGCGATGACTCCTGGTTGCCCCATTATACGATTTTCCCTAAATTATGGGTCTCAAAATTTTTACCCTAGCAGAAACCGAGCATTTCTATAACTAATTGTTAGAAATTTTGAACATAAACCTTCCTCTATTTCCACACATGTTACAACATAGTACCACAAGTGAACTGACTGTTGTAACAACTTTCTCACTTCCACAGTTTGAATTGTTCCAATGTGGTCATTCAAGAGTATAAGACCTAGTGATTGACCGATAAAGATTTGCGACCATCATGTGCTTGCCGATTAGTTGAGTGCACAATCGGCCGATTGTGAGTGCCAATGTCAGAAGCCACAATCAAAAGGAGTAGTAGGTTCAAGACCACATGGAATAGGGTTAATTTTACAGTACAGTCAGGTTGATATGTCTGTTGATCTCAAGAGCGAGTCACTGTGTGTATCAAAATAACAGTATGACGTCAGCGGAAACATGTTTAACCCTTTACCCAATGCAGACGATATCAAAATTTATTATTTTAAATTTTATTTTTTAAAATTTTTCAAAAAATTTCAACAAAACCATATCATGTGACCCCTCGTTGGAACGAGCTCGATGAGCTCGTTCCAACGAGGGGTCACATGATACGGTTTTGTTGAAATTTTTTGAAAAATATTTTTTCAACTGCTGAATTTGCATATTACGCGGGCGGATGCGGGCGATTCGTTGGGTAAAGGGTTAATAGCACAGTACCTTTGATCAATGCAAAAATAGGTGACTTATACTCATACTGTTTTTAAATTCCACATCCATTTAAATTTTGTTTCAAGATGAAATTGAATAAAATACATCAAATGGCAATTAATATAAAGTGTATTTATTTACTTGATTTAATTACTGATTTATGTTCTAATTCGAATTTTAGATTCAAAACCCCACGTGGATATACAGGTCAGAACAAAAGTAGGTCCCATTTTGTATATAGTAATTCAGATTGTTTTCGTTGTGTGGTGGAAATCAACGGCTGATAATACAATCATAATGGCTGTGTTTTCAAATAGCATCTAACACTGCAATTCACTCCATTTCATAGATTCGTATTCACGAATCTGGTGCCAGAAAATGTTGACTGGAAAAATATAATGTTTTACAAATGATAACCAATCATGCACAAAATGGCCATATACTATTTTTAGATTATTTACATAAATAAGTAACATGCACAACAGATTGAAGTTACTCTGACTGTGAAAACAATCGGCTAATGAGTGTATTTTATGTTCATTTATTATTGTCCGTTTTGTGTTGACAGTGAATAACCCTTTACGCAACACAGACGATTTCAAAATTCATTATTTTAAATATTTTTTGAAATTTTTTCAAAAAATTTCAACAAAACCATATCATGTGACCCCTCTTTGGAACGAGCTCGACGAGCCCATTCCAAAGAGGGGTCACATGATATGGTTTTGTTGAAATTTTTAAAAAAATAATATTTTTTCAGCAGCTGTATTTGCATATTACGCAGAGGGATGCGGGCGATTCGTTGGGTAAAGGGATAAAGAAGAATTGGGTAACTATTTATTATTTATTGGTGTTTAAGGTCACATACTTATGCACAATGGCTAATCGTGACCGTGACAGTTTTACGGGTGGAGGAAGCCGGAGTACCCGGAGAGAACCACCGAGCAACGACGAGCAGCTGTCAGCTCTCCAACATCGTAACTCTGAACTCTGCACCGCAGCACAGGCAGGGTTAGATTGGTTGAAGACATGCGCACCATCGACGTGCAGTACGCCTCAGTACACAGCGTCATCGTGCCCCCAATTGGGTAACTAGATTGTTTATAAATGTGCTGACAGTGATATCAAACGATGTAAAAGCAATTCATAGTACTGGAGAGGTGCTGTCAGTGTACATGTAACTTTTACAGGAAGTAGGATATTATGCTAAATAATCAAAAAATCGTTTCAACACGACTGCCAATCATTGTGGCAACTTGTTATACCCCCCGCAAACAAAGTTTGGGGGGATATATAGGAATCACCCTGTCTGTCCGTCTGTCCATCCTTATAAGCGCAACTCCTCCTAAACCGTTTGAAGAATTTTCCTGAAACTTTACACAATGGAAGAACTCCATTTGAAGATGTGCATGAAGCAATATAATTCTGTTCTGACATTTCCAAGGGGAGATAAACTAACTTATACATTTCAGATGCGGGGGGTATCACTTTGTGAGCTTGCTCACAGTATCTTTAGTTAAGCTAGTTACTGCTTATATACTACTCAAAGTTTGCTAAGCACCAAATATTTGACACATCATTGTGAAATTTGCTTGTGACATATTTACGATATTTTTGGTGGATATGATTGAGGAATGTATTGAGATGGTCCCCAGTGTTTACATCAGCTCTCTTGACAGGCAGACTTTTCATGACAGTCATGGAAAGCATGTACCCCTTGATTTTCATGATGTTTTCGTGTACTGTCTACATATACGTGACATGTGTAGGGTATTCAGTCTTCATTTCAACACAAACCCTTGTGACTTAACGATTGAATATGGCAAATGCAAATGTAAGAAAACATTTGTCTGAAGAAGAAATGTGGCGGGCTGTAGGGATGGTGGAGAAAGGGGCTAACCGTCGTCAGGTTGGTGAAGCCCTTGGTGTGCACCATACGCTGATCACCAGAGCCTGGGCAAGGTTTCAGCAGTATGGCACACCAGTAAGACGGCATGGTGGTGGCAGAGACAGGGCAACATCTGCAGCTGAAGACTGGTTTTTAGCTCACCTACATCTGCAAGATGTGGTGAGCTATTGTGATAACCTCGGGCGTCAGCATCCGCAGTGTCCAATATTGTAAGATTTAATGTTAAGGTGAATTTCTCAAACATCAGTGGGCTCAGGCCTTTGATATTGCATATGTAGGTTGTAGGGGACTATTAGAACAGCATTTAACCCTGAAACTACGACTTTTTTTCAAATTTCAGCTAAAAGTTTCTGCCAAAAGTTGTAAGAATTTGCGTTTAGGTGTTGTAAGAATTTGTGTTAAAGTCAGCTTTTGTGCAGATTGTGCTGGTTTAACTTCTCATTACTGTTGATTTTCATATTTCAATAACAACTGTAGGTATTAACCCTACTGTATGCAGAAATTTTCTTTTTTTTCACTCAAAATTTTCATGTTTTTCTCGGAGGTGAGTTGTGTTTCTATGTGTCTTTCCAAGCGATTAATATTCTACACTTGGGTTACTGAACTCCATTGCAGTAATATTTAACCCTCATTACATGCATATTTGAGGAATTTGAGGCTGATTTTCTGCCAAAACTTGTAAGAATTAGCGTTTAGGTGTTGTAAGAATTTGCGTTAAAGTCAGCTTTTGTGCAGATTGTGGTGCTTTAACTTCTCATTACTGTTGATTTTCATATTTCAATAACAACTGTAGGTATTAACCTGACTGTATGCAGAAATTTAACGGAAATTTTCTTTTTTTTCAGTCAAAATTTTCATGGTTTTCTCGGACTTAGTAAATTTTAAGTTCTAAAAGTTTGTGTTAAGGTGAGTTCTGAAAGATCAGTGGGCTCAGGCCTTTGATATTGCATATGTAGGTTGTAGGGGACTATCAGAACAGTATTTAACCCTGATACTATGACCTTTTTCCAAATTTCACCTAAGATTTTCTGCCAAAAGTTGTTGTAAGAATTTGCGTTTAGGTGTTGTAAGAATTTGCGTTACAGTCAGCTTTTGTGCAGATTGTGGTGCTTTAACTTCTCATTACTGTTGATTTTTAGTCGAGTTGTGACGAAGTCAAACTCGACTTATAGTTTGGTGAATGGCGGGCGGGCGGGCGGGCGTAAACAATTGGTTTCCGGATGATAACTTGATAGTGGTTCAACTCACATTCATTAAACTTCATACATAGGTTGGTCTTGGTGGGAGGAAGAACCCTATTGATTTTGGACATGCTACGTCGAAGGTCAAGGTCACAGTGACCTTGAACGTAGTAAATCTTAAACAATTGGTTTCCGGATGATAACTTGATAATGGTTCAACTCACATTCATGAAACTTCATAGGTAGATTGGCCTTGGTGAGGGGAAGAACCCTATTGATTTTGGACTCGCTACGTCAAAGGTCAAGGTCAACGTGACCTTGAACATAGTAAATCGCAACAATTCCTTTCCGGATGATAACTTGATAGTAGTTCAACCTACATTCATGAAACTTCATAGGTGGGTTGGCCTTGGTGCGAGGAAGAACTCTATTGATCTTGGACTCACCAGATCAAAGGTCAAGGTCACAGTGATCTTTAACATAGTATATCGCAACAATTGGTTTCCGGATGATAACTTGATAGTGGTTCAACCTAGAGTCATGAAACTTCATAGGTGTGTTGGCCTTGGTGCGAGGAAGAACCCTATTGATCTTGGACTCACCAGGTCAAAGGTCAAGGTCACAGTGACCTTGAACATAGTATATCGCAACAATTGGTTTCCGGATAATAACTTGATAGTGGTTCAACCTAGAGTCATGAAACTTTACAGGTGTGTTGGCCTTGGTGCGAGGAAGAACCCTATTGATGTTGGACTCACCAGGTCAAAGGTCAAGGTCACAGTGACCTTGAACATAGTATATCGCAACAATTGGTTTCCGGATGAGAACTTGATAGTGGTTCAACCTAGAGTCATGAAACTTCATAGGTGTGTTGGCCTTGGTGCGAGGAACTGTTGTCACAACTCGACATTGGATCGGTGATCCTGAGCGGCATTTTCATATTTCAATAACAACTGTAGGTATTAACCCTACTGTATGCAGAAATTTAATGGAAATTTTCTTTTTTTTCAGTCAAAATTATCATGTTTTTCTCGGACTTAGTAAATTTTAAGTTGTAAAACTTTGTAAACTTTGTGTTTAGGTGAGTTGTGTTTCTATGTGTCTTTCCAGGCGATTAATATTCTGCACTTGGGTCACTGAACTCCATTGCAGTAATATTTAACCCTCATTACATGCATATTTGAGGAATTTGAGGCTGATTTTCTGCCAAAACTTGTAAGAATTAGCGTTTAGGTGTTGTAAAAATTTGCGTTAAAGTCAGCTTTTGTGCAGATTGTGGTGCCTTCACCTCTCATTACTGTTTATTTTCTCATTTCAATAACAACTGTAGGTATTAACCCTACTGTATGCAGAAATTTAACTGATTTCTTTTCTTTTTTTCAGTCACAATGTTCACGTTTTTGTCTGACTTACTCAATTTTAAGTTCTAAAAGTTTGTGTTGAGGTGAGGTGTTAAGGTGAGTTCTGTTTCTATGTGTCATTCCAGGCAATTGATATTGTACGCATGGGTTACTGAACTACATTGCGGTAACGTTGCGCCCTTATTACATGCATATTTGAGGAATTTGACGGGGATTTTTAGCTCACCTACATCTGTAAGATGTGGTGAGCTATTGTGATAACCTCGGGCGTCGGCGTCCGGCGTGTCCAATATTGTAAGATTTAATGTTAAGGTGAATTTCTCAAACATCAGTGGGCTCAGGCCTTTGATATTGCATATGTAAGTTGTAGGGGACTATCAGAACAGTATTTAACCCTGTACTTCGACTTTTTTCCAAATTTCAGCTAAAATTTTCTGCCAAAAGTTGTAAGAATTTGCTTTTAGGTCTTGTAAGAATTTGTGTTAAAGTCAGCTTTTGTGCAGATTGTGCTGGTTTAACTTCTCATTACTGTTGATTTTCATTTTTCAATAACAACTGTAGGTATTAACCCTACTGTATGCAGAAATTTAACGAAAATTTTCTTTTTTTTCACTCAAAATTTTCATGTTTTTCTCGGACTTAGTAAATTTTAAGTTGTAAAACTTTGTAAACTTTGTGTTTAGGTGAGTTGTGTTTCTATGTGTCTTTCCAGGCGATTAATATTCTACACTTGGGTTACTGAACTCCATTGCAGTAATATTTAACCCTCATTACATGCATATTTGAGGAATTTGAGGCTGATTTTCTGCCAAAACTTGTTGTAAGAATTAGCGTTTAGGTGTTGTAAGAATTTGCGTTAAAGTCAGCTTTTGTGCAGATTGTGGTGCTTTAACTTCTCATTACTGTTGATTTTCATATTTCAATAACAACTGTAGGTATTAACCTGACTGTATGCAGAAATTTAACGGAAATTTTCTTTTTTTTCAGTCAAAATTTTCATGGTTTTCTCGGACTTAGTAAATTTTAAGTTCTAAAAGTTTGTGTTAAGGTGAGGTGTTAAGGTGAGTTCTGAAAGATCAGTGGGCTCAGGCCTTTGATATTGCATATGTAGGTTGTAGGGGACTATCAGAACAGTATTTAACCCTGATACTATGACCTTTTTTCAAATTTCACCTAAAATTTTCTGCCAAAAGTTGTTGTAAGAATTTGCGTTTAGGTGTTGTAAGAATTTGCGTTACAGTCAGCTTTTGTGCAGATTGTGGTGCTTTAACTTCTCATTACTGTTGATTTTTAGTCGAGTTGTGACGAAGTCAAACTCGACTTATAGTTTGGTGAATGGCGGGCGGGCGGGCGTAAACAATTGGTTTCCGGATGATAACTTGATAGTGGTTCAACTCACATTCATTAAACTTCATACATAGGTTGGTCTTGGTGGGAGGAAGAACCCTATTGATTTTGGACATGCTACGTCGAAGGTCAAGGTCACAGTGACCTTGAACGTAGTAAATCTTAAACAATTGGTTTCCGGATGATAACTTGATAATGGTTCAACTCACATTCATGAAACTTCATAGGTAGATTGGCCTTGGTGAGGGGAAGAACCCTATTGATTTTGGACTCGCTACGTCAAAGATCAAGGTCAACGTGACCTTGAACATAGTAAATCGCAACAATTCCTTTCCGGATGATAACTTGATAGTAGTTCAACCTACATTCATGAAACTTCATAGGTGGGTTGGCCTTGGTGCGAGGAAGAACTCTATTGATCTTGGACTCACCAGATCAAAGGTCAAGGTCACAGTGATCTTTAACATAGTATATCGCAACAATTGGTTTCCGGATGATAACTTGATAGTGGTTCAACCTAGAGTCATGAAACTTCATAGGTGTGTTGGCCTTGGTGCGAGGAAGAACCCTATTGATCTTGGACTCACCAGGTCAAAGGTCAAGGTCACAGTGACCTTGAACATAGTATATCGCAACAATTGGTTTCCGGATAATAACTTTATAGTGGTTCAACCTAGAGTCATGAAACTTTACAGGCGTGTTGGCCTTGGTGCGAGGAAGAACCCTATTGATGTTGGACTCACCAGGTCAAAGGTCAAGGTCACAGTGACCTTGAACATAGTATATCGCAACAATTGGTTTCCGGATGAGAACTTGATAGTGGTTCAACCTAGAGTCATGAAACTTCATAGGTGTGTTGGCCTTGGTGCGAGGAACTGTTGTCACAACTCGACATTGGATCGGTGATCCTGAGCGGCATTTTCATATTTCAATAACAACTGTAGGTATTAACCCTACTGTATGCAGAAATTTAATGGAAATTTTCTTTTTTTTCAGTCAAAATTATCATGTTTTTCTCGGACTTAGTAAATTTTAAGTTGTAAAACTTTGTAAACTTTGTGTTTAGGTGAGTTGTGTTTCTATGTGTCTTTCCAGGCGATTAATATTCTGCACTTGGGTTACTGAACTCCATTGCAGTAATATTTAACCCTCATTACATGCATATTTGAGGAATTTGAGGCTGATTTTCTGCCAAAACTTGTAAGAATTAGCGTTTAGGTGTTGTAAAAATTTGCGTTAAAGTCAGCTTTTGTGCAGATTGTGGTGCCTTCACCTCTCATTACTGTTTATTTTCTCATTTCAATAACAACTGTAGGTATTAACCCTACTGTATGCAGAAATTTAACTGATTTCTTTTCTTTTTTTCAGTCACAATGTTCACGTTTTTGTCTGACTTACTCAATTTTAAGTTCTAAAAGTTTGTGTTAAGGTGAGGTGTTAAGGTGAGTTCTGTTTCTATGTGTCATTCCAGGCAATTGATATTGTACGCATGGGTTACTGAACTACATTGCGGTAACGTTGCGCCCTTATTACATGCATATTTGAGGAATTTGACGGGGATTTTTAGCTCACCTACATCTGTAAGATGTGGTGAGCTATTGTGATAACCTCGGGCGTCGGCGTCCGGCGTGTCCAATATTGTAAGATTTAATGTTAAGGTGAATTTCTCAAACATCAGTGGGCTCAGGCCTTTGATATTGCATATGTAAGTTGTAGGGGACTATCAGAACAGTATTTAACCCTGTACTTCGACTTTTTTCCAAATTTCAGCTAAAATTTTCTGCCAAAAGTTGTAAGAATTTGCTTTTAGGTCTTGTAAGAATTTGTGTTAAAGTCAGCTTTTGTGCAGATTGTGCTGGTTTAACTTCTCATTACTGTTGATTTTCATTTTTCAATAACAACTGTAGGTATTAACCCTACTGTATGCAGAAATTTAACGAAAATTTTCTTTTTTTTCACTCAAAATTTTCATGTTTTTCTCGGACTTAGTAAATTTTAAGTTGTAAAACTTTGTAAACTTTGTGTTTAGGTGAGTTGTGTTTCTATGTGTCTTTCCAGGCGATTAATATTCTACACTTGGGTTACTGAACTCCATTGCAGTAATATTTAACCCTCATTACATGCATATTTGAGGAATTTGAGGCTGATTTTCTGCCAAAACTTGTTGTAAGAATTAGCGTTTAGGTGTTGTAAGAATTTGCGTTAAAGTCAGCTTTTGTGCAGATTGTGGTGCTTTAACTTCTCATTACTGTTGATTTTCATATTTCAATAACAACTGTAGGTATTAACCCGACTGTATGCAGAAATTTAACGGAAATTTTCTTTTTTTTCAGTCAAAATTTTCATGTTTTTCTCGGACTTAGTAAATTTTAAGTTCTAAAAGTTTGTGTTAAGGTGAGGTGTTAAGGTGAGTTCTCAAAGATCAGTGGGCTCAGGCCTTTGATATTGCATATGTAGGTTGTAGGGGACTATCAGAACAGTATTTAACCCTGATACTATGACTTTTTTCTAAATTTCACCTAAAATTTTCTGCCAAAATTTGTTGTAAGAATTTGCGTTTAGGTGTTGTAAGAATTTGCGTTAAAGTCAGCTTTTGTGCAGATTGTGCTGCTTTAACTTCTCATTACTGTTGATTTTCATATTTCAATAACAACTGTAGGTATTAACCCTACTGTATGCAGAAATTTAAAGGAAATTTTCTTTTTTTTCACTCAAAATTTTCATGTTTTTCTCGGACTTAGTAAATTTTAAGTTGTAAAACTTTGTAAACTTTGTGTTTAGGTGAGTTGTGTTTCTATGTGTCTTTCCAGGCGATTAATATTCTACGCTTGGGTTACTGAACTCCATTGCAGTAATATTTAACCCTCATTACATGCATATTTGAGGAATTTGAGGCTGATTTTCTTCCAAAACTTGTTGTAAGAATTAGCGTTTAGGTGTTGTAAGAATTTGCGTTAAAGTCAGCTTTTGTGCAGATTGTGGTGCCTTCACCTCTCATTACTGTTTATTTTCTCATTTCAATAACAACTGTAGGTATTAACCCTACTGTATGCACAAATTTAACTGATTTCCTTTCTTTTTTTCAGTCACAATGTTCACGTTTTTGTCTGACTTACTCAATTTTAAGTTCTAAAAGTTTGTGTTAAGGTGAGGTGTTAAGGTGAGTTCTGTTTCTATGTGTCTTTCCAGGCAATTGATATTGTACGCATGGGTTACTAAACTACATTGCGGTAACATTGCGCCCTTATTACATGCATATTTGAGGAATTTGAGGGGGATTTTTGGGACTTATATTCACCTTCTTTAAAAAAAAATTTTTTCAACTTTTTTTTTTATTATTTAATACTTTCTCATACTTGTTACTAGTAACATTAAGGCTTATTTTAGTTGTTGATGTGATGTATTTTTGTTGGGACTTATAGTCACTTTCTTGAACGAATGTTTTTCCGCAACTCCTCTTTAACCAATGAATTTATTTATTTATTTATTTATTGGTGTTTAAGGTCACATACTTATGCACAATGGCTAATCGTGACCGTGACAGTTTTACGGGTGGAGGAAGCCGGAGTACCCGGAGAGAACCACCGAGCAACGACGAGCAGCTGTCAGCTCTCCACATCGTAACTCTGCACCGCAGCACAGGCTGAACTCTGCACCGCAGCATAGGCAGGGTTAGATTGGTTGAAGACATGCGCACCGTCGACGTGCAGTACGCCTCAGTACACAGCGTCATCGTCCCCCCATGTAGGCAATCGGGGTGAAGTGTCTTGCCCAAGGACACAACGCGGTTGCCGCAGGTGGGATTCGAACCGAGGACCTCTCGGCTTGCAGCCTGCACCTCTACCAACTGAGCCACCGCGCCCCCCCTTTAACCAATGAATGTACTTCAATTAAAATTTCAGTGATTTATGAAAGCCTTTCCTAATTCTTATTTATTATTTAATATCTGGCCTCACGATTCATATCCTTAATCATAAACATTTCTAAAAGATGTATCCAATGATTCTATGTTGAATTGATATATAATAAATGCAGAAATATAGACTTTCCAAAGCCATCACATAAACCACATTAATCATTTGATGCCTGGTTAATGATTTATATTAACTAAATATTAGGCATGTTACATTGGAACGACATTATCAAACGCGAATGTAGGTGAGCGTTGGGATGTAACATCCCTCTTGTTGATAATTCAGGCCCGTAGGAACCGCTTTGCCACAGCAACCCAGCTTTGCAGTGACCTTCAGAATGCATCCGGGGTAAATGTTTCGACGCAGACTATCCAGGCAAGGTTGCACGAAGGTGGTCTTTGACCGAGAAGACCATGTATTTGCATTCCACTGTCCCAGAACCACCTCCAGGCACGATATGAATGGGCCATGGACCACGTTGGATGCACTAGAGAAGATTGGTGACCTGTCCTTTTTACAGGTGAGTCAAGGTACTGCCTAGAATACACAGATAGGCGTTCTAGGGATGGAGAAGACCAGGCGATCAATTCCATGCAGCCAACATTGCTGTGCATGACCACTATGGTGGAGGGTCAATCATGGTCTGGGGCGGCATCAGCAGGGATGGACGTACAGAGCTCTGTGTCCTTGAACGTGGTACATTGTCTGCTCAACGGTATATTGATGAGATCCTGGATGTCCACATCAGATTGTATGCAGGTGCAGTGGGTGATAGATTCATTCTGATGGATGATAATGCCCGTTCTCATGTTGCCCATGCTGTCGGGGAGTACCGACAGAGGGAGGGGATTGAGCGTATGGACTGGCCAGCAAGATCCCCTGACCTCAATCCAATCGAACATGTCTGGAATGAGTTGCAGCTTGCAATTTCAGCCCGTCCAGTCCAGCCAAGAAGTGTCCAGGAGCTTGGTGCCATGCTGGTCCAAGAATGGAACAACATCCCACAGAGGACCACCAGGAACCTGATTGGGAGCATGAGAAGGTGCTGTCAAGCTGTAATTAGCAGTAATGGGTCTCGTACTCGATATTGAACCCATACCAGTTCACTCCGTCAACTTTTTGGCAAATTGAAAAAATTCCTCTTTTATCAATAATATCCATTTTTCATGGTTATCGTATTCAAAAGCTAAAAAATAATGTCAAACACAAATAAAATCTTAATTTCTGTACTTAAATCATTAAAGATGTAATTAAATAAAAAATATATACACTTTTCAGTATAATATTTCAACTAAAACGTAAAACAGGTAATTGGATATACTTGGTGCTCAGCAAACTTTGAGTAGTATATAAGGTCATGAATCAAATGTAAATATGAAGAATTTTGATCCTGTGCTGTTCCATGTACCCATATGCATGAACCGATGATCAAACACTTTTAACTATGGTCAACCAATGGCTTCAAATTGGGCCAATGTCAGATGCGAATGCCAAACAGCAGTTAATCACTAATAAGACCGAAGAATCTATTTTCTCTGCAGCCTGCAATAGCTCCCCAAACAGTGAATTATTCAAATGGTAAACTGTTTGAACGATGCTCTTTAGTACTGATTAATACAGTGCTGGTTATAGAAAACCGCTACTCAGTTATTATGTCTCCCCTTCCCAGAAGGGAGACATTGTTTTAGTGCATATTCTTCTTCTTCTTCTTCTTCTTCTTCTTCTTCTCATTACAAACTTTGTCTGGGCCATAACTTTTTTGTCTTTTGACCTACACCTTAGATACTTGGCATGTGGATGTATCACCATGAGCCGGTGTGCAGAGTACCATAGTGACCTTCATGTGACCTTGACCTTTGACCTGAAGGTCAGATTTATGTGTTTTTTTAAGGGAAACATCACACAAACTTTGTCCGGGCCATAACTTTTTTGTCTTTTGACCTACGCTTTAGATACTTGACATGTGGATGTATCACCATGAACCGGTGTGCAGTGTACCATAGTGACCTTCATGTGACCTTGACCTTTGACCTGAAGGTCAGATTTATGCACTTTTTTAAGGGAAACTGTCTGGATCAGAACTTTTTTGTATTTCAAGTCAGGCTTTAGATATTTGGCATGTGGATGTATCACCATGAGCCGATGTGTAGCGTACCGTTGTGACCTTCATGTGACCTTGACCTTTGATCTGAAGGTCAGATTTGTGCTTTTTTCAAGGAAACTTTGTCCAGACCAAAACTTGTTTGTCTTTTGAGCCAGGCCTTAGATATGTGGCACGTGGATGTATCACCATGAGCCGGTGTCTCGCATACCATTGTGGCCTTTATGTGAACTTGACCTCAAGGTCAAATTTATGTACTTCAGATAGGGAGTAATTGTCCAGACCAGAATTTTTTTGTTTTTTGACCTAGGACTTGGTTATTTGACATGTGGATGTATCACCATGAGACCGCATGTCGTCTACCTCGATGACCTACATGTGACCTTGACCTCTGACCTTAAGGTCAAATTTATGTACTTCAAATAGGGAATAATTATCCAGACCAGAACTTTTTTGTTTTTTGACCTAGGACTTAGATATATGACATGTGGTTGTATCGCAATTAGACCGCATGTCACATGTAATCATGACCTTCATGTGACCTTGACCTCAAGGTCAAATTTATGTACTTTAAATAGGGAGTAATTGTCCAGACCAGTTTTTTTTTTGGACATTTGGATGTGTCACCATGAAACTGCATGTCCGCTACCTTGATGAACTGCATGTGACCTTGACCTCTGACCTCAAGGTCAAATTTATCTACTTCAAATAGGGAATAATTGTCCAGATCAGAACTTTTTTGTTTTTTGACCTAGGACATAGATGATTGATATGTGGATGTATCACAATGAGACCACATGTCGTCATGACCTTCATGTGACCTTGACCTCAAGGTCAGATTTATGTACTTTAAATAGGGAGTAATTGCCCCGACCAGAATTTTTGTTTTTGACATGTGGATGTGTCACCATGAAACCGCATGTCCGCTACCTTGATGAACTGCATGTGACCTTGACCTCTGACCTCAATAGGAAGGGGAGACATATGTTTTAGTGTGCTAAAACTCTTTCTAGTTCAGTCCTGAAATTTTAAAATACAATGTTGCCCAAACACCTATTTTGGACTTTTTCCAAATTAATTCTCTGCATGCAGCTGGTGGATATTCCTGCCCAGCACAGGAAGTCTCTTGTTACTATAAAAAGAAAAAATTGGGCATTTTGAAGAAAAAATTCCCCAGCAAATTGTATCAACCTTTGGATCCGTGATTTCTTGAGTCACATTTTCATGAATTTTTCATCAAATTAGTCATGACTGATATGAAGCAGCCATGACTAGATCTGATAAAAAATATTTTAAAAATACTCGGCAGGTTAAGAGTTAACTGGTAGAGTGCTGGAAGCCCATATTTGGGCTTTGTTCAGAAGTGCAGGTACTATGACTTAAAGGCTTCATATTCTGTGGGTATGTATCATATTATCTTTAAAAGTGAAATTATTTAATCTGTAAGACTTAGCCTTGTTATAATTTAGGGGAGAGTGCCTATTGGCACTCTCCCCTAAATTATAACAAGGCAAAGACATGTAAACAAAGTTTGAGGACCAAAAATAATTTAGCACTCTACCAGTTAAGGAGGCAGAAATTATGTACTATCTGTTCTTAACCCAGAAAAACTGAATCGAAACAGAGGTTTTTTTCTGAAACCAAACCAAAACCAAATCTGAATCAGTTGATTTCAAGAATAACACTAAACCATTTACTATACCTACAGTACAAATTTGACCTGTTAATTGAATATAGGTTATAGAGCAAATTCCTGTTAATTGAATAAAAAATCTTGTAATCTGTCAAGAAATTACCCTGACCTGCCCCAGTTTTTCTTTGTTTATAGACCTATTTGGCCTTTGTACATCCCTCCATGCTCAATCATTAATTCTTTTAACTGGTAGAGTGCTAAGTTATTTTTGGTCATCAAAATTTGTTCATGTGTCTTTGCCTTGTTAGAATTTATGGGAGAGTGCCAAAAATTGTAACAAGGCAAACCCATGTAGACTAAGTAATTTCACTTCTGAGATAATATGAAGCACATCCACAGAATATGACACCTATTGGCTGGTGTACCTACTCTTCATATTAAAGCCCTGATAGTGGCTTCTAGCACTCTACCAGTTAATTTGGTGTGACTGGCTTTCATAACTAGTCCCCAATAATTACATAATGTAGTGATTCACTCAGTGAAGGTAAAATCTTGTCTTTGAAATTTTGTACAAGATTTTCTCCATGCTTTGGAGGATTGTAAATTATGATAACAAAGCATTTTCAATCAACTTAACCCTTTATCCAACACAGACGATATCAAAATTTATTATTTTAAATATCATTTTTTAAATTTTTTCAAAAAATTTCAACAAAACCATATCATGTGACCCCTCGTTGGAACGAGCTCGACGAGCTCGTTCCAACGAGGGGTCACCTGATATGGTTTTGTTGAAATTTTTTGTAAAATAATATTTTTTCAACTGCTGAATTTGCATATTACGTGGACGGATACGGGCGATTCGTTGGGTAAAGGGTTAATTGCAAAGTACTCTATTGCTGCATCAAACATAATTTGTTGATGCTGAATAGTTTTCTTGATATAAAATGAAATTCCATGATTAGAGTGATGAGAAACAGCTTAAAATTTTGAAAGATTTAAAGTATCTATATTTCTGTTGTGAGGTATGTTTGTCTCTGTCAGGGCTAGAATACACAATTTTTTTTAACAAAGGGCAATAACTCCCATAATTTTAATTGGATATCGCTGGTCATCGTACTTGACATAGATATTGTTGCTATAGAGAGATATACAGAAAAGAATTGAAATCAGTAAACTATTATGCCATAAACAAGTTTATAACAAAGGGCCATAACTCCTATAATTGTGAAGAGATATCGGTGGTCATTGAACTTGACGTAAACGTTACTATAGAGACATATACCGAAAAGAATTGAAATCTGTTAACTATTGTTCAAGTTATGCCATAAACAAAGTTAGGACGGACTGACGGACGGACGTCTTCGCTATATCTCTCCCTTACGGGGGATAAAAAGTATCCAAGTTTAATGCTTAGGCATATCACAGAAACTACATTCACTCAAGAACATTTATGTTTTAAAACAACTTACCCTGTTACATTGTACTCCCTGAGCCACAGAGAGTAAGATGTATCAGGATTATTATAATCCCTGATGGGTACGGGTGTGGGATGGGAAGATCTCACCCGAGGGCAAGATATTTGGGCCAGACACGAGGCTTGCTGAGTGTCTGGGCCAAATATCTTGTCCCGAGGGTGAGGTTTTCCCATCCCACACCCGTACCCATCAGGGATTATTTTTCTCCCCCCCCCCCCCCCATCATACAGCGGTAACATTAGAGGTAATCAGCAGTCACATGCTGATATAATCAACTCATTTTGTATTCGTTCTGAAAAACTAATGACACCATCGGAAAGAGTATGCAAAAGTTACGTATATACCAAAGGTATATACCACGAAATCAATTAGGAACGGTGGCATCTTGGGGTTTAAAGAGTTTTAGAGCATCAAACTTTCATCACACGGCAATCTGATGACGTCAATATGAATTAGTTGGTGGCAAAAAACTGATACGATATGCATAACGTCATAATAATGTTATAAATGTATAACGTCATGTGGGTAGGGTGGGATACATCTGTCTCTCCCTGCTATCTCACCCTGGACAGACGTATGTTACACATGCAGTGTGGGGGGGGGGGGGGGGGAGAAAAGTGAGGTCTCCCCATTTTATCTAAATTTTCAAATCACAAATGGGAGATTGTCACTAAAGTGGAATTCCAATACACCCTTTTATAGTTCCAGGGCATTCAAGGGGTCCATTTTTTTTATTGGCGTAGAATATACATGGTGTAGAACTGTAGTTGTGTAATTATCTGTTTGTTTTTGTTTTGTACTTCAGCGCTTCGTGATGGGCCATTGGGCAAAGTACACAACGGCTCTGACGATGGCAATCTCAGACCAGCTCAAACACCAAAGGAATCCAGCAGCAACAGTGGAAATACCGGATCCAACCTACCCAACAACAGTGAGTCAGCTGAATCAGGCTCGGATCAAACAGAACTGCTGAAGAAACAACAAACCGAAGAAGATAAACAGAGCAACGACGAAAGCACATAGAAATTTACTCTGATAAATCAGCTGGCAGCAGAGGTGCCAACCAGCAGTGTGTGTGAAGGGCTACACCCTTTTCTTTCTCTGTCATTTTTTTATTAATATGAAGGGCCGTTTTCCCAAATGTAGCCTACAACATGATACAGATCATTATGTTTTGTATCACCCCAGTTCAAGATTCATTTAATACTCAGCTTTCCACTTCAGCTAATTGTTTAAGTGTGAATGGTTATCTCCCCTTATCGACTACCAAAGCCCATCAGCTAACTGCTTCACAGATAATAAGCCAAGGTGTGAGAAAAGTAATTAGATTTTGCAAAATTTCTGACATCAAAAGAATAACAGTCAAGGCTTGTCTCTGATAGATATTTTTACCAGAGAGTAGACACAAGATCATATTTTCCGAATTGAGGCACTTCCAAGTCATCTGTCAAACCAAAATGCGTACATTGATGGCCAAAAGTCAATGGAAACACTGTTTTTAAACATTTTTAGCATGACTGCACTGGAGAAAACAGATCATTTTAGAAATGACGGGAACAAAAATCACTATAAAGAAAATACATAGAACTTTGAGATGCCATGAGCTTCCATAATGTAATTCTTTAACATTTTATTTAATCTTAGGAATTGTAAAACTTTCCCACCTCCGTAATGCTAATTTCCAGTCCCCAAAACGCTAATTTCAGGGGAGATAACCAGGTCGTTTTTCCACTAATTTTAAGATAAAAGCTGGACATGCAGATTTAGGTCTGAAGCTAGGGGTGAGGGTTATAACCATGCTCGTGTTGGACAAAAATATTGGTGGCATGATTCCAACCCTAAGCTTGGGAGGAGGGTGGGGGTGTTTATGACCATGTTCATGTCGGACAATAATGTTGGTCGCTCGAAGGTCAACATTTTCTCCGAAAGCTGCTAAATTGAAAAAAACTTGACAATTTGGCGAAACCATGAATTTCATTATGCAAAAATACCTTTATGTTTTAAATATCATTCATCTGAAAGTGCTCGTCATACAGTACAAGTCAAAATAAGTTGTAGCATAACTGCAATAAACTAAGTATACTGCTGCTCCTGCACTTATAAGATCAGAATCTGACATCATTTTCTGGAAAGCTCTCAGTGAGAGCTTTATAGAAAATAATGTCAGCTTCTATTCTTATCTGTGTAGGAAGAGAAAGATACATAGTTTACAGTGGTTATCCTACAACTTATTTTGACTTTTACTGTATCTCTAGGACAATCGAGTATACCAAATGGATTGGTCATGTTACCACCATTCACAAGTTGCATTCGGCAAAAACCTGTTCACACTCTAAGTAAAGTATCTCTAAATGAAGAATTCAAATTGCCTTTAAGAAACAATTTTAAGCCCGGGTAGCATGATTTAATAAAAACAGGTTGGAGAATTTGCTCTCAGTAGTGCCTTCCACCTTACCCACACACTCCTGTTTTCCTGTTTGGTAAGCATTTCGACATATCTTTGTTTTATATTGTGTTCAGATTATGTACGATACAAATTGTGATGAATCGACCGTTTTGTACCTTTGTTGAGTTTTGTGCATAGTTAAATGTATGTTATCAGTTTAAATATTCTTATTTTTCCCCTCATCATTAACATCATTAACCTGCCGTTTAACTGTTTTTGTGCATATAGCGGTTTATACCAAAGTATGCAGCAGATTTCGAAGCTGTGGCAGGTGCACTGAGAACATGACCGATTTTGTTTGTTTTTTTTTTTGGGGGGGGGGGGGGGGGGGATGGGAGTGGGGGTGAACCTGATTTGTCCCTACTGTGATGGCTCAAGTCCCATTGACTAATATTCCTACAACATCATCAAAGTGCAAGCTTTCTTCAGAGGCATGCCTTGATGATGCAGTTGGAATATTTTTTATTTAAGCATGATTTTTTAGAATAAATAGATACTGGGGCTGGTAATCAGATTTAAATCACAAGCAAGATAAGGGTTTTGACCACTCGGCTTGCTGAGTGGTTAAAACCCTTATTCAACGAAGGATTTAAATCTGATTACCAGCCCTAGTACCTATTTGTTTTATTTATACCATGTTCTTAAATAATCAACTTTGTCACTTAAAATGGAGAAAAAACACTTTCTGTTGCAAATACACAGGTTTGTTTGGTTTACATCTGCATTACTACTGGCTGCACATGAATGCTTGATTGACAGCTAGACACATCGTCAAAGTTGATTGAATGTTCCTTGCTTTTTCAGTCAAATTATTATTAGCAATTCTTAAAATTTTATTTTAAGTATTTAATTGTAGGTATTTTAACCCTTTACCCCAACACAGACGATAACAAAATTTATTATTATAAATATCATTTTTTAAAATTTTTCAGAAAATTTCAACAAAACCATATCATGTGACCCCTCGTTGGAACGAGCTCAAGGAGTTCATTCCAACGAGGGGTCACATGATATGGTTTTGTTGAATTTTTTTGAAAAATAATATTTTTTCAACTGCTGAAATTGGATATTACGCGGGCGGATGCGGGCGATTCGTTGGGTAAAGGGTTAAACTTAATAAGTGATTGCACATAGTAGATAGTACTGCAAAATGTCTTATGTTTGAAACATCACAAAGTGTGAATACATGTATCGAAGTTGGTAAATTACGTCATATGTCACATCATGGATGAACTTCCTACCATAGGTTAATTTTTCGCTTAACTTGAAAAGTGAAGATAAGCTATTGCCATCATGTGTGCAGAAGTCTGTTTGTCTGGGAGTCTGTTCACATTTTCCTTTAGCACAGGCTACACCCCCGTAGTTCTTGTCCAATCATCACAAAATTTCATATGCAGGTGTGAGGTCATATCTAGATGAGAACGTCCCCTTTGGTTGCGATCGGTCAACCGTGATAGCTGCCTGAGCTCAAAAACC